>CM042145.1:27703773-27726273 GCA_023376005.1 Doryteuthis pealeii | reverse complement strand
AAGCAACATAACAGACGATATGATTGCGTGCGTACAGCAGAATTCCTCGGAAATCTGCAGAAAAAGTGTTGAAGGATCCTCTGATGCCTATGTGGAGTTGCTAAACACTGTAGTCAAACCCTGGATAACAAGGGTAGCCAATGTTAGGCCATATGTATGGCAGCAGGATTCGGTCCCTTGCCACACCGCTGGGAAAAGTCAAAAATGGTTGTCGGCGAATTTTTACTCCAGTCCCAATGTTTTGTCTCCGAACTCCCCAGATTTGAACCCCATGGACTATTATGTATGTGGTGCTGTTGAGAAAGACACCTATCGCCGTGCCAGTACTACAAAAGCCCAGTTAATCGACAGAATTAAGGTAGTTTTTGAGACCCTTCCCAGGGAAACTGTAACATCAGCTTGCTCCAGGTTCCGGTGCAGGATTGAGGCTGTAATCAACGCTAATTACGGTTATTTTGAGTGAAACTTGTTGACAGTAGTGTAATTTCTGTACCTGTTGAGTTTCTTTACAATCCATTAAATTTTGTAGTTACCAAGCACTTTTCTTTTTCCTATATATATATATATATATATATATATATATATATATATATATCAATAAAGGAAGAACTCAATACAGTAATCCCATAATAAATTTATTTCGACAAAAATTGGGGCCCATATAAATCTAAGTTGATTTAAACCGGCTCCCCAAGGTTTTACCTCATCAGATGGGTTTGGGGAGCCGGTTTAAATCAACTTAGATTTATATGGGCCCCAATTTTTGTCGAAATAAATTTATTATGGGATTACTGTATTGAGTTCTTCCTTTATTGATAAATATTGCTCTGTATATAATCTAAAAGGTTATTTTACATTGAGCTCTCTTTAGTGATTTATGATTCACTGTATTTATACATACTGAATCATCAATATTAGTACAGTGGATCTAGAAATCACATATAGAATCATCCCTTACTACCAAGTTTTGGATAAATCTCTTATATATATATATATATATATATATATATATTCGTTTGGTTTGGGAAAGGTATGCATCCAGCTATTCCCCTTCAGCTATGGGTAAATAGTAGGGCAGAAGGGGTTCTTTATATAGCGAGCAGCTTAGGAGAAGGGAAACTCTGAATTCAAATCTGTTAAACTCCGCTAAAAATTAAACGTGACACTTCTTGCTCATGTGGAAGTGTTGGGTATATACATACAACGCCATACTTATGGTGTACACAGTGAAGATCGAACTCAGTACAATAGAGATGATATAATGTGCGACTAGCTTGTTGATCATTACGCCACGATCTTGATCTGATATTCATTTTCTGAGATAAATTAGGGGTCACATAAATCTCCATATGGGTTAGAAGGGGCTCCTTAGCCATGATCGGCAACCCATCTAAGTCAAGGAAAAGTCCGACACAAAACCTCCGCTACCTAGCAGCTCTACCCCATCCAAAGGAAATTCTAGGGGAGTAAACCCCGAAAACAAATCAGGAGCCGAAGTCCCTAAGGTGGTGTGATGCTGAAATCCAGTGCTACCCAGAAACTCCTGCGACACTACCGCTGCCAAAACTGCATTGGTTCCTTATCTTTCCTTTGAATCCCAGCGGCAGTGTAGAGAGGGGGATCTGCTGCTTTGGCAACGGCTCATCCTCCATATGAACCTGCCCAGATTGGACACTACTCCAACGTCTCTCTTAGACGGAAGAATGCCATCAACAAGTAGGGGCTAAAAGAAGGTCATGAATATCAGGCACCCAGTGAGGATCTTCTTCAATTAGAAATTGTGCGTCAGTTTAGCCATTACTTTGTGTTGAGACGACTAGATTTTTATTGTTATGTTATCTTATTCGATCAATTATTTGGAATAGTGTGGAGGTGTTTGTTGTGTAATGGTTATTGTCGAAGAAAATAGACAAGGCGAACCCGAGTTCAAATCCTGGATGAGGCCCTTTACAATTTACATTAGGCCGCCCCGATATTAGGCCGCCCCGACGACTTACTTATATTTGCGACGTAGATAAGCAACACTTGAATTTATTTATGAAGCAAATAATATTAATGGAATAACTTACATTGTTATTAGACTATTCGGAATAATAACAGGATATACAGTTATGATGGCATCTAAGATTAAAAGAAAAATTATTTATCAGTTTTAGGGAAGAACAGGTGGTCAACTATGAACTGTAGGGCGTTTATTGATCGATTGTTTAATACTGAAATGTATCAGAATTGTAAAATCGCTTTTATAATCGGGGAAAAAAGTATTTGGACACGTTGAAAAATATCTAATTCCAATGCTGATATCTACTCCACTTTGGTCTTTACTTGGAAGCGCGTGGTGTAATGGTTAAAGTCACGGGAAATGGACTCGTCGCCCCGAGTTCAAATCTAGACGTGGATATTGCATTTTCACTTAGCGCTAATACCATTGGGAATGGTATGAATCCTACTCTCTCTTCAGCTATGGGTAAATAATAGGAAAGACTAGGCTCTTTAACCTTGGTTAGGCAACCGATCTAAAGGAAATTTCGCTTAATAAATTGATCCTGTGTCAAATCCTGCTCGTGTAGAGGGGTTGGTAAATATACTTGGGCTTGACGGGCTGCCAGAGAGGCCCCATCTGATCAATCGGCTGATCACGTCAAGTCCTAGCACCCGACCGTATTACTCCTATGGTAAACTCCTAACGTTAAGCAAGGCACGGAGAGGAGTGAGACGGAGAGGAGAGTTGCATCGACAGCAAAGAGAGCCAGAAAGAGGGAGAAAAGACAGCAGTTCCAGATAGCATCACTGTTGGCCTGCTGAGTCACTTGCGCAGATGCAAATAATTTCTTTCTTTCTTTATTTTTGGACACAACGCCACAACCACAACCCCAACCCTTTTTTATCATACATGTGCTAGAAGGCGGTGGCTGAGGGTCTTAGTATGGCGCTGAACAGAATCAAGTTGTGAGGTTCCAATTCTTAGATGAAATAGATCTGATTGCAAAAAATTGATCAAAAATAATTTAGTTTAAAAAATCTACTTTGGAAAAATCTATCTATCTATCTATCTATGTTCATGTGAATAAGTTTTCTGCTTGAGTTCAGAAAAATATTTGCTTCGTTTGTTTAGCTAATACAGTAGAGTATCTGTATTGGAATCATGAGTATCCGGGTTCGATACCCGGCCCTCATCATCTCAGAGCATGGGTTGCTTAGCTTGTATCTATGCGGTAAAGTGGGGAGCTAATGGTAGGTGTGGTGTCCACCAGAGACGAAAAACAATCTCCCTGGTATAGCACTTGTGAAAAGGGTATATACTTTCTCGCTGCCTGGTTGATACCGACAATAGGCCACTCTTTCGACTTTACTTTATTTATCTATTAATAATGGAGATTAGGTCTCTATTTGTCTGTAATCGAAACTACGTCACTGATTACGTCACATTACCCAAAATCGTCAATACGCAAAATAAAAACCTTATAGTATATATATTCAAAATTTGAGTATGCAAACTTAAACGTCCCTTATTGTTTTTTAAAACAAGTTTTAATAAATACCGGCTCGGTATTATATATTTATATATAGTTTGTTTTATTTTAATATATATTTAAAGTTATTTAACATATAGAGTTTTACGAGAAAATTATTTACAAACTTGAAATAGTCATTTTTTTAGTATCAAGAGCTTAACTGAAAAGTTTACAAATAAATAAATACCTACAATTTTGTGTAAATCTTTTGTGTAAAATATTCAAAATAATTATTCAATTAATAGTTGATAGATGCACTCAACGTTTTATTTGAGAGAGTCAGAACTAAGTTTTCATTTCAAATTGTTTTATTTTTTTTACTCCTTTAATAAATTTGATGATTTTACTTATTTATGATACAAACCTTCTGACACTGAATTTTAACTCCCCACCCAAGGCAATATCCTTCAAAAATTAATTTTGACAATTTTTAATTTATAATTAATTAAGTTTTATTTTTTGCTAGTAATCTTAATTGTAATTTATGAGAAAGTGCGTCCCGGTCTCCTGCCTCAGAAATTGCTACTCGGTGACTATTAAAATAACGTCCCCAGCTATGTCGTCTCGGCAGTGTTACTTGAAAGAAAACAACCAACTTAGGGCGTAAATGTATTTTAGAGAGGGGGGGGGCTTCCCTTTTTAAATATGAACAAATGGAGATGGGTGGCTAGATATATATAAACAAAGTAAAAAATTAACAAATTGAGGTAGATAGATGATAGATAGATAGATAGATATCCATCTTCATATCTAAACAAGAATTACGACAAATTTCTATAAATAAACAAGAATTACGACAAATTTCTATAAATAAATTTCTAAACAAATTACGATAAATAAATAAGAATTACGACAAAAAAAGAGAAGCCCCCCCCCGCTCTAAAATACATTTAACGCCCTAAGTTGGTTGTTTTCTTTCGAGTAACACTGCCGAGAGGACATAGCTGGGGGCGTTATTTTAATAGTCACCGGGTAGCAATTTCTGAGGCAGGAGACCGGGACGCACTTCCTCATAAATTACCATCTTAATTGTATTTTCTACAAAAAGGATTTCAGTCATCACTGATCCAAGTCTTTTACATATTGTAGTAATTCAACATTTCGAAAAGAGATGTCGATACGTCTATAATTGATATTTCGTATTTTAAGATATTCAAAGAAGGACAACTGGAAAACTGATAACCAAGCTGTACAAAATCAAATATGGCCGTTTTCCCTATAAAACCAAAATGTTAGTATTTAATTAAGAACAATTTTGTTTTTAATAATTGTTGTACCGGCCGTTCCTACAGTGGAGAACATGCACCGGTTCTCACTATAAATAGTGAGACACCGAGTGGAAAGGTAGGACTGTTCCCGTTAACGACAAGCTAGTCGTACATGTACCATTAATAGTAAATACACTTGTCTTATTTTACCCTATCTCGACTGGACTTCTTTTTACTGTTGGACTAACATCACAACAATAATAAAGCTTTATTTCCTAAGTCCATTTGAGTCTGCTGTGGGGGGGGGCATCTGCACTCTTTTGAAATCGGATTGCATCTCTAAATCCTATTCCCACGCGTCCAATCGCGTACTTTTAAGGGGTCATCATCATCATCATCATCATCATCATGTCGCGCTTTCAGCACGATATCCATGACTATCTCTCTCCATCCATCCCTATCGCTCATCATTCTCGGGAGGTCCTCTATGCAGCATCCTGCATCCGAAAAGAGCTGATCAGCGTACGTTTTTGCTGGTCGGCCCACACTGGCTTGTCCATGTGCTGGCTTCCACAGGAGAACGTCGCTTATGAGTTCGTCCTTGCTTCTCCAGCAGTGTCCCGCGTGTCTTGTCCGTCTTACTCGGATGGTTTGGGTGATATGTGGTAGGTGGCTGTACAGCTGTTTTCTCGTAGGGTGCTGTTTCCACGTCTTGTTCCTGATCACCCGCAGCATTCTTGTGCAGGTACCATCTAGTTTATTCTCTAGTTGCTTAGTTAGGGTCCAGGTGATGCAGCCATACAGCAGTCCTGACACGACAACGGCCTGGAAGAACTGTCTCTTTAACTTGTCTGTGAGATTGGACCTCCATATGATAGATAATCTATTTATAGCGGCCCATGCCTTTCCTATACGTGCATTAACGTCGTTTTCTGTGGCCGAATCTTTACTACACAGCCTAGAAAAGGCAGCACGAAATGTCGGCCTGTACGTGAACTCTGATAAAACTGAGTTCATGTCTTTCAAAAACAAAAGCGACATCTCCACCATCGATGGCAAACTCCTAAACTCTGTAGAACAATTTAGATACTTAGGCAAGGAGTCAAGTAAAAGGTTATTATCCGTCACAATTGTCAGGTAATTTTCCATGGACTCCGTCATTTTTAAGTTAACCGATCATAATTTAAACATTCTAACTACAGGCACGTTCATGATTTATGACTGCTTATAAATTATGTATAGCTTATACCAATTAATTCCTACAATTTATCTATTCGGCTAACAACATTTTACATCTTTTATTAACTGGTACATTTCTATTTATCCATTCCATTCATATAAAATCGACTCACAAGTATTCTTATCATCCTTTATTTTGGCCATCACACTGTGATCAAGCACGATCAATCGGCGCATGCGCAAACAATGCACACATGACACTTTGTTTCTCCTTGCTTCTTGTCTTCTATTTATTTCGCAGACATTTGTTGGCAAAATACCGAATTAACCGACACAAAGGCGAGCGTGATAAATACCCAAATATGCCTGTCGGTCGTGCATGGACGTCTTATGACAAAATGTAACTTGAAATTTTCATACAATGAAGACTTTCCCGGGAAATGTATCAACAAATAATGGCGTTTCATCATACTAATGTTACCCTTAGAGAGGAAGCCTTGTTAGTATTACTACTATAAGTAAAGTCCTCGGGGTGGCCTAATGTCGGTATCAGCCAAACAGCATGGGAGTCTATCCCCTTTTCACTAGCGCTAGACCAAGGAGATTGTTTTTTAGTGTCTGAGGTGGAGCGCCACACCTACCATCAGCCTCTGACTGAGGGCTGGTATCGAACCAAGGATCTTACGATTCCTAGTCCAGTGCTCTACCGACTGTGCTCTCACATAAACGAAAAAAGGTGACATAAAAAAAGATAAAATTACACAATACAAATGTATCAGATAATTTTGCCCCATCCTGTATTTCTTAGAATTGGTGATTTTTGTGATTTTCCTTTTAAGATATATTTTATTTGAAGATGTAGATGTTTTTGGTCAATGGTATGGATACTTGTGGGTTCTTTTTGCTTAATTCGTGGATCCATTTTAATTTCCTCTCAAGGATAACTCTCTGCTTCTGATAACTCCCTTTAAGGTGTAAAGTTGTTTTCATGTGGGTAAACTTTGAACTTTAATTTGTTGAGGGTTTTCATTTTTATTAAGTTTTTGGTATGTTTCTTGTATATTACAGTGACGATTACGACTTTGGGACCACATTAAATTGTTACCCTAAGTTAATAATAAAGGCTAATTTTGCATATTTGAATAAATAAATTCACTTTTGTGTAAATTAAATACAAACAAGCTCAAAACACAGCTCAAATCTGAGTTCAAATTATCTAAAATCAAAAATTTTGCAAATCATATATATATATATATATATAGGGTCATCACAGACACGTGTTTCGACTTATCAACAGTGTGGCTAGACATTTTGTAAGCTACCTACAGCCGGAATTGAAAATCCGATGTCAGTCCGGCACCGTAACCATTAGCCTGTCTTCACTTACAGAATGGGAAGGGGATTTTAACTGTTTAATACACACATCGCTTTGCGTGTAAAATCACAAAGTGCTCCATTCCTTAGAAGAGCTATATATATATATATATATATATATATATTTCAACTTACATACTGTCCAAGGAAAAGGAAATTTATTATCAATATCTTCATTAATACATTGCAATTAACCATGGACATCCTTTATGGTGAAACTTGTGTAGGTTATTTCTATATACACCTTAATACTAAATCCACTCTACTAATGTATTGAGCACTTTATATTCATTATAACACTGACTTATTCAGTTAATAACTGTATCGACTGTCAATATTGCGTTTAACTCGATATTTTATTCCCGGTAAGTCATCTTCTTTACAACACACACACACACACACACACACACACACACACACACACACACACGCACACAACCTATCAAATATCACATATTCTGGCACTCAACTGAAGAAGACAACAGATCAGAAACACGTGTCACAATAAAACATTTTTCTGAGAACATAATACATTTTACCTTCTTCTTTTTTATGAAATATGGAACCAGAACAACATATATATATATATATATATATATATATATATATATATATATATATAGTGAAGTTTGTGGAGTACCCTATAGTCGGTATCAGCCAAACTGTGAGGAAGTCTATCCCGCTTTCTCTAGGGAGATTGTTTTGCTGGGATGAAGCATCACGTCTACTGTCAGCTCCCAGATGCTTTACCGCACATATCAGTTACCCAGACTGTGCTGCCCATACACTGAGTTGGTGAGGACCAGTATCAAACCAGAATCTTGCAATTCCTTAGTAAATTCTCTACTCACAGAGCTAAACCAGCCACGCCTAAGGGATTACAGACTCTGACTAATGAAACATTCAGGGGGATTCTTTGATGAAAAGTAAATTTCTCTCATTGAAATTATAATCATTTTATATTCATTTGATTTGAATTATTGCATAATTGCATGCAAACATAGAAAAAATAAATTTATTTATTTAAAAACAAACTTGATTCAGAGATGCTGATAGGTACACGTCCTGCGTCACAGACGCATTAAAATCTAAAAGGACGCATAAAAATCGTATCCATGCGTCCCAGTGTCCCCCCATCATTTTCAGTTAACAATAAATACATTTCAATATTTTCTTGGAAACGAATTACATTGAATTGGGTAAAAGGTAGGAGTTAGACGGCTTTATTTGTTCATTAAGGGTCCGGGTTAGCTCAGTCGGTAGAGTGTTCCGCTAAAAACCACAAGGTTCCTAGTTCGATACCAGTCCTCGCCAACTCAGCGTATGAGTAGCACAGGGATCTGTGCAGTAAAGTAAGGAGCTGACGGTAGATATGGCGCTCCACGTCAGACGCCAAAACAATCTCCTTGGTCTAGCACTAGTGAAAGGGGGATAGACTCCCTCGCTGATTGGCTGATACTGACTTTAGGCCCCCCCCCCGACGGCTTTACTTACTTTTACTTTTTTTATAGGTAAATAAAAACTCTACAATTTATTAATAAACTTTAGTTGAGACCCATCAAATTTCCCGGGGACTCATTCAAATCAAATCAGGACGCAATAAATTAAAAAGCTATCAGCATCACTGTTGATTTTTTTTTTGATTAAGAGGAAAAAAGGTCAGTGATGGCCCAAACTTTTGGTCGGTAATGTACATCTACAAGTAGGTTGCTGTTTCTATTTTATTTCACAGTTCGAGGGTTTGCCCTGGAGATCACATTTTTAATCAAGAAAGGGAAAAGTTTGGCTAAAGGTATTTCTTCTTGTAATTCAATTACGATGACTCTAAGGAATTCTCTTAATGTTTAAACTTTTTAATCGAATCCAGAAAGGTTTCATTTGATTTTTGTTTGTATTTGCCGTTGGTGTTATTTTTTATTCGCTGGTTCTGTGCTTCATCCACCATCACGGAACCCATGGACTTATACTTTTTAGAGGAAGTAGAATATACAATGTGTGTTAAAAAGTGTTTTTTGTACTTTTTGACACACCTTGTATTCTGAAAAAAAAAAAAAAAAGACAACAACAACGTTCCATTCATTTTTCATTACTATCTTGGTAAATACAGCTTTAAACTTGGTATTTATTGACACACTTTGTATTCTGAAAAAAATTAAGGAATAGAACTTTTTTTTTCCAGAATATAAGGTGTGTCAAAAAGTAGAAAAAATCTAGATACTTTTTTGACACACCTTGTATTTCTGATATTGTTCTTTCTTTTATGGAGATTTTTACTCTTAAATTCTGACCACTGATAAAATAACACGGAAATTCTTCCGAGCTGTAGTCGTGTCAGCACTATTGTATGGTTACACCACTTGGACTTTAACGAAAATGTTGCTTTCTGGCTTAGACCTAGGATCAGTGTAGTATCTGTGTTCCCTACTTATTCATGAAAAGTCCAACATAGAGATAATCATCTGATGACAAATAAAAACACTCAAATTTTTCTCCAGAAAAAAAGACACAATAAATGATTTTTTTAAATTTATTTAAATATTGAATATTTTTAAATATTTTTTAGAATTTGAAAATTTAAAAAAAAAATTATTTTTATTGAAATATTGAAATACATATATATAAGTCATATATATATCTATATATACATAGTTAAGTATATCTATAAATACATATACACCACTAAATATATACATGTGAACAGCAATAAAAATAAAAATATTTCAATCAGGCTCCTGTTAGCTGGTTTTGGCACAAGCGGTAAAAAAAACGAGGAAAAAAACCCCCTAGGTTTTGGATGTTGTTCTGAACAAATCCTGGAATCAGCACCTTACAGAACAGCAGTTGTATGGCCATTTACCTCCCATCGCACAACTCCTTCAAGTAAGATAAACAATACATGCTGAACACGGCTGGATAATTAAGGACACACTCATAAGCTACGTTCTCTTATGGACTCATACACATGGACACACTAGTGTTGGCCAACCAGCAAAAAAATTACATTCATCAGCTCCATGCGGACACTGTACGACGTTTAAAGAACTTACCAAGTGCGTTAACCAATAGAGACGAATGACTGTATTGATTCCCTTGACGAGAGAGAGAGAGAGAGAGAGAGAGAGAGAGAGAGAGAGAGAAGGGAATCTATGCTGTCGACACACCTTGATGATGATGATGATCATTTAATATATATATATATATATATATATATATATATATATATATATATATTGTGTACCGACATTCTTGACTTTGTCTTGTAATAATATATGCATTTACCCAACCCCTCTACCACGAAGAGGATATAGCACATGGTAAATTTTAAAGCGGTGTACAGCTGGTTTAAATTCAGAGTTTTCTTTCTCCCAGCGTTGTTGCTTTACCAAGGCTGAAGAACCCAGTCTATCCCGCTATTTACCCATAGCTGGAAGGAAAATATTCATGCCTTTACTAAGGGCACAATGAGTGAAATGAAACGCAAACAGCCTCGTTCTGGATCTGAACTCAGGACGCCGATTCCATTTATTGCGATGATAACCGTTACGCTAAGAGCACTGTAAAATAAGTACGTAAATCGTCGGGGCGGTATGATGTCGGTATGAGCCATACAACGAGGGAGTCTATCTCCTTTTCACTAGTACTAGACCAAGGAGATTATTTTAACGTGTGAGATGAAGCGCCACACCTACCATCAAATCCTCACTTTACCGCACATATACCTGTGTTACTCATTCCACTGAGTTGGCGAGGGCCGGTATCAGCCAGGAACCTTGTGATTCCTAGCCGGATTTCTACCGACTGAGCTAAACCGGGCATATATATATATAATGGTATGAAATGAAAAACATATTGTTAAATTGAATTTATTTTTACAACTTTTGCATTGTTAATATTGCCAATATTTCGATTTCATCAAAAAATCTTCATCAGAGCATAATGATAATTGTGACCGTTTTAAGAGAGAAACAGATATATATATATATATATATATATATATATATATATATATATATATATATATATATATATATACGTTCCATTACATTGTATATAGAGCTCCTGTAATAATGTATATCTCGTAAATATCAATCAAATTTCGAGATGTTGAAGAAGACGTGTCTCGATGCAAAATCCGCGAAAAGAGCCATAAAAGAAATACGGTTTATTTCCCAAACAATAATTTATTATTACTTGAGTATATCTTTCTTAGTTCAGCTTTGATTTAACAAAGATTGAAGACTTTAGGGCAATTTCATATGATACTTCTTCCTCTTGACAGTTATTTCTCTCTTTTATGATCAAAAGAAAAAGTTGATTAGAAATGACAACGCCACAAGGAACGCAATGTAATAACATGTCATATAAAATAAAAGTAAATCTATTATTGTTCACTCCTTTTGAGTTTTTCACACCAGCGTTAGCTGATGGCCTTTCACTGGAGTCTAAGTTGCAACAAGTCTCCTCAGGTCTCCAGGACTCTTCTGAATATTCTGGCAGATTGCAACAGTGCAGTATTCTGGATGGTCTCGATTCTCCCTCTGATTTCCAGATTTTCCAAACTTTTTCCAAACTTTTTGGGACCGTTCCAAGTGCACCAACTATAATTGGTATCACTTTGACTTTCATATTCCATAACTTTTTCAGTTCTCAGGCAAGGTCCAGGTATTTGTCCATTTTTTCGTTTTCCTTCAGCTTCACCCTATGATCTGCTGGCACTGCAAAATCCACCAGTTGACAAGTTCTTTCTTTTTTGTTTATCAACACTAGGTCTGGTCTTCTTGCTGGGATAAGGTGATCCGTTTTTATTTCAAAGTCCAGAGAATTTTATGCATTTCGTTCTCAAGAACAGATTCTGGTTTATGCATATACCATTTTGTTGTATGGTTAAAGTGGATGACCTTCCCAACCCAGTCGTGTCTAGTTTTGTATTCTCGTTGTGCTAGTTTGCTACATTCGCAGAGTATATTATTATTATTATTATTATTATTATATTATTATTATTATTATTATTATTATTGTCTAACGTCTTCGTGAAAAATATTTGGCTTTATGTTGTAGTAATATTTTCGATTCTACAGCAAGTCGTCATTTAACGAGAATTGTGTGAAATAGAAAAAGAAAAGAAAAAAAAAACAAACCCTGAAACAATACGCAAAACAAATTGTGAAAGAAAACATAGTAATGTTTCGATAGGACATATTCTGTAGAATTTTTTCTTTTGTTATATTTACGACAAGAACATTATGAACAAAACGATGGACAATTTGACTCCCAGAAGAAACCCATAAAACAAAAATGCAGTCTACTAATTTAACTAAAAAGTCAAGATTTATTTACAACGTTGTTATTTTTATCGTTGGACGCTGATAGGTGTGTATTTGGGTAACAGATATATTTATTAGATACTGTTTTGTAGGCATTAAAGATGGTAGACAGGACAAACGTTGAAATGTATGTGCGCCGTGGCATAGAATAAACCGAATGTATATTCAGCAGAAGGGGGTAAGGCCACCCAGAAGGGTGAGTTTGTTGCGTATGACACTAAACTGTATCAAATGTTGAAGCTCCATTTCCTGAGCTGTATGGAATGTGGAGTAATCTCTATGGAGTGTTATGTATATATATATATATATATATATATATATATATATATATACATATAAAGGGTGGCTTACCGGTGAATATGGGCACGATCCTATTCAATGAACATACGTGTGATCAGCTGAAATTAATCGGTAACTCGATTAATTCAGTGGATTTAACCCTGATGATTCTAACGATGAAACTCGAGTAGGTTTCTATTGTATCCATTTCTTTAATATATATATATATATATATATATCAGTTATCTATATCTATAAATAAAGAGTGCTTAATATATGGCATTGATTATGTGCTTATGGTATTTCAACTTCTCTCACTCTCTTTCACTCTTTCTCTGGGGTGGTGCACCTCACCTACCATCAGCTCATCATTTTACCGCACAGATCCCTGTGCTACTCATATGGTGAGTTGGCGAGGGTCGGTATCGAACCAGGAACAGTGTGGTTCCTAGTCAGACGTTCTATTAACTGAGCTAAACCGGCCCTCCGACAAAACGTTTCTGAAATTAACAGATACAAAATATTAATTGAACTGATTGTTTGTGTTCGTTATTCACCTTACAATATATTTCTTCACACACACACACACACACACACACACACATATATATATATATATGTGTATATATATATATGTGTGTGTAAAGAGATGGAAGTCAATCCGACGGTATATAGTATTGTAAGAAATTTGAAAAAAAAAACACAGGTTTGAATAAAATGAGTGGTAAGTTTATTAGCCGACGCTGCAGTGTTTCGATCTGTTAAGTAGATCTTCTTCAGGGCATTTGTTGATATAAGGAAAAGTAAAAAAAATGTATCACAGAATAACGAGAAAAACTGTGATAGTCCTTGTTTATCAATCTGTTTAAAATTTGAAGTTTGAAGAAAGAACACTGAAAAAGTAGACGGTTTGAAATATGACGTCAAATATTCTTCTTTTATGGTGTGTGTGTGTGTGTGTGTGTGTGTGTGTGTGTGTATCGAGAAATAATACTGAGCATTTTTTAGGTGTTGTGTGTGTGTGTGTGTATGGTTCCGCGTGTGTGTATATATTTTTCTATAAACGACATCGAAACAAACCTCAAAAGTGTGTGTGTGTGTGTGTGTGTGTGTGTGTGTGCGAGCGTGAATGCATATTCATTGAGAAGAATGTTTGTTTCGATTAAGTAGCGAGAAAATATTCTTTTAACTTTTGAGTTGCTGTGTGGGGGTTTTGTAAGTAAGGCGGTATTAGGAGAAATATATCTGCGTGTGTCTATATATATATATACGTTTGTGTTTTAAATAAGTGAAGAGAAAAAAGGGGCTGTGTGTGTGGAGGGGGAGGGGTAAACATTTTTATAGTAAGAGTTGTGTAGTTAAAGTTTTAATTATTATTGTTTAATTATTGTAATTGATTATTATAATGATTTTTTATTTTGTTATTATTATTACAATTGATATTGTACTAGTAATTATTTATACAAACAATTTCTGTGTAATTATAATTATTTATATAAAGATAGTACGGGTTTTTCGTAGGATGAAAGTTGGTTATTTGATCCGGGTATATCTCTGCACCCACCTCAAAGAACATATGTTACATAATAATTGGATCCCTAATACATTTTTAAGGTATTGTAGAAATCATTATGGCCATCAGTACAGCTGATGGCCTTGAGAGTGAGTGACGGCCCTTGACCTCTATCTCACCTTGCGTTCTGCGGATGGAACGTGAGAACCGGAAGGCAATAGAAGGCCCTTTCCGGTTTAAGGATACTAAGTAAGTAAGAGTCAGTTAGAACTTAGAAGCCGAGCTAGCAACATGTAAGCCTCATCTGCGCAGATTGTCTGGGTGGGGATTTGGAATAAAGTAACATCAACATAAGTCGAAGTCTTGTGTTTATTACTAAAAACTAACAATGACACAAGGCTTCTGATAAGAAGTGATCCCCAACAGAAACCAGACCCGGAATCCTCAATAGAAGACCAGACGAGACCTTAGAAGATATACCAGACAAAGATAGATGATAGACGATCAGAAGCAAAGCCGACCAGAAGAATAGACGACAGAGTAAGAAGTTAAGAAAGGTATATAACGTTATATAGATTTGGTACAGTGAAAAGACCAGTATATAACATATACCTATTTAGTGCCGGTAAAGAAGGCGCTATGCAACACATATCTATTCAATTAAGATGGTTACAGAGGTATATACCACACCTCGGCATATTCGTAAGATGAAACTTTACAAGTGATAAACTCTTATTGTTAGATTTTGTTTTAAGGATTTGATAAAGTTGTAAGAATCAAAACAGTAAACATTACACAGTCGTATTTGTCAGAGATAAAGTAGAGATTAAATCGTAAAAAGAAAAGGTTTACAATCATGTCTTTTTGCAAATGTGTTGTGATGGGTCTCACGTCTAGCATAAAAAAAATAATGACGTATTAAAATAGACGCATAAGAGCGTTTTGAGATTAGCGTCTCTGTCAATTGAAAGACGAATTAACAGTTAAAAAACATCTTTTCTAAGAAAAACAAAAAAGTGTAAAAAAATTTAACAGAAGATTAACAAAATCTTCTGCTCCTTACAGCACACACACACACACACACACACACATACATATATAATATATATATATATATATATATATATATATATGATATATATGCTTCCCACACCCCACTGTGGGGTGACATTAATTGTAACTTCGCCGTTTGGTATTAGCCGTGACCCGTCTGTTTACGGATTAGAGTTCTCTGGTGATTGTAAAAACATACCGCCGTAAAGTATGTAGCAATTAATTGTTCACCTAGACTAACGGCGCGCTTACGAAAGGGTAAGGACTTGGTAGACGAAAATTCTGTCGGGTTTCGATCCCGGCTAGAGGTAGCTGTTAAAATTTGAGCCGCACTGATGAGAAGTAAACTTCGAAACACGTGTCTGTGGAGGACACGTATGATCATACGTGTGATCAGCTGCAATTAATCGGCAACTCGATTAATTCAGTGAATTTAACCCTGTGATTCTAGCGATGAAACTCGAGTAGGTTTCTATTGTATCCATTTATTCAATAAATTTGCTCTACTTTGTATTTCTTTTATCACGCACTTAACCCCTGGATCCTGTGCACCTCTAACGATTGTGCCCATATTCACCGGTAAGCCACCCTTTATATATATATATATATATATATATATATATATATATAAGAGAGAGAGAGAGAGAGAGAGAGCCACCTGTTGGCCGCCGGTAGTGATCCATGATGCTTAAGAACAGAATCCTTGTGGCTGAGCACTCTGTCATGTAACACTCCCTTTTGGCCTTTGCTTAGACTAGATGGTCGGTCGGAGAGGCTCTCTGCGATCAATCGGCTAGTTACATCGTCCTAGCACCTATATGATTGCTCCGAACCTATTGGCCTTAAGGCAAGCTCCCAACCCTATTTAATTATACTTATTTACTAAGCTTAGCTTAGATGTGGCACAAGGCCAAAATATGTGGCACCCAATGAGAATAACAATGGTTTGCGAATCTAAATTGCTAACATTACACCACGTTAGGTGCCCTCTTTTTTATCATATATGTGCTAGGAGGCGTTGGCTGAGGGCCTTAGTGTCCTGGACATGACGTTAAACTACATCTAGTGGTGAAAGTTCAATTCTGGAGCTCTGGATAGTGTGAATTTACCACTTTATCGCCATTGCTCCCAGGTCCACTTTGACGCGGAGTGGTAGTACCTGTTAGGGTACAATCTATGGTTAAATAGATAAAAAAATGAGTTTAAAAAATGAGTTAAAAACACTTGAATACCCACCAAGAATGAATAAAACAAAAAAAAATTCTTTGGCATGAAATAACCCAAAAAGGGTTGACATACCGTAAAATCCAACCAACCAACCAACCATACCTCTCTGCAGGAGATAGTCAGCGATATCCTACCGACAGAGCAGGATAATTTAAAGAGGGTGAAAGTCTGAACAGTTTCTAAACTTTTGAAAGTCTGAACAGTTTCAAAACTTTTGTTCTTCCATTGTAATTAAGCATATATTAATTATTTTTCGTAAACTTTAATTAATATTCAAATAAATAAAAAAAACTATCAACACCCAGAAGAGACTGCATTAAGATTATTTAAAAGAATACCTGGTATGTAAAAAATCAATTCTTGAAAATAAATGCCGAAGTATGTTTCAAAAGGTGAGACATATCGATATTTTACCTACCACCAACCCCAACCATTTTCTACGTATATCTTCTTCAGGTTCAATTAAAAAAACCATCAACAGAATAAATATTACAATTTTGTACGTTGCTGATTCGTTCAGCTTTGGCGATGCACCGAAAACGCCCGTGGAAATGAGTCAATAAATTTCTCATATCTGATCACCAATATGTATATATATATATATATATATATATATATATATATATATATATATATACTAGCAAAAGTACCCCGTCCATGACCAGACGAAAAAAATTTTAAACCAGGTAGTGAGTGGTTAGAGGGATAATGATAATAAGAGGAAAATAATTTAATTTAAAAAAATGTAATTCTTAACTTTTGAGTGTTTTGAAATATAATTCTATTTTTCAAAAACTGTTTTGTACATATGACAAAAACTTAAATTCAGTTTCTGATGGTAAAACTGAATCTAGGGGTGAAGTTCCAATTATGGAGCTCTGGGAAGTGTGGGGTACCTCTCCATTGCAATTAATCCCATGCCCACATTGACGGATTCTCACTGGGTGCCCCATAATCTGACCTTGTGCCACATCTTAAGCTAAACTTAGTAAATAACTATAAAGGACGCATCTTGAATAGAGAAAAAACGGCAAAAATACACCTTTTGCCAGATACGCATTTTAATTTATAAGATTATTCCGTTTTAATGATTGTAAAATAAATAATTTTTATATGTGATTTTTTTAAATCGTTCCTTTTCATAAAACAGCAAAAATTACACTAAGTTTATTTTTCCGGGTTTTCTTGAATTTTAATTTTAATTCGAGTGGGGGGATAAAAAAATAAACACGAGTTGTGTCTGAAAAGTAATGAGACTGTTGTCACAAACAATTCATTTAAAATCCAAACAACAAACTAAATGTTTTTTAAAGTAATCCCCCCTTGAATCTAATGCACTTTCCCATCCTTCTCTGTCACGCTTCTCTGCCCTGCTGGAAGCATTTTTCTAGTATATCTCTCAGCTCCGTCGTTACAGACCTCTTGATGGTCTCAACGCATTCAAAACGGGTCCCCTTGATGAACCCCTTCAGCTTGGGAAAAAGAAAAAAGTCTCGATTTGTCCTGACATAACTATCGTCCCTTCCCGCGCACTTCGAGGTGCGTCTGCAGGAAAACTGCGTAGGTGTCACTATCAAAGAGGCGTAACCCTGTGGAGTTAAAGAATTATATAAAAAAAAAAAACCTTAGAAATCTGGGTTGAGCAGATCGAGATCGAGATTGCTCGCAGTCAGAACTCCCGAAGGCTCCTGTGTATGTGCACTTCTCTACCGACGACTCTCAGTCTACACACAATCGAAGAACAAAATATAACTTTATATTTTCATATATACATGTGTTCCGTGTCATTTGTGGTGTCCAGTGACGGTATATAACATTACTACTGGGAATTCAACGAGTACAAATCTGACGTGTAAGCATGAATTTTTTTTATAGCTAATGGATGTTTGCTAAACTGTAGACTGTCCACGAGGAACAGGGGGAGGAGGAGGAGGAGGAGGAGGAGGAGAAGGAGGGGTAGGCATGGAGGAGGAATATTCATTTGGATATATTTGAATTCGGAGTGTTCTGTAATTAAGTACGTGCGCCGCAATTTTATTTATTGTGAAAAGTGTGTTTTCCTTTGCGTGGATATTATCACATGGGCTAGTGAGAAGATTCTTAGATAAGGCGTCGGTGATCAGATATATAAAAAAAAAATGTATATGTAGGTGGGTGATTTATCTGTATTGTATATATTGGGTGAGGCGTGTGGTGTAATGGTTAGAGTCGTAGAGAACATGGACTTGTCGATCCGAGTTCAAATCCTGGACGAAGCTGTTTGCATTTCACATTGCGCTAATACCCTTGTGGAAGGTATGCATCCAACTACTCTCCCTCCAGCTATGGGTAAATAGTAGGGCAGACTGGGTTCTTAACCTTGGCTAGGTAACCAGTCTAGGAGAAGGAAAACTCTGAATTCAAACCTGTTAAACTCGGCTTAAGAAATTGACCTTGTGTCACATCCTGCTCGTGCGGAGGTGTTGGTATATATATATATATATATATATATATATATATATATATATATATATATATATGTAAGATATTTTGGTATGTACGTGTCGACTTATAACTAACAAACGAGAGGTCATTCAGATTTGAAATATTGCATACTACTTGATAAGCTTATAACTAAGAAACACAAATTATTTGGTTTTTGATCTTTAATAATTAAGTGATATAATTAAATAATTAAGAAAAAAAATTTAAATACCTTATACACCCCTCCACCCCCACTCTACTCACGTCGACATGAGTTTAGTTTTGAACTTCACAGACGTTAGACTCTATCGGTCTCTTACTGCATGTTCATTTCTAAAAAAAAAAAAAAACCATCTCCTGTCGGCACAAATCGAGACCTCTCACTCCATCTCCTGTCGGCACAATTCGAGCTTTGAAGTAGTGTTAAGATTTGTTTCTAACTGTAATAAAAAAGAAAGACGGATTCTAAAATAAATTTAAAAAATAACATTCCACCTCATCCGTCGGCACAGGAGTTGAACTTGCTTTAAAACAGATAATGAACATCAGTAAAAAATCAAAATCATATTACATATGTACATTTTAAACATGAAATTCTGCCAAAAAAAAAAATGTACGAAAACAGACGCTTTGTCTGAAGTAAAAATACGTACTATAACAAACATGTTATTAAGATTTTAAAACAATTCATGCCGAAGTCATATTTGTTTTATTCATTATTACTGGGTATTCAAATTATTTCTAATTCATTTTTTAAACATACTTTGAAACTCCAATAGATGGGACCTGGAGTGGTCGTACTTGTGGGCCTAACAAGTACTACCGGGGGTAGTACAATCGAACTCAGTAACAATGGTCTGCGAATCTAGCTTGCTAACCATTACACCACATCAGGTGCCCAGATGTGTCCTTTATAACGTGATTTATTTCATTGTTATAATTAAGAAATTCATGAAATCTTCTTTGTATCTAACTTTAGGCTCTATTCTTATGAAAAATTAGAATAAATGACAATTTACAATTTTTGATTTTTTTAATAAAAAAATTAAAGAAAGAGGGAGATGTTCTCCTACCGAAAATTTGGTCATATCTACAAAATTACAAAATCCAAAATTTTTTGGCATAATATTATTCTTTCAAAACAGTTTAATAATCTCTGTTGTCTTTAAATAACTTTTTGGTAACTTTACTCTACGGCCTTCTTTCTGACGGACTTTCTGTTACATAATCTATGCGGTTGCATAAGATTATTGTCAATCCCCTGTATTTCTAAAGGGATGGCCCTTTTCATATCACGGGCGGGACTTTCGATGGAATAGTACAGAAACCCCGCGAAATACGTGAAGTCACGTGGGACCTGGTTGGGTCCTCAGTTTTCAGTTTGACGTCAGGCAGTGAAGATGTCCTGCCTTAACTGTAACTCACTCTGCATACGCGCGCTATGTTTGTCAGATATTTAGTTACATGAAATGTTTAGCTAAGGAAATAAAAGTTTAAGAAAAATAACACGGTTTTGTGATTAATGAATGTCTTGGTAACAAGACTGATCTAGAAGAAGAAATGAGTTAAGTGCGACCGACCACCAAGACGAAGAGATGTTAGAAGTGACACTAGAAGAAGACGTAAGATAGAAAAGATGAACAGCAGAAGAATAGAAGAAAGTAACGAAGGGTATACAGCATTTCCAAGACCAAGTGTTGTTGTTATTATACTGTTACATAATTCGTGGATAGCCTACGAATTATGGATGTGAGTGTAGCTAGATTTTGAATTGAAGTTCTTTGAAGATTCAAAATCGGAGGGGGTTAAATGGAAAGTTACCGTTAGTCGTTATTGTTATTATTGGCAGGTAATGACCTTTATTGACCCTCCGAATTCCGTCAACAAAAGGCGTGAGAACAGAAATTAAGTCAGTTAAGTAGATTCTGGCCGTTAGCTGATAGGAGCAGACGTTGCGATCGTCGCTCCCAAGATGCCGGCTTCTTATCCATAGTTGGAAGGAGGCTATGAGGTATGCTGTTTTATTCCTTTACAGTTGACATCCTGTTCTTTTTTAATGATACTGATATATATTTCTGCACTACTTGATCCAGGGTTTGAACTTAGGACTACTAAAGAACGAGAGTAACTTTAACCAGTGCTTTCATTAGGTATATCTTATTCTGGAAGATACCCAAGCAATTTTGCTTTTTGTTTTAGCCTTAGAGAATTCTGGTCGAAATTCTTGAAAGCTTATTGAATGCTACAGTCGCTTGAGGAAAGCCCGAAGGGCACACACGGACCAAGACAAAGAAAATGATTCGAACAAATCAATATCTATATATTGATTCCTTCTTTTAATTTTTTTTTTAGTAAGATACAGAATCTCAGAAAGTTAGACAAAGAAGCAAAAGTTACTTTTTTCTCGTAATACTTTCATTCTGAAAACCGAAGAAAATTATTACTGATGTTTTAAAACAAATATGGCAAATTTCTTTTAATGCATAAAATCAAACAAAAAATATTTCTAACAGTTTATTGATACAAATAAAGTTAATGAAAATTATCTACCTACAAACTATTATTATTATCTGCGTTATTCAGACTATTGTCCCCATCTTCATTGTTATTGTAACGTTTCGGCGATATGCCCTCCGGCCTTCTTCAGGTATTTTTTGTCGGACTGAAGAAGGCCGGGGGCATATCGGCCGAAACGTTGTACAAATAACAATGAAGATGGGACAACAATGTCCGAATAACGCAGATAATACTAATCTTCAAAGCCTCAATCTACCCAGAACAAATACTACAAACTATTCTCTTAAACACAACACACACAACACACACACACACACACACACACACACACATATATATATATATAATATATAATATTATATATATATATAATATATCGTTTCCCCGGAATTTGATCTCTCAATTACCGTAAAATAACAACCTATGTACTTAATAGTTTAAAAACACACAGTCCCCTGTAGCTGTCAGTGGTCGAGGGGATAAATATCCGCATAACAGTCAGTCCGAGTTCGACCCTAGCCAAAGATAGTTGTGTCTAGCCGCACTGAAGAGCGTGAAACGCCGAAACACGTGTCTGTGGATGACTTATATATATATATATGTAACACAGGGTGGGCAAAGTAGGGTCTCAGTTACTTTAATGGATTTCTTTTTTTTTTGGGGGAGGGGGAAGTGTAGTCAAGAACAAGGTTCATTGGAAAAATCCCTACACAGTGAATGAATTGAAAGAATATAATTTCAGATGAATTCACTGAAATTGATGGAGCTCAGAATATTTGTGTCGTAATGTGTGCCAGAGTGTTGGACAGATACGAAGATTGTTGCAAGGTTGAAGGTGGACACTTTGA
>CM042145.1:27686273-27696273 GCA_023376005.1 Doryteuthis pealeii | reverse complement strand
ATTTTCGGAGATGACAAGTCATTTTAGAAATGGGAGGACAGCCGATGGGATTCGGGGATTTTTCATTTCATCCACGAAGTGCGTTTTCTCTCATTTTTTTTCTCTTTTTTAGTTTCACATTTTCTTTCGTATTTTCTTTTTCGTTATTTTTTTTTTATGTTTTTACTTTTGCTTTCGTTTGTTCCTTAAATTCTATTTTGTTTCTTTTCTTTTCTTTTCTTTATTTTTTTTTTTACATTTCTTGTACCATTTCTTTCTTTCTTTCTTTCTTTCTTTCTTTCAAAATCTCTTTCATTAAAAAGATTTGTATTATTTCTTCCTTCGTTTTGTGTATCTTTAATTTCTTTTTCTTTTATTACTTTACCTTTTTGCTTTTGCTTCTATTTCTTTCTCCATATACTTCTTTTTTTCTTTCTTTCTTTTTTGTTTGTCTTCACTTTATTTCTTTATTTTCATTCTTTTATTGATTAACTTCTTCCTTTTTTTCTATTTGAAAAGCTATCCAAATTCATTTTCAGATTGGCTTTCTGCCTTAACTTCAAAAATTGTGAACGTGTTAGTCAATGTCTCATGCTATAATCATGTTCGTCCAAATGTTTGTATTTTGCGCATTTAAGACTTTCAGAATATAAGAACTGGGAAAATATTCAAGAAATAAAACAATTAAAATCTTGATCTGATGAAGCTGGTAAATGAGAGAAAATGTTTACCAAATAAGTATAACACACACACACACACACACACACAACACACACACACACACACACACACACACACACACACACACATCATTGTTCCTTTCTATCTTGGATTACAGCTTTAAAATCTATACTTGACACACTTTGTATTCTGAAAATTGGAATTTACGGCATTTAATATTTTAAATGGGAGACATGAATTTTTCTTTTCAAAGTGTCTGTGCCAGTCCGGTCGGATCAACGCAAGTCTTTTTTACATGGGGATTTCAATGGGCATCTGCGAGGATAATATATATATATATACATATATATTATTATGTGTGTGTGTGTGTGTGTGTGTGTGTGTGTGTGTGTGTGGTGTTGTGTAGCATAAAATTAACTCAGAGAAAGAGAAATGTTGGAAAAGATGTACAGAAAGATTGGGCTGCATCAATTTCTAAGTAGACTCATCCTCAACCTCTAAAGAGAGTATGAAAAACACAATTAGTTCAACAACAAAGCAAAACATCGTATAAATATTCGCTAAGTCTAGATGTGTTTGACACAACGCCAATGAATGTGAGCATTAGTAATAGCTTTATTGTGTTAATCTTACAAGTAGGAACGACTGACCAATGGTTCCAGTGGAAAAATGCCTTCAACTATCTTTACCCACAAGGCAAGCCATAAAGCAACTGCTGTAAGATCAAGGGATTAATGGCCTAATTATCAATGATGAACAGATGTGACATGACACCGGAAGTTAGACTGGTGACGAGGAAATTTTTTAATCATTTTAACATGAAAGACTTACCATTTTTGTCCTCTATTTTCTAATTCTCCCTTCTCTTTTGATCTTAGACACACCAAGCAAACATGGCCGCTTTATCTTGAACAAAATTAATATAACGCAGATAATACTAATCATCAAGCCTCATCTCAAACATTCAGAGAAAAAGTTAATATATTTGCCAAGTTTACTATTTTCTGGTTTTTGTTTGTTTGCTGAACAACTCTCTACCCTCCTCATTTCCTCTTCTCTCCCCATATCTCTCCCTCTCTCAACTCTCTCTCTTCTTCTCTCTTTCCCTGTCTTTCTTACCATCTCCCCCTATTCCTCATTATCTCTCTTCCCTCACTGTTCTCCCTACCTCTCTCTTATTATCCCCTCTCACGCTTTCTCTTTTTCTCCCCTCTTTCTTCCTTTCTCTCTACCTTCCTCTTCTCCATTTTTCGCCATCTCACCCTCTCTCTCCTTATCTCTCTCCCTCTTACAACTCTCTCTCCCCTTCTCTTCCCTCTCTCTCCTTTTTCCCCTCTCCCCTTCACCGCTATCATTTTTTCTCCGTTTTCTCTTCCTATCTTATCCTACTTGCTATCCTTCCTCTTCCTTTATCTTTCTCTCTTTCTCTCTATTTCTCTCATCTCTCTCTCAGCCATCTTTCTCCTCTTATCTCCCTTCCTCTCTTTTGATCCCCATCTCCTTCTCTGCCCTTATCTCCGACTTAACTCTATCCTCCTTTTTGTCACCCCTCTCTTTCTCTCCCCTTTTTAGAAGAACTACCGCCTAATGAATCTATCATTTATACACCATCGTCTGGTTTAAATGGATCATTCCATTCACCAATAAATGCTAGGTGACACGACCAGCAGAGAGTGTTACAAAATTTATGAGCAGTTATAAATTATGAACGTACCTGTAGTTAAAATTTTGATGAAAACCTAACATATGAAAACTTAGTGGATCTAGTAGTAATAGTGATGAAGTGGTACTCTCTCCAGAGCTCCAGAATCGGAACTTCACTACTAGATACAGTTTAACGTCATATCCAAGACACCAAGATCCTCAGTACCCCCTTCTTGCATATATATGATAAAAAGGATTAGGGGTTTGCCATGAGGGCGACAGGGTTGGAACAATCATATAGGTGCTAGTGCTTAACGTGACCTGCCGTCTGATCGGAAGGAGCCTCTTTTAGCCTACGTCTAAGCAAGGGTCAAAGTGTTGTGTATAAAGTCTTTGACTGCACAGCCAACAGGATTCCATCCGTAAGCATCACGGGTTTCCACCCACGGCCAAACAGGTGGACCTACTGGGAGGGGTTTTATCCTCTGCAGAATTACAGTCGGTATATTCTACAGTCCCAATCGGCGAAGGCAAAAGCAAAAGCAAAGGGAAAATAAGCGTGAACACAACACTAACGCCTCTACCATTGTTCCGGTTTAAACAACTTCCTGCCATTGCCGGATCTCACAGGTCGTTCCATATTTTCCCACTGACATCAGTGATCGATCCAAATAAAATCCAGAAGCTTTCATAATCGTTATTGTCAATGCAAACAGGATCTTTGTAGTTGAAATATTAATGAAACACAATCATTCTTTCTCTTCATTCAGTTCTGAAGAAGAAAAAGGTTAAACATTTACTGCAATACTAAAATCATCTTTGAGATAATAATGGAGATTCGGTGTCAATCTTTCTGTAACCGAAACTACGTAACTGGTTACGACACAATACCCTCAGGAATTGCCTAAGTTTATCAATGAATATTTAATATATAAAAATCATTAATGCATAGAATAAATTTTATTTTTTTAACAATGTCTATGAAAATTTTAGGTAGATTTGACTAGAGGTAGATTAGTTTTTTAAAATCCTGCAATGTGTCTTATATATCACTAAGAACTAAAGTTTACATGATATATGGTTTGGTTAATTTGCATACTGCTTTTAACAAAAAAGGGTTTAATAAATGACTACTTGGTGTTATTGATCTCTAATATTATTGTTTTATTCTCCAAAATATTAAAATCAATCCCATGAATTATTTTATATAGAAACCAATTAAAATATAATTTAGATAAAGTGTAATATTTTTATATTCGTTCTCATTTAATTTTGTTGGACTTTCTAATATAATAGATTTCATTACATTAAAACTTGAATACTTACGCCCGGAGGGTGCATATTCTTGCTAGTTGAGATAATGTACAGAATGGTAACTGGTGAAAAGAATACGAACACCAAAGCAAGTTTACTATTGTGAAAAAAGAATATATATATATATATAAAATAATAAAATTCGAAGGCAATACAATGCGTAAAAAATAAAGACAAAAAGATGTTTTATATGTCTAATCGATTTCAAAGCTAGAGCTTCATCATCAGAGTTTATTTTCAGAAATTGACGTCATTTCTGAAAATAAACTCTGATGATGAAGCTCTAGCTTTGAAATCGATTAGACATATAAAACATCTTTTTGTCTTTATTTTTTTACGCATTGTATTGCCTTCGAATTTTATTATTTTATAACATACTTAACAATGCTTCAAGCAAATTACCAATTACTTTTATATATATATATATATATATATATATATATATATATATATATATATATATATATATAAATTCTCTTCAACAGGAAGTAAGTCCAATTTGAGGTGTTGATCTTCCCGTTGTATCTGGTTGGTGATATCCGGGCTGTCAACGTGTATCCAAGATGTAACCATTTAATTTCCTTTTTTGTATTATGAGTGTTGTGCTGTTCTATGATGAGTCTGGAGATGTCTGTACCTAAAAAGTTTAATTTTCTTTGAGGAAATGTTGTAATTTTATATCTAAAATAAGTTTGTGCATGTATAGTTACTATTTGTAAATCCGTTTTGCGTATTTAATTTGGATTATAGTGAATATATTGAATGTTTCGCATTATTTACATAAGTAGCATTAGTATCCCTTTAAGAAACCATATCAAAATTAAGTCTATGTTTTTTGTGTGTAATATATATATATATATATATATATATATATATATATATATATATATATATATATATATATATCCATGACAATCTCTCTCCATCCGTCCCTATCGCTCATCATTCTCGGGAGGTCCTCTATGCAGCATCCGGCATCCACACAGAGCTGATCAATGTACGTTTTTGCTGGTCGGCCCACACTGGCTTGTCCATGTGCTGGCTTCCACAGGAGGACGTCGCTTATGAGTTTGTCCTTGCTTCTCCAGCAGTGTCCCGCGTGTCTTTTCCGTCTTACTCAGATGGTTTGTGTGATATGTGGCAGGTGGCCGTACAGCTGTTTTCTCGTAGGGTGTTGTTTCCATGTCTTGTTCAGGATCACCCGCAGCATTCTTGTGTAGCTCCATCTAGTTTATTCTCTAGTCGCTTAGTTAGGGTCCAGGTGGTGCAGCCATACAGCAGTACTGATATGGCAAGGGCCTGGAAGAACCGTCTCTTTAACTTGTCTGTGAGGTTCAATTTCCATATGATTGATAGTCTATTTATAGCGGCCCATGCTTTTCCTATACGTGCATTAACGTCATTTTCTGTGGAGGAGATGTTACTGCCTAAGTATCTAAATTGTTCTACAGAGTTTAGGTTTGCTGTCGATGGTTGAGATGTCGCTTTTGTTTTTGAAAGACATGAACTCGGTTTTCTTTAACGCTAAAAGTGGTTTTAATCCGTAAAATATTCATTATGCTCAATGCACGAAAATATATATCACAATATATTTCAAGTGTAAGATAAGATATAAATCTGGATAAAACTCACGATTCAGAGTTTCATGCTTAGGACCCTCACGTGAACTAGTATTAGACACGTCTGACTTTTTGTATGTTAACCTCTAGCTACGCACTTTGAGATCAGCCGTTAACCGCTCCAAAAAGGATGTGTTGAATACTAGCTTATCCGAGGATCGAAACCGTGAAACTCTACAAAAATAGATGCATCGGGAAAGGATTAGGTAGCATCTAACTCGGCACAGTGGGTAGTTATAGAAGGTGTATCAAAAAAGTATCGAGAAAAAATAATGTTCCATTCATTAATTTTTTTCAGAATACAAGGTCTGTTAAAAAGTACCAAGTTTAAAGCTGTATTTACCAAGATAGAAATGAAGAATGAATGGAACGTTATTTTTTTAGAATACAAGGTGTGTCAACAAAGTATCAAGTTTAAAGCTGTATTTACCAAGATAAACGAAAAGAATGAATGGAACGTTATTTTTTAGAATACAAGGTGTGTCAAAGTATCAAGTTTAAAGCTGTATTTACCAAGATAGAAATGAAGAATGAATGGAACGTTAATTTTTTCAGAATACAAGGTGTGTCAAAAAAGTATCAAGTTTAAAGCTGTATTTACCAAGATAGAAAATGAAGAATAAATGGAACATTATTTTTCATAATACAAGATGGTTAAAAAAAGTATCAAGTTTAAAGCTGTATTTACCAAGATAGAAATGAAGAATGAATGGAACGTTATTTTTTCAGAATACAAGGTGTGTCAAAAAAGTATCAAGTTTAAAGCTGTATTTACCAAGATAGAAATGAAGAATGGTGGAACGTTAATTTTTTCAGAATACAAGGTGTGTCAACAAAGTATCAAGTTTAAAGCTGTATTTACCAAGATAGAAATGAAGAATTAATGGAACGTTATTTTTTTTAGAATACAAGGTGTGTCAAAAAGTACAAAAAGTCTCGATTCTTTTTTTGACACACCTTGTATGATTGTTTCAATTAAATTGACCAAGAAAACATTTAGTATTATTCTCAAGAGTTTGTAAATCATCCAATAAAGATTATCAAGAGACAAATACATTAAACGACGAAAAGAATTTTAACCCTTGACAAATAAGATCATTGTAGCACTCGGCTGCATACATTTACCAACCTTCGAACACGGACAGAATGTGATACAAGGTCAATTTTTTATGCGGAATGCAATTGTTCTGAATTCAGAGTTTTGTTTAATGGCATATCAACCTTCATTGGTTATTTAATGCCAAACTCATCCTAGTAGAATAAAAGTAGTGGTACTATTTAAACCCATAGCTGGAGGGATGTGAGGGTTCGTAACTTTCCCAAAGGATTTAGTTTGAAAGTGAACGTAACAGATCAGATTAGCAAATCTGTGTTACTCATATGCTGACATGGTGGGAACCAGAATCGAACCAGAACCTTGCGACTCCTAGGCAGTTTCTCTACCGGCTGAGCTAAATTGGCCGGAAAGGGTGCAAAGTAAGCAACTGGCTTATGTATCTTATAGTTAAAATTTTTTTTTTTACCTCGTACCCCACTTGTACGGGTTAGGCACAAGGCCCCATTAACGTGGGCCCACCCACAAACCGAAGCTCATGGGTGGGAAAGAACAACAATTGCGTCGATCCCTTCGGCATTCCCCCTCAAGGGGGCGCCTCAGGCGCTGGGCAATAAACCCAGCCCTGCCCCTTTAAGTCAAGGGGGCAGGTGTTGCCTGGGGGGAAAGCTCCCTGGGATCGATGCTATTAATTTAACATGACCGGTCCAGTGGCCGAAGCTCACTGGACCCCTGTTCCAAAGGACGGGTTGGAAATGTTAACGCGTGGACGTAGTTGTAGGTAACTTTGAATTTTAATTTTCAAATAATAATCTGCTCGGTTTGGCTTATTAACGAATCTAGTTATAAATTGATTAGAAAATATCTCTGTGTTTGATTTTTCAAAATCAATCTGTTTAGTCTCATTGTTTAATATTGAGAGGGTTATTTTATGCCACGCAGTAGTTTGTGAGGGATGGTCAAATTTATTGTTATGTCTTTTTCTTGATTATCGTTATGCTTTTTTCTTGATTTTCACTGTAGATTGTTTGCAGTTTGTTGCTAAGTGGATTGGGAATCATTTTAAGGGATAAGTTTATAGAGTAAAGTTCAAGTTTGTTACGATAGTTTGGTAGAATGTTATTTTAAACACAATTTTTATTAAAAAAATTCTATTTAACCCATAGATAGGACCCTAACAGGTACTACCACTCCGGATCAGAGTGGATCTGGGAGCAATTGTGATGAAGGGATAGTCACCTCCAGAACTGTAACCTTACCATCAAACTGAATTTAACCTCATAACCAGGGACCCTTAGCCACCGCCTTCTAGCACCCATATAAGAATTAGAGGTTGCCATAAGGGCAAAGGGTTTGGATTTAGAGTCACTGCGGGAAACGCTGACAAATGAACTAATTGATTAATTTGGTAACACCTCGTATATATATATATAAACCTAAACGCACTTTAAGGAAAGTCTAAGAATAAAGAAATCTAAGAATCGAAACTTTGTAAAGATAGTTGAAATCGTTGTCTTGTTCTATTGATTTTTGGCTTTCAAAGTTTCATCACTAAATGATGAAAAAAACCTCAAAACTACCCAAAAAATTCCAATTTCCTATCAAATCAACGCAGAATTTATTACAATTTGTTTTATTTCTACAGTAAAAAGTGTGAAATTTGTTACTTTTACTTGGTTTCAACTAATAGAAAACAACGAAAAAAACAAACATGATTTCTTAATATAATTTTACATCAGGTTCAGATCTTTGATTTTAATCAAGTGATAACTCAATCAATTACTCAATTGCACAAATTAGTTGCTTTGATTCAACAGATATATATATATATATATATATATATATATATATAGAGAGAGAGAGAGAGAGAGAGAGAGAAAGAGAGAGAGAGAGAGAGAGTGTGTATGTGTGTGTGCGTGTGTGTGTGAGATAGAGAGAGAAAGAGTGTGTGTGTGTGAGAGAGAGAGAGAGAGAGGAGAGGAAAAGTGTGTGTGTGTGAGAGAGAGAGAAGGAGAGAAAGTGTGTGTGTGTGAGAGTGTGTGTGTGTGTGTGTGTGTGAGAGAGAGAGAGAGAGAGAGAGAGAGAGAGAGAGAGAGAGAGAGAGAGAGAGAGGTCGATTTGAATTTGAGTACATAGGAAGTTAGTGGGCTGATTACATCAAATTGTCAAGTTTGGTCAACGATAGAATATTTAAAAAATTGAAATGGTTGGCTATTTAATAAGTGTTTTAGCACAACACCATATGGAGTACTCAGTGAGTATCAAAATCACTACTAGGTAGTAATGATTTGAAAAGAAATGAATTGGATAGTTATGAATCAACTTAGAGACTTTTAAAATCTACACTTTCCTTACATAATATTTAGGCTACCTATTCATTACGTAACACCATGAGGTTGGATTACAGTAATTAAATGAAAAAAAGATTCTAAGAATACCTTTGTATGCATTTAGCTAGCCCATCTGCCACGGGCAGGATATGACACATGATCAATGTTTTTTTAAGGGGGAGGGTAAAGCTAGTTTGAATTCAATTTTTTTTCTCTTTATAAACTGATTACCCACTGTTGTATACTCTCTTTCCTTACTTTCTTACTTCTATTATTCTTCTTCCAGCGTTTCTTCTAGCGTCTGGACTTCGTCTTGGGGACTTCGTGTCTGGTCTTCCATTGGGAATTTCACTTTATCAGAAGCCCTGTGTCATTGGTAGTTTTTAGATAATAACACAAGACTTTGATTTAACTTAGATCATATTTTATTCTGAAATCCCCACCAGACTAGCTGCGCAGATTGAGTCGGCACCGTGCATAACAAGACTTACCACCGTCGTGGCTTTGGCCGATCTGACTAAAAAACTCTCTCTAATCTAAACCGGAAGAGGGTCTTCTCCACCGATTCTCACGGTATCCACTGGAAGGATCAGGATGAGGTCAAGCCTTGTCATTCAATCCTTCAAGGCCGTGGGCTGCAACTTATAACAGCCATTTTGGTTTCTACACTACCGTACATAAGTATTAGGAATCTAATAATTATGTAACACCACGTAAGTCTAAAGCCTGTCCTATTCTTTATCAATAACCGGAAGTAGAATAAATGGATTTATGTCCTTCCAAAAGTGAAACGCCAACAGCCTCGACCAGGATTTGAACACCGGTCGAATACTTTTGTAGAACGTAACAACATGATCCTATTAATATAGATGCATGTTTGGATTTAATTCCATTAATGTATTTGTGTGTTCACAATCAGGGAGGAAAAAAGGGAATTTTCAATTGAATTCAGAATGCAAGTTGAATGAATAGCTGAAATGATTTATATTCTTCAAACCACTGAGTTGTCTTTAACTAGGTCTATTCTTGGGGAAAATCGGATGGCAAAATATCAAAAAGGGACTCATCGTGTTATTCATTCAGGAATCCATTGCAATGGACGAACAGTGGGTTGCCAAAATTCGTCTTGGCACAAACTGGATTATGACATTTATAAAGCATTTGAATGTCAACAAATTATCTTTAAAATGGCGACTCTGAATTGTCCAAAAAATCGCCAGCACAGATGGACACTTTTTAAAATAATTATTTTAGTGTTCTTTCTTTCTTTCTTTCTTTCTTTTCTTCTTTCTTTCTTTCTTTTCTTCTTTCTTTCTTTCTTTGCGTCACTTTCTTTATTTCTTTTTTTTTTCTTGTAACTATATTTCTTTCTTTCCTTC
>CM042145.1:27682378-27686263 GCA_023376005.1 Doryteuthis pealeii | reverse complement strand
TTCTTTCTTTGTAATCACTCCTCTTTCTTTCTTTCTTTCTTTCTTTTCTTTCTTTCTTTTTTCTTTCTTCTTTGTGTAACTATATTTCTTTCTTTCCTTCTTTCTTTCTTTGTTGTAAACTATATTATTCTCTTTCCGCTTTCTTTCTTTGTATCACTTTCTTTCTTTCTTATTTCTTTCTTTGTTGTAACTATATTTCTTTCTTCTTCTTTCTTTCGTTGTATCACTCTCTTACTTTCTTTCTTCTTTTCTTTCTTTCTTTCTTTCTGTAACTATTTTTCTTGCTTTACTTCTTTCTTCTTTATACCCCTGTCTTTATGCCTCCTTTTCTTTCCTTTCTTCTTTCTTAGTGTCACTTTCTTTCTTCATGTCCTTTTCTTTCTTTATACCCCTTTCTTTTTTTTCTTCTTTGTGTAACTATCTTTCTTCTTTCTTTCTTATTGCCCTATTGTTTGTTTTTTCTTTCTTTGAGTCACTTTTTCTTTCCTTTTTCTTTATCTCTGTAACTTTGTTGTTTGTTTGTTGTTTGTTTTTTCTTTGAGTCCCTACTTTTCTTTCTTTCCTTTTTTTTCTTCTATGTGTAACTGTCTTCTTTCTTATTTCTTTCCTTCGTCGAGTCCCTATTTTTTCTTTCCCTTTTTCTTTCTATTTGTCACTTCTTTCTTTCTTCTTTCTTTCTTTCATTTCATCTTCTTTTCACATTTTCCATCTATTTCTTTCTTTTTATTTCTTCTTTTGTGTATTTCATTTTATATTCCTTTTATTTCCCGCCGTTTCTTATTCTATTCTCTTTTCATTGCATCCTCTTTCGCCAAAGAAACCACTTTCTTTATCCGCTCATACAACAACGCATTTACTATCCCCCCCCTCTCCCCCAATAAAAAAGATTCCTTCCCACAAATCCGATTATTTCAACCATCGTGAGTCACCGGGTCGCGAGAAAACGTCCCAATTTTCAGCGCAATTTCATTATCTGTTGAAAAACTATTTCGATAACGAAGGATCATCTTTTGCACGGATAATATTTTCAATAGAATCTCAACTTTCTATCTCTCTTAAAAAGAGGAATATATTTGCAAAACAAAATAATAAGTTCGAAGAAAAGATAAAACGTGTGAGTGAAAGAAGAATTAGTTTTAAGGAGAGAAGGAATATGATAAAAAGGATAGGAAAAAAGAGTTTGAAATGGGAAGAATAAGATGAAACATTCTGAAGTAGAATGAGAATTGAAGTCGAGTATGAGATAGAGTGTAAGAAGAAGAAGTAGGAGAAGAGACAGAAGAAGGAGAAGAAAAAGAAGAAGAAGAAGAAGAAAGAAGAAAAGAATGGGGTTTGAAAGAAAGTAGAAAGAGTGTGAGATTGAAGAAGAACAAGAACAAGAACAAGAAGAAAAAGAAGAAGAAGAAGAAGAAGAAGAAGAAAGTAAAAATAAAAATAGAAGAAAAAGATGGGAATTGAAAGAAAGTAGAAAGAGTGTGAGATTGAAGAAGAAGAAGAAAAAAAGAAGAAGAAGAAGAAGAAGATGAAAGGAAGAAAAAGAAGAAGATACGAAAAGAGAAGGAAGATGTAGAGTATTAGTTTGAAAATGGAAGAGAACATAGAGAGTTGAAGGAAAGTAGAAAGTGAGATTGAAGAAGAAGAAGAAGAAGAAGAAGAAGATGAAAAAGAAGGAAGATGTGAAGAAGAAGAAGAAGGAAGATGTGAAAAGAAGGAAGATGTGAAGAAGAAGAAGAAGAAGATGAAAAAGAAGAAATGTGAAGAAGAAGAAGAAGAAGATGAAAAAGAAGGAAGATGTGAAGAAGAAGAAGAAGATGAAAAAGAAGGAAGATGTGAAGAAGAAGAAGAAGATGAAAAGAAGGAAGATGTGAAGAAGAAGAAGAAGAAGAAAAAGAAGGAAGATTGAAGAAGAAGAAGAAAGAAGAAGATGAAAAGAAGAAGAAGAAGAAGAAGAAGAAGAAGAAGAAAAATGAAAAAGAAGGAAGAAAGAGAAGAAGAAGAAGAAGTGAAGAAGAAGGTGTGAAGAAGAAGAAGAAGAAGAAGAAGAAGATGAAAGAAGAAAAGATGTGAAGAAGAAGAAGAAGAAGAAAAGAAGATGAAGATGTGAAGAAGAAGAAAGATGAAGAAGAAGAAGTGAAGAAGAAGAAGAAAGAAGATGAAAAAGAAGGAAGATGTGAAGAAGAAGAAGAAAAGAAAAAAGAAGGAAGATGTGAAGAAGAAGAAGAAGAAGAAGAAGATGAAAAGAAGAAGAAGAAGATGAAAAAGAGAAGATGTGAAGAAGAAGAAAGAAGAAGAAGATGAAAAAGAAGGAAGATGTGAAGAAGAAGGATCAGAAGATGAAGAAGATGAAAAAGAAGGAAGATGTGAAGAAGAAGAAGATGAAGATGAAAAAGAAGGAAGATGTGAAGAAGAAGATCAGAAGAAGCAGGAAGATTTAAAGAAGGACATAAGTAGATTAAAATGGAAGTGAAGAATAGAAAGTTAAGGAGGGATGAAAATCCATTATGTGTGAAAAGTAGTTTGAAAACCGAAGCCAATAAAGAGTTAAAACAACAAAAAAAAAAGCCTCCAAATAGATTGTAAAATCGAATAGATCCCCGTAAGGCAAGTATTGTTGCCTTTGTAACGACTTTCAAAATAATACCGTATATATATATATATATATATATATATATATATATATATATATATATATATATATGTGTGTGTGTATGTGTATGTATGCGTGTGTGTGTGTGTGTGTGGTGTGTGTGCAATTCGTTGTAATAATTTTCTATTATGCTTTTGACATGAACCATTTCAATAATTGAGGATAATCGTGCGATACAGCACTGGAAAAATAAAGAAATAAATCAAGACAAAAAAAGAAGAAAATAAAAACAATATTCCTTTCAAGAAAAATCCAAATAACAAAAACAACCAAACAGCGAAAGTATCGACAAAGTGTTACTCAAGAGAGGTTAACCAGTTGTTGGGGGCGTGGAAAGTGTTTCAACTACTCTAGATAGATTCTATTTTACTCAATCTTATATGATGAATATGAGATGAATTTTGATGTTGAAAATCGTTGACGGCTATAAATGAGAGAAGTTAACCGATTAAAAACGGCCTAGCAAATCCGTACATATATATATATATATATATATATATATTATATATATATATATATATATATATATATATATATGTAAATAAATGGAAATTAATCCGACAGAATGAATTTAACATTTCAAAAAACAATTAGTAATTATAATCTGCTGACAGAATCTGTTTCGACCGCTTAGTAGAAGGGTCATCATCAACGAGCAAAACATATGAAGGAAAGAAATAGGGGGTACAAACACACGTTGGAATGCTTGAATTTTTAAAATGCGCATTCTGTATCAAAAATAAAATAAATTTTATTTTAAAAAAACAGAAGCATTTTTAATCCAAAATTCCAGCGTGTGTTTGTACCTCCTTTCTTCCAACGTTTTTTTTTTATCCTTCTTTCCTTCATATGTTTTGCTCGTTGATGATGACCCTTCAACTAAGCGTCGAAACAGATTCTGTCAGCAGATTATAATTACTAATTGTTTTTCAAAATGTTTTAAATTCATATATATTTAATATATTAATATTATAATATATATATTATATATATATGAAGTAAATGGAAGTAAAATCGAGAGTATGAATTGAACATTTTTAGAAAAAACAAATGATGTTATTAGTTTGCTGACAGATCTGTTTCGACCTTTTAATAAAGCGGTCTTCTTCAAGAGCAGCTATATTTATGAAGGAAAGACGGAAGAAATAAACCGTAATTTATTTAGCCTTCTGAAGCCTTCTAAATAAATGTACCCCTCCTGATTAACGGTTTTTCTATTCCGTCTTTCCTTCATAATA
>CM042145.1:27669878-27677378 GCA_023376005.1 Doryteuthis pealeii | reverse complement strand
TTGGAAAAAAAGAAGGAAAAAAAGAAGAAAGAAAACGAAAAAGAAAAAAGAAAAAGAAAAAGAAAAAAAGAAGACATTTTACATCAGGTAAAGGTTTTTAGTAAAAACAAAAACAAAACAAAAAAAAAGCTGGTTATTCAAGCTGTTAACTAATCAGTAGTGTTTAAAGTATTTTCCAGTTATCTAATCTGTAATCTAATCCATTCTCTTGTGATTAAAGCTTCTATTTTAATTCAGAATATAAATTAATCCTTTGTGCTCAAGGTCTCTATCTTTGTTCAGCTAGCATAGCAAACATGCGTTAAAGACATTTATATGGAAGCCCCTAACTAATCCATTGCTATTTTTTTTCCTTAAGACTAAAACATTCTGCTTGAGGAATCTCGACAAATACTAAGAACTTAGCTGATAGTTTTGCAGATTATTTAAAAAAAATAAGTAGGCGTTGTCTGGCGCATATGAAACTCTCTCTCTCTCTCTGTCTCTCAGTCTCTCTTTCTCTCTTTCTCTCTTTCTCTCTCTCTCTCTCTCTCTCTGTGTTCTCTCTCTCTCTCTGTGTTTCTCTTTCTCTCTCTCTGTGTTTCTCTCTTTCTCTCTCTCTCTCTCTCTGTGTTTCTCTCTTTCTCTCTCTCTCTCTCTCTCTCTCTCTCCTCTCAGTCTCTCTCTCTCTCTATGTTTCTCTTTTCTCTCTCTCTGTGTTTCTCTCTCTCTCTCTCTCTCAGTCTCTCTTTCTCTCTCTCTCTCTCTCAGTCTCTCTCTCTCTCTCAGTCTCTCTCTCTCTCTCTCTCTCTCTCGAGTCTCTCTCTCTCTCTCTCACTCTTTTCTTGCGATCTAATGTCTATCTATTATCTTTGGTTACGTTGTCTGCTGTTATACAGTTATGCTTTAAGCTCATCAATATATATATATAATATATATATATATATATGTGTGAGTATGTATGTGTGCGTATATATATATATATATATATATATATATGATATTTATGGAAAAGGTGACTTACCGGTGAAAATGGTCCCAATGGTTAGTTGATGCAAGTTTCACAAGGACAAGACAGCGATATAACAAATAACCCTGAGGATCCTTATGGTGAAACTCGAGTAGGTTATTACCGCGTACCATTATCATGATATAAATATATATATTTATGTGTTTAAGATGAATTAACTTCCCGTGTGGAGCTTGTGTTCTGCTCACTTAAAAAACTACAGGGTCAAACAAAAACTAGCAAATATATGCAAGTACAGGTTGACCCCACCCCTAACAAATGAAAAAAAAAAAAACAAAAAAAAACAGAACCCACAAATTTTGTAATAAAACTGTTAATTTTAATTTTGATTTTTTTTCTTTCAGAATATACAGCAAAGCAACCAAGATAACTGAAACTTTGAGTTTCTTGAAATTTTATAGACGTTGATAAGATTAAATAAAATTCATTTTGGTTTTGTTTTTTATTTGGGTCACCCTGTATTTAAGCTAATAAGATATATCAAATTAGAAAGCCTAATGAAACTAAATAAGAATACACAGATAAAGATTTGAAACACAGGGGTAATCAAAAAGAAGAACATCTGAAACTTACTCTTCCATCACTCCCGTCTTTCATTGCTAAATATTTCTAATTTAACTATTTAGTTAAATTAGGAAGTAAATAATAGAATTACAGTTATTTCTTCTTGTTAATCGATTTCTTTTAAGTTTTATCCGAAATTTTTGCTCATATTCATTAAGATAAAACCAAACAATTAGAAATAAATAATACTAAGCACATATTTATTAAAATAAGATTTTTAATATCAATATGCAAATTAGCCTTTCCTTTCACACTGTAAACCGCTATTTTGTTGTATATATATATACAATTGCATATTATTAGTATGTAGATATGGTCAACAGTTTTAAAACAATTTTATTAATAATTGAGGTTTAAATAAAAATAAAATCATGGAGAAAGTGACGTAAATAGCAGAAGGAATTGTGACTTGAGTAGTGATATAGTTTCAATTACAGACAGGCAAACACATAATCTCCATCATAATAAGATTTAAAAAGATGAAAGAGCTGAATTCAAAAACAACTTTTTCAATTCTCCTTTGAGAGCTGCCATACCAATGTGAATTTATTGAATATCAAATATAGCGTATTATTCTTTATTGATAATAGATTTTTGTTGCTTTGTTCTGTTTTACCGCATATTAACCACAGTGGGTCATTTAATGTCTGCCAAGTTTTGAGAGATTCGTAACGATAATTTGGAAGAAATCTTTTAAAACTGAATATTTCTTATAAACACATTTTCTATTTAACCCAAGGTGGGACCTTAACAGGTACTACCTCTCCGGGTAAGAGTGGACCTGGGAGCAATGGAGATGAAGAGATACTTCACGTTCCCCAGACCTCCAGAACTGAACCTCAACATCATTTAGAGTTTAACACCATACCAAGCACATGGCCCTCAGCACCCATATGATAAAAAGGGTTGGAGCTTGCAATAGGGTCTGGACAATCATATAAGTGTTAGGGCTTAACGTGACCAGCCGATTGATCGACCGCCTGTGTAGCCTAGGTAAGGCCCAAAGTGGAGTGTTATTGATGATGGAAGAAAATAAGCATTCCTTTTAATACGAGTACAATATGTGTGAACGCAAAAAATATTTATTCAGTTAATGGAGAAGGTACTGTGAATAATCGAACGTGTCAAAAGTAGTTTGAGATGTTTTTGTGTGGTGGATTTCCCACTGAATGATATTTCACTGTTGAATAGACCATCCAAGGTTGGTGTTGATCCAATTAATACACGGTTTGAGAATAGTCAAGAAAAAGAAAATCAGCTTTGTGTTAAAAAAAATTGAATTTGAAAGAAAATCTGAATACCCATGAGAATGAATAAAATAAAACCTCTTCGGTATGAAATAACCCAACTAGGGTTGACATGCCGTAAAATCCAACCAAACAACCAGCCGGGAGAGACAACTATGTTTAAATTCACCACAATTGAGAATCTGTAATATAAATGTCAAATTGATTAACCATTTGGAACATATGACCTTTAGGCACCTCTTTTGCTTTGTTGATTCATAAGTACATTTTTTCATTTACACCGTCAACATCCGGTTGTTTGTTAACAAACGATTTTAGAGGTTTTTTAAAATTATAAAACTAACCCTAACCCTAACCCTAACCCCTAACCCTAACCCCTAACTCTAACCCCTAACAAACAACCGGATGTTGACAGTGTAAATGAAAAAATGTACTTATAAATCAGCAAAGCAAAAGGGGTGCCTAAAGGTCATATCGTCCAACCATTTTTATTGCGCAGTATAATGTTGACTATTCTCTAATGATGTGATGATTTTACCAATACCAACCTTAGCTAATCTATTCAACTGTGGGGGAACATAGTCACCATTTTCTGTATTCAGTCACTGTTTGGAACATCCTATAGCAGTATAATGTAGGAAGTGCGTGGTGTAACGGTTAAAGTCATGGGAAATGGACTCGTCGCCCCGAGTTCAAATCCTGGACGTGGTAATTGCATTTCACTTAGAGCTAGTACCCTTGGGAAAGGTATGAACCCTACTCTCCCTCCAGCTATGGGTAAATAGTAGGGCAGACTGGGCTCTTTAACCTTGGTTAGGCAACCGGTCTAGGAGAAGGAAAACTCTGAATTCGAACCTGGTAAACACCGCTTAAGAAATTGACCTTGTGTCACATCCTACTTGTGTGGAGGGGTTGGTAAATATATATAGCAGTATAATGTCCTTCCTCATTTGAAGCCACTCTGTCATTTCCCTTGAAAAAGCCCCTAGCTCTCTCAGTTGCTTGCCAGATCTTGCCAAATTGACACTATTAAAGCAAATTCCAGTGATTTTTGTGCAGGTGCTTTAGGGGCATCCGTAGCACATCCGTCGCACATTTTTATCATATGGGTGCTAGAAGGTCGTGGCTGAGGGTCATCATGTGCTGGGTATGACGTATGACAAAACATGCACCATTGTAATTGCACTATCCTCTGGGAAATCCCCGGCACAAATCATCGCAAAGTACTTTTGGTATGTTCAATTATTCTGCACTCTTGAAATTCTTTGACTGTTTAATTTTTTTTGTTTGTTTGGGGCAGGGGGTGGTGGGTGGGTAGCGGTGTTCAGTAAATTGTTTTACCCTAAAAAAATAAGACCAATAAGCGATAGACGTGTTTAAAAAATGCTTTATTGTGAGTCAACTATATCATTAAGAATTTGATTAAAAGTTTTATTTTTTATTATTTGGCATAATAGAAAAATAAAGTTTAACAATCTAAAAAAACAAAATGAATGATTGATTTTAACGGCATGTCGACCCCTCTGGGGGTTATTTTATACCTACAGGTTAAGTAACTAATTACATTGTACGTTTATATTTACATTTTTTGTGTAGTTTCTTAAGTTTTTTGAACATGGTTATAGTTAGCTTACCTTAGATGTGGCACAAGATCAGAAGTATGTGGCGCCCAGTGAGAATCGAACTCACTAGCAATAGTCTGCGAATCTAGCTTGAAAACCATTAAACGACGTGAGGTGCCGAATGCACATAGTTATATGATATCAAGTATTCCTATCGAATACGAATAAATTTTAAACAGATCTACATGTATATGACCCATACATGGCAAACACCCAACACTTTTTATCGTATAGGTGCTAGAAGTCGGTGGCTGAGGGTCAACCACCAGTTTATTAACACACATTGTTTGTTCTAATTTATTAATACATACTAGCAAATATATGCACCCTCCGGGCGCAAGTATTTAAGTTTTAATGTAATAAAATATAGTATTAAATTAGAAAGTCTAATGAAACTAAATAAGAATGCAGATAAAAAGATTTGAAACAGAGGGAGTATAATAAAAAAGATAGAACAATTAAAATTTACTCTTCCATCACACTCGTCTTTCATTGTTATTTTTTCTAATTTAAGTATTTAGTTATAAGAGGAAGTAAAGAATAAAATGACAGTTATTTTATCTTGTTAATGGATTTCATTTAAGATTCATTGAAGAGATTTTTGCTTATATTCATTAAAAAAAAAACCAAACAGTTAGAAATCAATAATACTAAGCAAATATTTATTAAATTCGATTTTTTTATATTAATATGCAAATTAGCCTTCCCGTTCACACTGTAAACCACTATTATCTTGTATATATAAATATAATTGCATGTTGTCAGTATGTAGACATAGTTAACAGTATTAATAATGTAAGACAATTTTATTAATAATTGAGGTTTAGATAAAAATAAAATCATGGAGAATGTGGTGTCAATAACTATGAGAATTGTTGACTTGAGTAGGAATATAGTTTCGGTTACAGACAGAAAAACACACAATCTCCATTATAATAAGATGAACTCAATGAAAATTATTTCTACGAATTTGTTGATACATATGAAGTCAATGCAACATGTAACAAAATAATTTTCTACCAATATATTTGATACATATTGAGTCATTTCTATCAGTTATAAAGCAAACAAAATATTTACCAATGAACTATTCGCTTACAAATCATTTATATACAGAAAGAGAGGGTTTGTTCATTCATTAAGTTAGGATTCAAAGAGTTATATAGTGAATTCGCATTAGGTTGAAAGACATTTGATCTACTAATCAGACCTTTACCGTCCGTCTATATTTATCGATGTTACTTGAGCTAAAAAGTAAGATGTGAATCTAGCATATCTGCTTGAATGCCATACTACTCCCTATTTTGTCTTGTCTCCCAGAATATTCCCGGTTTTAATATTTTCGGACAAGGAGGATGCATGGAGATGTAGATGTGATGGCTGTAATCAGAAGACACTGAAATTGCGAACATGTTTAGCAGGATATCATCTGACTTATCGGCAGGCCATATTATTCATTTACGCTTGGTCTTATGAACTGACCACCGGTCTATTTTGTCAATGTGAGCCGGAAATATCAAAACACTGGAGAAACACCCACACAACCACACCAGGATCCCATCCTTAAGCATCATCGGTCACCGCCTAAGGCCAACCGGTGAACCAATTGGGGGTAGGCAGTTTCTTAGATCATCACTTGTGGCCGGAAACTGAATGAGATTAAATGCCCGACTTCGTCCATAAAACACAGGAGGGAAGAAAAGGTATTGTGCGAAACGTTACAGTGAATATCGTCTAATTGTCAGTAACAGCTACTCTAAGAGAGAGAGAGAGAGAGGAGGAGAGAGAGAGAGAGAGAGAGAGAAGAGAGAGGGGGGAGATGGGGGTGAATTGTCTCAGTAGGGACCCTGTCTAGCCTGAACTGTTTGGTTGATCATCCAGCAACTGTCTGTCGGATGAAAATGCATGTTGCTTTTATTTGGGTTTCGTCCTTTTTAATCAAGTGTACGTTTCACTTGACCTGGTATCAGCTATGTTCACTCAAATCAAGTGCTGACGCCTCATATATCGTTACAATATTTCTTTGGTGACGAAAAAAATGTTAAATTTTGAGTGCAAAGCTTTCTATTGGTCCACAATATTGCAGCTTCGGATTGCATTTTATTCCCATGTTCTCTTAGGGGGAACTCTTAGAACTTTTTGTAAAGAGACGATTGGAACATATGGGGTTGAAATTGACCAGAAAGGTCTGATTCATCTAGAAAGCAAATAAATTGGCATCCACAGTGTTGTAGGTGACTCACCTATGACACGAACATGGACCTACCCAAAGGGTATATATTTAACAGAGTAAAGCTACTCAAGGGAGAAGTACCAGAAACATGTTCTTCGTGTAAGCTGTAACAAGGAAACCCTTTCATTGTACGTTGATATATATTGCTGAACACAATCTGTTCCCTATATTTTATACCCGTGTGGAGTTATTATTTATTGATCCTTAAACAGGCCATAACACAAGGAAAGTCCCCACTCTCTGGGTCCTGAATGTTTAGGAATAAAATGAATTTTTCTAATTTTTCATTGTGGTTCTGCATCAGTTATTTTGATCTCATTTCAGATGTATTGCATGTTTACTTTTATTTCGATACAAAAAGGTTAAATCTAGAAAGCAAATAAATTGGCATCCACAGTGTTGTAGACATTCAAAAATATACATTATGGTCAAGTGTCGCTGAAAGCACCGGTTCCCGCAAGATCACCGAAGTTAAGCAGCGATGAGAATTGTTTTCTTGTATTGTCGATGATCTTATGTTGCTTAATCATTGTATTGTTAATCTCATTTAAAAAAAAAATTTCTTATTTTTGTTATTAATCTGATCTTTTTATAAGATGACTTTTCCTGAATGTTTTATACTTAATTGGGTGACCACTTAAGCAGCAGCTGGTACTGTTTATTAAAATGATATGATTCGGCATTAAATGGTTGATATGCCGTAAAAAAAAACAACCAACCAACTACACCTCCATTACGGTCAAGTCACTCTGAAAGCATAGATTACCGCAAGATCACCGAAGTTAAGCAGCGATGAGCCTGTTCGATACTTAATTGGGTAACCAC
>CM042145.1:27647378-27667378 GCA_023376005.1 Doryteuthis pealeii | reverse complement strand
CCGCCCAATATACATATATATATATGTACACTATAATAAATAAATAAATATATATATATATATATATATATATATATATATATATATATATGTACACTATAATAAATAAATGAATATATATTTATTTATTTATTTATTATAGTGTACAATACATTTAAGGTGCCATTGTTACCATTGGTTTCCAGGCAGCATGTTAGTCACCCTTCTTCAAGACAACGCGAAATACAGTGAATGTCCCTTCATTTATATATGCACGTATCTTCTGTTGTCAGTGGGCGGGATCTTCTTATTTCCCCGAGCTTTTTTGGTAAATCTGTGCATGTATCTTGACGTTATTGGGCTTTTAGCACGTATCCCTCATATCATGCCTGCCCTCTGTCTTCTTGCACGTTCAGTTGCCTTTTTATCGAGTGAAACGATGGCTAACCTGCCAGCGCACCAACTACCACGATACTACAAATAACAGCGGGTACTTTCATGGCTTGAACTGCATCGGCCACATGATATATTCACGGCAAAATAACATGTATTAAAATATTACAAAACTTTAAAACAAATTTTACTTTTTTTGAAAACGCATTATTGGTATGCTCGATGCCAAGGAAGTTTATTTACTCACCAAGGAACAATATTAGCATTAGTATATCCGTGATATATTAACACTGAATACAACGGAAGGAATGACAAAATAAACGCATTTCTACTTACAAGAATACCTAACCTTTCATATACATAATATCTATTAATAATGGAGATTTGCTTCCGGTTTTTGTATGTAAAAAAAACTATGTCACTGCTTACGTCACTATACCCGAAATCGTCATAACATAGAAGAAATACACTAAAAATTTGAGCATGCAACATTAGACAGTCCTCATTGTTTTTTAAAACAAGTTTTAATAGATACATCCCCAGTATCATATATTTATATATAGATTGTTTTATTTTAATAGATATTCAAAGTTAATAGAACTTAGTTTCGATTTCAAATTGTTTTTTTTTATTCATTTAATAAATTTGATGATTTCATGATTTATGGTTCAAACTCTCCGACATTTAATTTTTAACTTCCACCTCCTTAAGTAATATCTTTCAAAAATGTATTTTTACATCGCCCGGAGGGTGTTTTTTATTTTGCTAGTACATAAAAATGTTATTAAAAAGATATAATACAGAAATATGTACCAACTGCTAGAAATATACGTATATTATTCCGAGAACAAGGAGTACGTAAAAAGACGTACAAAAATGAACAAAAAGCTTACTTGATGAAGGAATACAAATTGCTACATGAATCTACCGTGTATTTTGTCTATTAGAATCTTTGAACATGATATCATGTGTGTGTTGCAGGTGTATGTTATGCATTACAAACTTTCAATATATCATTTTATCTGCAGGTGTATACTATCCGTTAGAATCTTTGAACAGAATATATTATCTGAACCGTTGCAGTTGTATAATTCATTAGAATCTGTGAACATAATATCTTATCTGGCCTTAAATATTTGAATTCAATATCTTATATGGAATTTCTCTGATTTTTGGAGATGAAGCTTGATAATTGGACACCATAGCATAGTGGATAAAGGCGTTGATTTAAGACAGTTCTAGGTTACAGTTATCTCTGGGCTGCAGGTTCAATCCTGGTCAAGGGTGACAGTAACATAGAATAATAATTAACACAGCTTAACACCTGTACCCCAGCTATGGTTAGCGGAATGAGAACAAGATACCCCCGTGGATTGAATAAAGGGTGAGATTCAAGGTTGCGTGAAGGCTCCCGATTATGACAAGAAGGTTCCCGAGTTCGAAAAGAAGGTTTCTGAGTTCGAGAAGGCCCCCGAGTCGAACAGGAAATAACTGAGAAAGACCGGAGGGAACATCGGCTGAAACGTTGTACAGATAACAATAAAGATAAGGACAATAGTCCGAATAATCCAAATAATACTAATCTTATATGGCCTTCGGTAGATGTATTTAATGCATTAGAATCTTTGAACACTGTATCTTATCTAGCATTCTACAAGTGTATGGTATCCATTATAATCTTTGGACAAAATATCTTATCTAGCATTCTACAAGTGTATGGTATCCATTATAATCTTTGGACAACATATCTTATCTAGCATTCTACAAGTGTATGGTATCCATTATAATCTTTGGACAAAATATCTTATCTAGCATTCTACAAGTGTATGGTATCCATTATAATCTTTGGACAAAATATCTTATCTAGCATTCTACAAGTGTATGGTATCCATTATAATCTTTGGACAAAATATCTTATCTAGCATTCTACAAGTGTATGGTATCCATTAAAATCTTTGAACACTATATCTTATCTAGCATTCTACAAGTGTATGGTATCCATTATAATCTTTGGACAAAATATCTTAGCTGATGTTCTGCAGGTGTATATTATGCAATAGAATCTTTGAACAGTATATCTTATCTGGTCTTCAGCAGATGTATACTATCCATCAAAAACTTTGAACATAATATACTACCGGCGTTCTACAGGTATATATTATTTATTAGAATCATTAAACAGAATATCTTATTTGGCCTTCTGCAGGTGTACGTTATGAATCATAATTATTTGAACAGAATATCTGATCTGCCATTCTGCAGGCGGATATTATCTATTAAAATAATTGATTTGAATATGAAGTGTGTCTGAAAAGTAATGAGACTATTGTTACAAAACATTCATTTAAAATCCAAACAAAACACTAAATGTTTTCTTAGTATTATCTGTGTTATTCGAACTATTGTCCCCATCGCATATCGGCCGAAACGTTGTACAAATAACAATGAAGATGGGGACAATAGTCCGAATAACACAGATAATACTAATCATCAAACCTCATCTCAAACATTCAGAGAAATAGTAATTGATTTCTCCTCCAAAGTAGTCCCCTCTTGAATCTAATGCCCTTTCCCATCCTTCTCTATCACGCTTCTCTGTCCTGCTGGAAAGATTCTTCTGGTATGTACCTCAGCTCCGTCGTTACGGACCTCTTGATGACCTCAACACATTTAAAACTGGTCTCCTTGATGAGCCCCTTCAGCTTGGGAAGTGTGCGGGAATATACGATAATTATGGCAGAACAAGTCGTGACTTTTTTCTTTATCCCAAACTGAAAGGGGCTCATCAATATTTGATTTTAATATATTATCTGACCTTCTACAGATATTTCTTATCCATTAAAACATTTGAACAGAATATTATATACCGCCTTCCGCAGGTGTATAGTACTTACTGTAAACGTTGAACAGAATATCTTATCTGACCTTCTGCATGTTACCTATATTTACCTATTTAATATTACATATTGAAATCTCTGCACAGAATATTTTATTTGGAATTTTGCAGGTGTTTTTTGTCTATTCTGTTAAGTCGTCCTCTCTTCAATATATATATATATATATATATATATATATATATATATATATATATATATATATATATATATATATATATATATATACACCTCTCTCTCTATATATATATATATATATATTTAGGAATATATATATATATATATATATATATATATATATATATATATATATATATATCCTATATATATATATGTGTATGGATGTATGGATGTGTATATATATGTATATGTATATTTTTAATTAGTTAAATAAGTAAGTAGATAAAACAGTTTCTCTTGGATCTTCATTTATATATATATAAGTAATTTAGAAAAAATAAAAGTAGAAAAAATAAGAAATAAAATGAAATAAAAGGAAATTAAGGAAAATAGTAAGATATGAGGAAGAAATAAACATATAAATAAATGAATATAATATTACTTATAAGTAATAAAGAATTCATCATACGCATCTGATGATTTGGGAGAGTTAGACACTTTGTCTAAGCTTCTTTGAAATAGACTATAATGCAAAAATTCTATGTCTTTTGTTATATATATATATATATATATATATATATATATATATATATATGTATGTATACATACATACACACACACACACACACATATATATATATATATATATATATATATATGAATGAGTTTAGCCTGTGAAAGTCAGGCAAAAATTCCCTTGGTGGATCCTTTAGAAATGAGGACACCGCGCCAATTTTTTTCTGGATGTTGCAAAATTCATGTTTTTTCATTTAATATCTCTTTAGTACTCTCTTTTATTATTTCTAATATACTGGTTATATTTTTAAATATTGGTATTTTTTGGCCTCTCACCAGGCCGGATTGATACAGGGACTTTTTAACGTTGGTAGCCATGCACAAACCGAAGATCAAGCAGTGGCCAGTACCAGTTTTAATATTAGTAAATTAATGATGCAGATTTATTTATTTATTAAATCTGAGTAAAATAATTATGTCTAATTATTTTTTCATTGCTCTATTTGTTTTGTTCTGTGTTTTTTCCTTCTTTCTTTTCTTTCTTCACTTTTCCTTTTCTATTCACCATTGGTCTCTCTTTCTCTCCCTCTCTCTCTCACATACACACAAACAAACATATATATATATATATATATATATATATATATATATATATATATATATATATATATATATATATATATATATATGTGTGTATGTGTGTGTGTGTGTGTGTGTGTGTGTGTGTGTGTGTTTATCAGTTAACATCCTCCTCCCATTCTGTAGGTGACGATGGGCGAGTGGTTAAGCAGCCTATCTGATGTTAAATCGATTGGGTTTCCATCCCGGTTGGAGGTAGCCTAAAAATCTCTAGCCACACTGAAGAGACGTGATATCTCGAAACACGGTGTCTGTGGCTGACTATATATATATATATATATATATATATATATATATATTGAACTCAAAGAAGTTTTTTTTCACTGAACAGATGGACTCGCCACTTCTAATACACTTCTCTGTCCGGATTATAGTGGCCTATCAAACACTTAAAAATGCCTTTAATTTTTAAACATCTCTAAAACAATATTTTCTCCTGACGATGACCTAAGGTCGAAACTAGTAAAGAAAAATTTTAATTCATAAACACACAGAGTTCTTGGTACTTGGCTGTCTTCATGCAATTCGCCTCCTCTATCCTCTCTTCGCACGGGACTGTTAATTCTCATAGCACCATCTGTTTTGTTAACTCCAATTTTAAAATCATGTATATATATTAGGTTGTTACAAAGATAATGGTCGATTGAGGTGCTCGGTTTTGAAATGTCATTTTAATATAGAACTTGTCGTTTATTTCAGGTGAATTTTTGCATATATAATAATTAATGTATGCTCAAAAATAAAAGTTAATTTATTTTCAGATAGAAAGGATTTTTGAAAAATAGGGGCCTTCAAAGATGAACATGCCTAAACATGACCTTCGCCTTCTTATGTTGCATGAGTTCAAGCTTGGGCACAATGCCTCTGAAACTGCTGCCAATATCAACAAAGCATGGGGAGATTAATCCACAAGTGATCGGACTGTACAAAGGTGGTTCCAGAAATTCCGCAGTGGAGATGAGAGTCTTGAAAATGAAGAAGGTAGAGGACGGACATGCAGTCTTGACAATGAACAATTGCAGGCAGTTGTTGAGCAAAATCCACGACAAAGTGTCAGAGAAATATCTCAGACACTTGGTGTCAGCATTGCAACAGTTTCCCGCCATTTACAGAGTATTGGAAAGGTGAAAAAGCTCGATAAATGAGTTCCTCGTGAGCTCAATGAGCACCAAAAACTTAGGCAGTTTGAAGTGTGCTCGATTCTCAGTTTGCGTAACACCAATGGCCCCTTTCTTGACCGAATAGTGGATCCTTTACGACAACCGTCGTAAAGAATCCACTTTTCGTCATAAGGACCCCAACACTATGGATTTCTCAACATTACAAATTCTTGAAACTTTCCATCTTCATCAATTGTGCTGTAGACTTACTTTTTTAAAAAAACTTGCTTTTGTAGCTGGAATACATCTTGAACATTTTTGATATTTTTATACACTTTTACTTCAAACTCTTTTGAGTTTTTCTAATGATAAAAATGCTTCTGATTTTTTAAAATAAAATTTATTTTATTTTTAACACAAAATACGCATTTTCAAAATTTTTAAAAATTCTGGCCCTGAACGAGAGCGTTTGTTTGTACCTCGTTATTAACGGTTTATTTATTCCGTCCTTCCTCATAAATATAGTTGCTTTGAAAAAGACCGCCTTATTAAAAGGTCGAAACAGATCTGTCAGCAAACCAATAACATCTTTTGTTTTTTCTAAAAACTTTCTATGCACACACACACACACACACACACACACACACACACACACATACACACACACACACACACACATATATATATATATATATATATATATATATATATATATATATATATATATATATATATTAAGAATAGGAAAAATAAAACCCAGCCAGTGGGGTCTACTGGATCGACACACACCTTTGAAGTGTTTGTTTTTGTTTTTGTTTCAATTCTCTTCTCCTTTTATTGTAATGACCAATCGAAAATCCCCAGAATTAACTCCCACCCCACCCAGACACACTTAATAACCTATCCAATTCTCCTATCCATTCTCCCATTTACCTACATCTCTTTACCTCCTCCCATTCTCTAGCCTATCTAACTTTTCCCTCCACCAAGTCACATACCCTAACATAATAAAAAAGAAACAGAAACATAGCTATATATGCTTATAGGGATTGGCCCCTATATTTTTACGGCATGTGGAATTGACCAAATTAAAATAATTAAGTTTTCTTAAATAACTAGTTTTACAATTATATAAGCTAAGTTTAGAAAGATGTAAACAAAAGAGAATCAAATAAATATTAGTTTAGAAATATTTTAACAACAATAGAAACAATGGTTTAAATTGCATGGGAAAATATGTACGCCATCGTAATGTACCAAAATCATTCGATATTGCATCATTGCAAATCACCTGATATTTGATGAATATTTTAGCTTAATGATCACGTAGACAATGACAAAAAGAAAATTATAAAAAGTCCCATAGAGCTTAAAAACAACAGACAGTGGGGAGCTTATGCTCTTCCCGACTCGACAGAGTTGGAGCTGGTTCTCCTAACTTGACAGTAGGAGCGAAAATTCTCCCCCAACATCGACACAATGGGGAGAAGTCGCTACCCGAAGACACAAATCATTACAGACAAAAATTCCCTAAAGAATCATTACTAGCCATGTTTTTGCTCTATATCTGAAGATGGCATTAAAAGCTATTGTAGATTATTGTCAATCCCCTGTAATTCTAAAGGGATGGCCCTTTTCATATCATGGGTGGGACTTTCCATTGAATAGTACAGAAAGCCCGCCAAATTACGTGAAGTCACGTGGGACCCGGTTTGGTCCTCAGTTTTCAGTTGGACGTCGGACAGAGATGTTTCTGCCTTAACTGTAACTCACACTGCATACGCGCGCTATGTTAGTCAGATAGTTAGTTACATGAAATGTATAGTTAAGGAAATAAAAGCTTAAGCAAATAACACGGTCTTGTGTTTAATGAATGTCTTGGTAACAAGACTGATTTAAGAGAAGAAATGAGTTAAGTGCGACCGACCACCAAGACGAAGACCAAGAGGTTAGAAGAGACCTAGAAGAACTTAAGATGTCAAGACCCCAGAAGAAGAATAGAAGAATAGAAGTAAGTAATGAGAAGGGTATGCAACACAATCCTATGAATGGTTTTATATAGAAACCAATTAAAATATAATTAAAATAAGTGTAAAACTTTTATATGCGTTCTGATTTAATTTCGTTAGTCTTTCTAATTTAATATATTTCATTACATTAAAACTTAAATACTTATGCCCAGAGGGTAGATATTTTTAATAATCTGTACATATGCTAATATGTAGATTAAATTGATTATTACATGAAGCAAATTTAAAATTTTTTCCTTCATTTATTCCTTATATTGCTCTGTCCGTTCACACACCTGAAACAATACACATCGAGCACTCACATCGAAGAGGGAAACGCCACACACTTCACAAGAAAATAGCTTCTCATCTGTGTGTGTTCAAATATGCCTCCCCAAAATTAATTTTCGTGAAAAGGGAGACCCACACACTTCACACGAATGTGGTTTCTCTCCTTTGTGTATCCTCATATGTTCCACCAAATATGATTTTTGTGAAAAAGAATACCCACACACTTCACACGAATGTGGTTTCTCTCCTTTGTGTATCCTCATATGTTCCACCAAATGTGATTTTTGTGAAAAAGAATACCCACACACTTCACACGAATGTGTTTTCTCTCCTTTGTGTATCCTCATATGTTCCACCAAATGTGATTTTTGTGAAAAAGAATACCCACACACTTCACACGAATGTGTTTTCTCTCCTTTGTGTATCCTCATATGTTCCACCAAATGTGATATTTGTGAAAAAGAATACCCACACACTTCACACGAATGTGTTTTCTCTCCTTTGTGTATCCTCATATGTTCCACCAAATGTGATTTTTGTGAAAAAGAATACCCACACGCTTCACACGAATGTGTTTTCTCTCCTTTGTGTATCCTCATATGTTCCACCATATGTGATTTTTGTGAAAAAGAATACCCACACACTTCACACGAATGTGGTTTCTCTCCTTTGTGTATCCTCATATGTTCCACCAAATGTGATTTTTGTGAAAAAGAATACCCACACACTTCACACGAATGTGGTTTCTCTCCTTTGTGTATCCTCATATGTTCCACCAAATGTGATTTTTGTGAAAAGGGAGACCCACACTTTACACGAATGTGGTTTCTCTCCTTTGTGTATCCTCATATGTTCCACCAAATGTGATTTTTGTGAAAAGGGAGACCCACACACTTTACACGAATGTGGTTTCTCTCCTTTGTGTATCCTCATATGTTCCACCAAATGTGATTTTTGTGAAAAAGAATACCCACACACTTCACACGAATGTGGTTTCTCTCCTTTGTGTATCCTCATATGTTCCACCAAATGTGATTTTTGTGAAAAGGGAGACCCACACACTTTACACGAATGTGGTTTCTCTCCTTTGTGTATCCTCATATGTTCCACCAAATGTGATTTTTGTGAAAAGGAATATCCACACACTTCATAAGAATGTGTTTTCTCTCCTTTGTGTATCCTCATATGTTCCACCAAATGTGATTTTTGTGAAAAAGAATACCCACACACTTCACAAGAATGTGGCTTATCACTAAGGATGATCTGTATCACTACAGATGAACTCAACACGGAATGATATATATATATATATATAATTCTTGATTTATTGATCTGCTTTTAAACAGAATTCTATGAAACTATTTTCATTTCCAAGAAATATTATAATTAGAAATATCTTAGTAGACGTGCAATTCCCACCTCCCAAATATCTTACACAGTTTATAAGTGCCGTAATCTTCAGCAGATTGAACATATAAGACCTGCCGTGGATTTGATCGGATTATCATACTTAATCCTCTAAGAAGGAAACATTAGAAATTTGTTTTTTGTCTCGTGAAAAAAAATTCATTGTTTCATCCACCATTTCGAAATCTTAGATCCACATCCTTATTGAAAGATTTTTTTTAAAACGAGTATCTTCCTCTTTCTGCCTCGCAAAAACACTGGATCACCAAAATTAAGCAGCCTTAGACCGCTGGTAGCGGCTCTCGCACGTGTCACTTGTTACAATAATAATGGGACTTTATTTGAATAGAATGAATTCTGAGGTGAATAGATAGTGAAGTTTGAAATTGAAAGCGTTGTATGGCATGTCTGACCACTATTTGCGAGATGTCCCGGACACATGTTCAGTGTTGAGCTTTTGTGTGGGTAGCCGTTGGTTTGAATCGTGGCGTGAAGATCCAGGACGTTGGGAGCTGCGAATTCAGGCACCCTGGTGGAGTACGACCACCTGCTATAAAAACGCGAGTGCTGACAGAAAAAAAATCGAGAGTGAGAGAGACCTTTGGATTCTTTGTAGGCGAGAGACTGTGATTCGATTGGCGATACTTCGTGATCCTTCGCATATATGGACGGCCGGTTTGACTTTCAGATTATTCCTGAGTTTGAGGAACGTGTGTTGTGTTCGGGTGAGGCCGTTGACATATATTAAGCGGATTTGTGGAAACTGTAGACCCCTTTTCGGAGGATTACCAGACAGTGAGATGACGTGTGTGTTGGAACGGAGGAATTCTGGCCCCGTAAAGAGGCTCCTACAGTCTTCCACTAAGGCAGATGAGATGTCTCTTGAGGAGCTGAAACGCCACAGTTAAGACTTAACTGCCAAAGAATACACGGGCAAAAATCGTTTTGATAAAGAGCAGGAAAGATAAAGATATGTTGTTGTTTTTTTTTAATCAGAAAATGATTCGGATTCTTTAATATTGGAAGTTAAAATGGACTCGAAAAATATTTGGATCATGCTATGCTGAACTTACCTATAAGCTAAATATGAAGGCGCGCGCGCACACACACACACGCCCACACACTCACACGCACACACACTCACACACATACACGCACACACACAGACACAGACACAGACACAGACACACACACACACACACACACACACACACACATATATATATATATATATATATAATTTCTTTTTCAATTACATAAAACATTTTCTTAGAGAAGGGCCTCAAATTTTATATAGTTTAGGACCTCATCAGGTGAATATTCAGCCCTAGGACCTTGTTTAAGAGCAAAAGAAAAGTTCTGGAATATTAAGGTGACAGTAATACCAATAATAATCAGAGCACTCAGGGTAGTCTCCAAGAACCTATAAAAAAAGAAATGTCGAACTGGAAATTCAAGGAGGGACTGAGACTTTTGTTTAATATCGATCGCTAATTAGGACTGAGCCTATTCTAGTAGTGACCACCTCAAGGTGATTTAACAGGTTTGAATTCAGACCTGTTGCCTAGAGAGCCAAGTCTGCCCTACTATTTACTCATAGCTGGAGGGAGAGTAGTTGGATTCATACCTACACCAAGCACCTCCAACAAACCATTCAATCCGCAGAACTGATGAGACTCTCAAGAATACTTCAAAGAGTTCTGGTAAGCTGAAGAAACTTGCTGTCACTTGATGCTGAAAACTACCAGTTGTTTTGCTCCTTTCGATTTATTGTTGCTCATTTTGTAGATCTTTGTCTTGTACGCTGTACGCAAGGAAAACAAAGCGATAAAGAAAGAAAAGTCGAAACAAAGGTGAATTTAAAACGCACTATTTTTATTTTTATTTTTATTTTTTTTAACAGGGAAAGGGTAACAAAAACAATTCTCTTGGTATTAACAATTTAAGAAGAAACAACAGAAAAAAGAAAACGTAGAGAATAAAAAGAAAGAAAGAATAAAAGAAAGAAAGAAAGAAACAGTTGGAAGGAGACGAAATCAATTTAGGAGTTATTCACGAATAAATCGAAGATAAGATGTCACGATCTCTAAAACAGCCACACAAGTACCAAGGTGGGGGAAGCGCGGGACCGGATGAAAAGTCATAGGTTGTTAGTTTTTTTTTTAATGATTAGAAGTAGTAGTTTTATTGTAGTTGAAATAATAGTTATAGTAGTAGTAGTAATAGTTGTACTCGTAATAGCTGTAGATGGATTACAAGTAAATATAGTCGAAGGAATAAAACTTCTTGAAGTATTAATTGCTATAGGAAAAATAGCAGTGGAAGAGAAAAAGAAATGATAATAAATAGTATTAAATAGAATTAGTATTAGTATTAGTAGTTTTTTTTGTCTTTTTTTACTAAATGAAAACTATATTTCGTCCGCACCATGTAGCTATATTAGCTACATGAGCTATACAGATACACATCATTGAAGTGTTGACGGTCCTTTGTCTGTCTGTATTTCTCTGTGTGTGTGCCTGTGCGCGTTTATACGTGTGTGTTTAAATCTGTGATACTTCTTGGCGTTTTGTGTTGTTGTGCTGTTGGCGCGTCAGTGAAGCCAAGTTCCGCGTCAAGATTCCACGTGACCGGAAGCTTAACCAATGGTGTCGTCACATCGGCAGTTGGCTCCCCAGATGTTACATTTGCAAGTAAGACGGGAACAACAACGGGCACCTGGCTTCTTGGAATTGCTAACGCAGGGCATTTGCCATTGTTGACAGATGTTCTTGTGGATCTTTGCCCTGTTTCTGAAAATACAAAAAAGAAAAAGAAGAATGAAATAAATGAAAAATAAATAGATAAAATTATATATATATATATATATATATATATATATATATATATTATATAATATAATATATATAAAGATTTTTTAAAAATTATTGTTATAGTGAGTTAGAAGCATTAATTAAAATGTAATAATATATTTTTGAAGGCATAATAATGCAAATTTATGTTTAAAAACATATTTATTTAATTGTTTTTTCTTTTTTTATATTCCCTTAATATTTTCAGGCGAAACAAGACGCTGCACGGGATCTAACGGAGTTTTACTCTCTTTGCCGAGCAGGACTTTAAAATCTTTGCCGAACGTTTGCATTTACATTAAAACATTCAACGGATTAACATCACAGTTGAGTTTAACAAATACAGATGAAATTTAAAAAAAAAAAATTTTAACTCTCTGAAGATGGGCATAGCCTGAAAATATTAAGGGAACATAAAAAAATAAAATAAATATGTTTTAAACATAAATTTGCATTATTTCGCCTTCAAAAAAAAAAAAAAAATATATATATATATATATGAATGATTGAAAAGAGATAGAAAAAAACACAAATCTATCAATAATGGAGATTGTCTGTATTTCTGTCTGTAACAAAAACTACGTCATAGCTCTACGTCACAGATTACGTCACAATATTCTTATGCTATATACACCCAACATTTGAGTAAGCAAGTTTACAAATAAATAAATACCTGCGATTTTGTGTAAAATTGATGTGGAAAATATTCAAAATAATTGTTTGATTATTACATGCACGCAACATTTTATTTGAGAGGGACGGGGCTCAGTTTTTATTTCAAATTGTTTGTTTTTTTACTCCTTTAATGAATATGAGGATTTTGCTTACTTATGATACAAACCCTCTGATATTGAATTTTTAACTCCCACCCTCTCAGGCAATGTCTTTCAAAAATTAATTTTTACGACGCCCGGAGGGTGTTTTCTGTTGCTAGTGTTAATAATACGCTGACAGATATTTGTTTCGACCCTTTATAAAAAAGTGTCTTTTGAAATAATATTCCGTTGTGATATGTGTAGGATTAGAATGAAACGACAATTCTTGATAATCTTAAACGTATAATAATGTAAAAAGTAAAGTCGACGGGGTGGCCTAAAGTCGGTATCAGCCAGTCAGCGAGGGAGTCTATCCCCTTTTCAATAGCGCTAGACCAAGGAGATTGTTTTTAGCATCTGAGGTGGCGCGCCACACCTACCATCATCTCCTTACTTTACCGCACAGATCCCTGTGCTACTCATACGCTGAGTTGGCGAGGACCGGTATCGAACTAGGAACCTTGTGGTTTCTAGCCGAACGCTCTACCGACTGAGCTAACCCTGCCCAGCCTCATGCTAAATATTACAAAAAATATTGGATAAAATATATATCCCATTTATTCACTTTTCTTGGACCTCCAGCATCGTTTGATAATAGGGTCGTTTCTTCATTTTTCTTGATACTGAAATGTATATAGAAACTAACACAAATCAGCATACATACACACAATACCTCCTTTTCTCTCTCTTATTTCATATCTCCCACTATTCTGCAGTGAGAACTGTTTCGACCCTTTTTAAGAGCAAATATCTTATAAAAGAAAGAAGGAGGAATAGTTAACCTTTTGCAGGAGAGGTTCAAATAACGCTCACTTTCTGTGCTGTAATCTCTTTTATATATATATATATATATATATATATATATATATATATATATATATATATATATATATATGTTAAGTATCTGGCCGCCATCCTTGGCCAGTTGTAAAGAACTTAAAGTAAATAAGTAAGTAAGTCCTGAGTTATAGAAGTCCTAAGTTTTGGAATCCTATGTAGTGTCAAAGGTCCAGTGATATAATCCTATGATCCGTCGTCCACGAAGATCCAAGTAATGTGTGTAGGTATGACCAGAACAACCAGTATAAGTAGCAATATCAACAGCAGAGCACTGCCAGTGATTAGACAAAAATATGGTCACATGACTATCGCCCAGTCTATAAATAAGAGTGGGCGTCTAGCACCTATCTTATATACCGAAAAATTTCAACAATATATATATATATATATATATATATATATATATATATGAGTGAGAAAAAGTGAATCCGACAATTATGTTGAAAGATAAATGGAAAGGAAATGTTATATGGATAAAGATTATTTATTGAAATGCCGAAACGTGTTTTAAAGCAAGAGTTTGTCCTTGTCAAAAAATATCAAAACGTCTTGCCCTAAAGAAGACTGCTTTTTTGTATACTTAAATTTTATGTTTCTCTGTTATAATAATTTCATTTTATTTTGTCTTTAAAATAATACTAAATAGAATACAATGTATACAAAGACAAACTCTTGGTCGAAACACGTGTCGGCATTTCAACAAATAATTTTTGTCCATACAAAATTTTCTTTCAATATATATATATATATATATATATATATATATATATAATATACCAAGCGTGTTGGTAGATCCTTGCGGAGAGAAAAAAACCAGCAGAAAGTTTGATTGTAAAAATATACTACCAAACATCAACCAGGAAGAAAAAAAAATTTTTGAAAAAAGAAAGGACCAAGATATTCGTACCAACAAAAAATAATCTATTGGTACAGTATTTGGCCAAAGAAAAAACAATTTATATGTATATATATGTATATAAGATATATATATTTATATTCATATAACCGCTAGGAAGAAGCTAATATGTAAAAAAGTGCTCGATACCTAAGTAGAGCCAAGTCAGATTTTAGCCCTGAAGAGCTTTATGCGAAACTAATAGTAGGTTCGTCTGACTCATTAGATTATCTTTATATATATATATATATATTATATATATATATATATATATATATATATATATATAAGCGTGATTGTCTTGTTACAACATATATAAATATTTTTAGTAGGTAATACAAAAATACTTCATACTGACAATAATATCAAAGCATTAAAGTCCCTGAAGCTCTGTATATAAATTTAGACAACAGAGTTAACTTTGAAACTAGTATAATATTTCAAAATGTCTACAATAGATAGATAAAGCAATTTTTAATTCTAAATGCTTAAAAAAATAGAAAAATCTACATTCCCAATACGTTCACCTAGCTTAATATAATATTTTTATGGTAATAAAGGCTAATCAATAGTTCCCAGATTCCAGGAAATGGAGCCTCACCATAAGATACAGTTTAATGTAATTTCCAGAACACCAGAAATCGAACAGATAGATATTAATGGCGCTTTAAGCTGGTTCAAACGCATAAATAAATTGATTCTCTCCTTTCGCCTTTACACGCGATCGAATTTTACTGCCTGTTGTAACATCCGACACCCACCGCTTAATACCGGCACCCACCCGCTTATAACCCAGCACCCACCCGTAATGTAATGAAGCGTGTTAGAAACGGTCATTGTTCACGCATGTACAGAAGAGGTGTTATCAAGTGCTTAGCTTTAAAACCACCTACATACAATTGACAACTTTGAGGCGCCTAACATGATGCAATGGTTAACAAGCTGGGCTGGAAGACCATTGTTAGTGAGTACAGTGGTCACCATGGTATTCTGTTACAATTAATGAGCAGTCATAAATTGTGAACGTGTCTGTAGTTAGAATTTGAACTAGGTCTGTTAGATTAATAATAACGGGGCCCTACGGAAAATTACCGGTTAGGACATTTATTTAGAAATCTGAGTACACAACTGTAAGTTATTTAGATAATTAAAAGTAATAAGGTTATTATTATTAGTATTGAAAAGGAATACTTTAAACCACACAACTGTATACAAATTATTTTCATATAACCTTTCCTTTTTCTTTTAGAAGTCCATCACAGACGACGATGACATCACTCCATGGCTTCAACAGTTGTGAAATCTCTGGCTGCTAGTTAGTCTAATTCTGGACTTACAGATGCGGTCACACACATTGCAAGGGAAATTCCCATCTGCATTTGGTGGTTCATGACAACGATGACGTAGCTGCTCTGCAGCCCTGTTAATCTCGATATTGAGCCGCTCAGCTCTTGTGCGGCACGCGACTCACCAACCCTGTCTGTTAGAGGTCAGATCTTTCAGGCTTTTCTTCAGCGTTGTATTCATATGATCTTTGAACAGCTTTTGGGGGGACTCCTGTCATTCGCGTGTCATCTGCGAATTTCACAGTTACATATTAAGTGTTTTGTTCATAGATAAACACTTAATATGTAACTGTGAATTATTTGTATTAAGAATAATTACTAGAAGCTATAATTGTTTTCTAAAGATTATTATTATTAATTAGTTGAAAGTATATAACTGTGTGCCAACAAAGGGCTATTATTAAATCTATTAATAATGGAGATTCGCTTCCGGTTTTTGTCTGTAACAAAAACGACGTCACTGATTACGTCACACTACCTTAAACGACATAACGTAGAATAAATACATTCAAAATTTGAGCATGCAATGTTAGACAGTCCTCATTGGTTTTTTAAACAAGTTTTAATAAATACATACCTGGTATTATCTATCTATATATAGTTTGTTTTATTTTAATATATATTTAAAGTTATCAGAACTAAGTTTCCATTTCAATTTTTTAATATTTTTAACTCCTTTAATAAATTTATTTTATTTTTTACTCCTTTAATAAATTTGATGATTTTACTTTACTTATGATACAAACTCTCTGATATTAAATTTTCAACTCCCATCCCCTCAGACAATATTTATTTTACGTCGCCCAGAGGGCGTTTTTTTTATTTTGCTAGTAGAAATAATTACTTGAAACCATATTATTATTAGTAGTATATAAGAATACTTGAAATCATACAGGTGTGTGCAAAGTATTTGTATTAGATCGGAATACTTGATCATATACCCGTGTGCAAAAAAACTCTTAAGAAACAACTAGATAAAAAAATGTAGATATAAATGTATATTGAATGCTGTTATCTAATCGCTAGGCATAAAATAACCCAAGACGGGTTGACGAGAAAGAATGAACGAATCTTCGATTTTTATGATTAAACACTCATGCATTTGCTACAGGTATTTGTGACTAGTTACTGTATTAAAAAGTTAGAAGTATTACTAACATTACAACAAGATAACCATTAATACAACATGAAATAAAGTCGAAAAAAAAGAAAAATATTGAGAGAAAAATTAAGGATATATAACTGGTTTTGTTGCTAAAATGGTTAAGGCATTGCACACGAATGACGAAACCCCGAGGTACGAGGTATGAATAGAATTATTATCTAAGACTACTACTTAGTTCTGAATTCTTGCGATTTAATCTAACAGTAAAAAAAGAATGAATATACACAAATGATGTGATAAAAGCAACAAAAAAGAAGAAAACGAGGAAAAAACTTTTGAATTGCTTGGGAATTATCATTATTATAAAACTATTTGTTATTGTCACAATAAAATTCAAGCCGAGGACACGAGTACGAAAACGTCAATGCATAATAAGAATGAAAATAAAAAGGATTTAACAATAGTCATAAAATGTGCGTATACATACATATTATATATATATATATATATATATATATATATATATATATATAATTTAACAATAGCAATAAGATGTGGATATATATATATATATATATATATATATGCATGCGCACCAATTTGGTCTATTGTACTAGATTGATTGTATTGTTAGCATTATAAGGAAAACATCGATAATGTACTAAAAGAACTGACCGATTGGTAAGAGATAATAAACCATTGACTCTACAACAAACTGATAGACAAATTGGGTGAACAATCGATTGCAAGACAAGTATGTTAGGACAAAATGGAAATAAATACGACGATATGTGGAAAAATAATAAATGAATATGAAAAATAATAGTTACGAAGATGATTCATTCATATTTGAAAATTGAGTTGACGTTTCAAATGTTTCGATTATTAAATGTACTAGCAAATATATGCACCCTCCGGGTGCAAGTATTTAAGTTTTAATGTAATAAAATATTGTATTAAATTAGAAAGGCTAATGAAACTAAATAAGAATATAGATTAAAAGATTTGAACAGAGGGAGTATAATAAAAGATTTTGAAACAGAGGGAGTATAATAAAAAATGGAACAACTGAAACTTACTCTTCCATCACTCTCGTATTTCATTGTTATTTTTTTCTAATTTAAGTATTAGTTATAAGAGGAAGTAAAGAATAAAATGACAGTTATTTTATCTTGGTAATGGATTTCATTTAAGATATTGAAGAGATTTTTGCTTATATTTCATTAAAATAAAACCAAACAATTAGAAATCAATAATACTAAGCACATATTTATTAAATTCGATTTTTTAATATTAATATGCAAATTAGCCTTCCCGTTCACACTATAAACCGCTATTTTGTTGTATATATAAATATAATTGCATGTTGTCAGTATGTAGACATAGTTAACAGTATTAATAATGTAAGACAATTTTATTAATAATTGAGGTTTAGATAAAATAAAATCATGGAGAATGTGATGTCAATAACTGAGAGAATTGTGACTTGAGTAGGAATATAGTTTCGGTTTACAGACAGAAAAACACACAATCTCCATTATAATAAGATATTAAATATTTATCTATAATCTTCATCAGGACATTTAAATATTCCCTAGTGATATTGTGCTCATTTCCTATAACTCCGACATAAAAAAGGGAAACCACTCTGATTGAGTACTAAATTATTTATTTATTTTTCCATTAAACTAACCCTAAACCCGAACCCTAACCCTAAACCTAACCATAACCCTAACCCCGTCTTCTTTTTTCCTAGTTGATCAATAAATAAATGAATAATTTATCAATCAATCAGTATGGTTTCCCTTTTTTATGTTGGAGATATAGGAAATAACTGATATGGGCATATTTATTTATCAAATGATAGAAGAAAAGGATGTGGAAAAAGTTTTATATGTTTGATTTGAGTTATTGATGACTATTTTGAAAATACGGCATCTGATTGGGACCATATGAAATTTAGGCACCCCTTTTTGATCTCAATTAAGAAAGGACGTGTTTTTCATTTACACCGTCAATATCCGGTTGTTTTAACAGACGATTTTTAGATTTAAAAAATTTATAAAACTAACCCCTAACCCTAACCCTAAACCCAAACCCTAACTCCTAAAACTAACCCCTAACAAACAACCGGATATTGACGGTGTAAATGAAAATCATGTCCTTTCTTAATCGGGATCAAAAAGGGGTGCCTAGAGGTAATATGTTCCTCTGATTGAATCTATTTGAAAAAAGCGATTTATTTGGACTGGTCGCACTTCCGCACCCCCTCCGAAATAAAAAAAAAGTCTCTCAGTACTATTTTATTAGGAAGCAGATAAAAAAGTGCTACCAGGTCTCGGCATATAATCGGAAGTTCGAGTGAAGGGATGTAGGGTAATAAAACTAGTCATACTACTATTCAAGTTCTAATTAGCTAGGTACATGCACTGACCGATCCTTATAACAAGAAACACGCTCTTCTCCTTGAGCAGACTGCTTTCACCATAACACATAAGTCTCTCCATGTGTTACATGACTCATAGGCAGATTATGAATTATGCACGTACTGTAGTCAGATATTCAAAATAACGGGATCCAGTGGGAAGTTATCTCGACGATTACTGACCTCTTTACTTGACCCCTTGAAAAAATGCACCATTAGAGGCATTGAGGATTAGTTTGTTTTAAATTAGAAGCAACAAAAATACAGAGTGAGCATGTGTGTGTGTGGTGTGTGTGTGTGTGTGTGTGTGTGTGTGTCTGTCTGTCTGTCGCCAATGGAAAATAAAATAATATACGAACCTGAACTCTCTCTTT
>CM042145.1:27635394-27645394 GCA_023376005.1 Doryteuthis pealeii | reverse complement strand
GGAGAAAGAGTGGATGTATCCATTAATATCAACAAACAGCAAGTCCAAATCTCTCTTGAGTCTCCAGCCTAAAATTTGACCTGAAAAAAATGAGTCTTCTTATAAAAATAACCGACAACTGAATACTCGACTCGATGAAATGTGCATTTTCACGCATAAAAAATGCGTGTTGGTTGGTCCTATGATCTACAAGATCGTCGAGGCCCCATTCATAGGTTTATCCTTAGTGTAATCTTATTGTGTGTGGCCAATGGTTTCTATATGAAAAGAAACAATGATCGATTACAATTAAACTCATATAAGCAAAATATAAATTTTGACTCAGTCTTCGCCATCAGCTATTAAGATTATTGTTTGTTTGTTTGCTTGTTTTGTTTCATATCAACCTCGGTGGGTCATTTAATCGACAAAGCTTTTGGAATAAATCCATTCTTAATGGATACTCAGTTTTTATAATAAACATTTTTCTATTTAACCCATAGATGGGACCCTAACAGGTACTACCACTCCGGGTCAGAGTGGACCTGGGAGCAATGGTGAAGAAGGGGTGCTCCACATTTCCCAGACCTCCAGAACTGGAACCCCGCCACCAGATAGAGTTTAACATCATTCCCAGGACATGAAGACCCCACCTTCAAGCCATATATGATAAAAAGGGTTGGGGCTTGCCATAAGGGCAATAGGCTTGGGGCAATCATATAGGTGCTAGGGCTCGACGTGACCAGCCAATTTATCTGATGGAGACTCTCCGACCGCCCGTCTAGTCTAAGTAAGGGCCAAAGGGGAGTGTTTCAGTTACTAGGATCCCGTCCTCAGGCTTCACGGGGGGGGGGGGGGCACCCAAAGCCAACAGGTCGCCCCGTTGGGGGTGTCTTACTCCTCTGCAGAGGTGCAGTTGGTGTATTCTAAAGCTCCAGCTGATAGGACTGATTATTATTATTTGTAATAATAAAACCTATTCCCACGCGTCCAATCACACGCCTTCAAGTAAAAGGCTACTAACCGTCCATAACCGGCGAGTAACTTTCCATAGGACCCAATTATTTTTAAGTTAACGGACCCTAATTCAAAATTCTAACTACAGCTACGTTCATGATCATAACTGCTCATAAATTATGTAACAGGTCTGACTATATGTAGGTGAACAGAAGAGAACATTGCACCACAGTAACGATCCCAATACCAAACCAGGTTACGAGACTGGTGAACTCTTCTCCTTCGGACCTCATGGCATGCAGATAACAAGATCTTGCCTGGGGTATCTTGTAAAGAACGCAAGTAGCAGTGAATTCATGCCTTTTCAAAGAACGTAGTACGAGGTATGTTACATAATTATGGGCTTGGATAATTAAGGGTTGCAAAAGAATCAGTTTTGGTAAAAATAAATGGGTGAATAAGAAAGAAAAATATTTTAGGAAAAATATTTTGAGAGGAAGAATCTAGCTGGAATGCGTTTTGTGAATTATTTTTTAAAACTGTTTGTTTGAAATTCCAAATCAGAGAAATGCAGAGGTTGAATATTTTCCGGAGAATCAAAACAATGAAAAGGATTGGTTGGTTAAAATTCCAATGTACTTATATAATACAATATAAAAAATATATAATGGAATAAAAATAATGACGTGTAAAAATAATCAGCTGACTATCGGTAATTATAAAAGAGGGGATGAATAGTCGAAAAAGGGAGAAGAGTGAGCGAAGGCAGACCAAGAACTGTCTGTAGACGAAACGCGAAATAGGCCAGTTAGCTTATCCGAGAAAAACCGCTTTTCTTTTTTCTTTCTTTCTTCTTTCTTCTTTCTTTCTTTCTTTCTTCTCCCCAAGCTTGACACTTAACTGACAGGCGCGAGAGACATACGTTTACTAAATCTTACTATGCCGATTTTGTTATTATAAACATCTTTCTATCTCATTCTTTGCGTTGACGACTACTACATATGATCACGTTCATAATAAATGTTGTTGACAAGAGTTGCGCGAGTTTGATTTTGTTGTAATGGAATATTCCACACACACTCTCACCCATGTGGTCTGACTACATATATAGTGAGCATGGCATTATGCTGTGCTGTTTTCGAGGATTAGTAGCATACATCACTATTCCTTGTCTGTCTTATTGAATAATAAAACCCTCTATCTTAAATCTACGAATGTCTTGACTGGTCTTTTCACTCGATTACAACTTTGTCTGATTGTATCCCTTTTAAAGACACAACAGTTTTTAATCAGCACAGTCTACCACGGAGCTTAATTTAAGGGTTATTTTCACACACGAAGAAACGAACCCATATATAAGAACGAAGACCCAGTACGTTACCAAGTAAACAAATCAAGAAAGAATTTGGCATTGATTGACTGATTTCGTTCTTCACACCGGCAATTTAGAATCTGAAGAGATAATTATTATTCTTTTCTGTCTTGGAGGTGTGTGTCTTTGGAATTGTAGAAATGGAAACTCGACTGACTCTTCACTGTTCGTGCTTTTTGTGTAGCCGAAGAGTTGAAGAGGGCCAGATCGATTATCGTTTTATTGAAAATAAATTGTTTGAGTAAACGTTGATTTCTTGTAATGCAAACAATTTCGGGAAAAGGCGGTCGAGTGAATTGTGCCGTTTACAGCAATAAGAGGGGGGGGGGGCGGTAACTGGTTGATGAAGATGTGGATTGAATGGATTGAATGAGAGAATAATAAAGAGAATGAATAAGGACGGCAATGAGGGGAGAATGGGAGAAAAAGAGGAGATGAAATTGAAAAAGATATAGAAGAGAAATAAAGAAAGATGAAAAAAAAAAAAGGGTAGAGGTATTTGAATAAGAAAGAAAGAAAGAAAGAAAGAAAGAAAGAAAGAAAGAGAAAGATGTAGAGGGATTTGAATAAGAAGAAAGAAAAAGAAAGAAGAGAAAAGAAAGAAAGAAAGAAAAGAGGCGACAGATAGAAGAAAAGGAGTCTAATAAGAAGGAAAAAAGGAAGAAAAATGGTAGAGGGATTTGAATAAGAAAGAAAGAAAGAAAAGAAAGAAAGAAAGAAAGAAGAGAAAAGAAATAAGAAAGAAATAAGAGAGGACAGAAAGAAGAAAAAGGAAAAAAATCTGAATAAGAAAGAAAGAACGAACGAACGAAAGAAGGAGAGAAAGAAAGAAAAAAAGAAAGAATGAAAGAAAAAAGAAGAGAGGACAGAAAGAAGAAAAAGCAAAATGATCTGAATAAGAAAAGAAAGAAAGAAAGAAAGAAAGAAGGGAAAGAAAGAAGAAAAAGGCAAAGGATCGGAATAAGAAAGAAAGAAAGAAAGAAAGAAAGAAAGCAAAACCAAAAATAAGAAAGAAAGAAAGTAGAGCGATATAAATTAGAAAAAGGAAAAGTATATGAATAAAAAAGAAAGAGATAAAAATGAAGAAAAAAGATAAAGTTAAAAACGAAAAAAAAATGTTTAAAAAACTGAATTAAAAATGTTGAATACACATCAAGAATTAATAAAAAACCTTTTTGGCATAAAATAACCTAACAAGAGTTGACATGCCGTAAAAATCCAACCAACCAACCAACCAACCAACCAACCAACCAACTACAGCATAAAACGTCATAATGTTCTAAATGATTTTATACTGTAACAGACAATATCAAAATATAATCTAAACCAATGGTTCTCAACATTTTTTTACCTATTGACCCCCTGAATCCTATTTTACTATGGTGGACCCCCATAGCCATTCGTTGTTTAAAAATCCCATTGTATTTTTTATAGTTAAATACATTCTATTTGCCTGGGTCCAAAAAAATGTTATATGGTCCCGGTGGTCCATATGGATCCCGGTTGAGAACCACTGATCTAGACCAATGGTTCTCAACTTTTTTTTACCTATTGACCCCCTTTTAATCCTATTTTACTATGGTGGACCCCCCATAGCCATTCGTTGTTTAAAAATCCCATTGTATTTTTATAGTTAAATACATTCTACTTGCCTGGGTCCCAAAAAATGTTACATGGTCCCCGGGGGTCCATATGGACCCAGTTGAGAACCACTGATCTAAACATACAAATACGTAATCTTCCTGTCCCTATAAAAGAGATCAATAATGGGAACACACCAGGTAGATTTACAAGTCCAAATAAAATCACATTAAAATGGAATAGCCCTCAGTGACAAGTGAATGGTATTTTTATTTCCATTCTTGTGCACTTCGACTTGGATACTGGCGGGAATTATGGAACTTTACCAACATTCGTGGGGCTTTCTAATTGTGCTAGTTGAAAAATCAAAAGAACGTAGCCAATAATTCTGCGTAAACTTTAGGGCACCCAAGAAAATTTCTAAAAATAACCCTCACCCATCCTCGGTTATTGTTGATATTTTAGCGTCCCTGGGGTCAGAAAAATATTTTTCTAAATCAGATTAAAAACATTTTCTGGGACCTTGTGGTTCCTAGTCAGACGCACTACCGACTGAGCTATACCGGCCGTTAAAAAGATGTAGGTAGGTAGGTATTAGCGTATTAATATATAGATAAATATATGAATATGTGCAGATGAATAAGGGCAAAGGAATACAAATCTAACTTATGACAATTTTGAGTACGGATTCGGAATCTCTGTAGTCTACTTAATCTAGCCTGCATTGCATCTTGAGGTCAGGGAGAGAGTCTCTGACTTTGCTTGCAGGGTTCTTCCATTCGACCTCTGTCGGAAGGAGATCGTAGTTATACACTGCTGATGAGACCTAATAAGGTTGAAACAGCTGTACTGTATTCCACACGTCGCACGCGTTATTCACCGTTAGCTTGTCCTGAGTATTATCAATAATTATCGAATTTTATACGATATCTATGCATTGTAATTGTCTTAAATATAACTAATAATATACTTTACTTAACAATGCTTCTAAAGCAAATTATCAAATACTATTATATATATATAATATATATATATATATATATATATATATGTGTGTGTGTGTGTAATATTCAATACAGATAGATAGATAGATAGAGAGAGAGAGAGAGAGAGAGAGAAGAGAGAGAGAGAGAGAGAGAGAGAGAGAGAGAGAGAGAGAGAGAGAGTTCTTGATTTTAACTTTAAAAAATCGTTTGTTTCTGCTTTTCTGTAAATCCTAATGGTGATAAGGCGTCGTTGCAAATGTATTTGACTGCGACATCGTAGTAAGCGAGTTCGAGATCAAATCCTGCTATTACGTTCACTTTAGGACTAATACCCTTGGGAAAAGTATGATCCCCCCTCATCTCAAACTATGGTTTAAATAGTATCACTATTCAGCATTATATAATCAATGGTTTAAATAGTTTAAATTTGGCATTATATAACCCACTGAGACTGATATGCCATTAAACAAAGAAACCAAACCAAATCAAATCATAAAATCTAAAAATAAAACCAAAACAATACTTTCCTCAGGTTCTGAATGCATTCTCGTTAAATATATTTCATGAAAGTTGCCCTGATGGCTGTGGCTGTAGAATACGCCAAATTCCTTCAGAGGGGTAACCACCACCAATGGGTCCATCTGTTGGTTGAAGTTTGTGACCCGTAATTCCCGAGGACAGGATTGTGGTGGCTGAGCTGTCTGTGAGCTGGGTACTAAGTGGTCCCGTGACATGCAACACTCCCCTTCTGCCTTACTTGGGCTAGACGGACACACGAAGAGACCCCCTCCAATCAATCGGCTGGTCATGTTAAGCCCTAGCAACTATATGATTGTCTCGATATTATTCTTCAAAATGTTCTTTTGGCAAACACCCAACCCTTTTTATCATATAGGTACCAGAAGGCAATTGCTGAGGGTCAAACCACGAGTAGTTATTATTATGCATGAAGTTAATGAAAATGATTTCTTAGACAAATTACACACACACACACACACACACACACACACACACACATATATATATATATATATATATATATATATAATATAATATATATAATATATATATATATATATATTTAAAAAATGCAGAAATTGAAAAATTCAAAAATAAAATCCAAAGCATAAAGAGCGTCCACAATAATCAACCAACGTAATTTGCGGTCCAAAAATATAACAGCAAGAAATGTCTTCGCATAAACACCAGAAGAATTATTAGCAACCTAATGATGGAAAAATAGCCTGAAACCTGGGTAGTTGCCTATGGAAAACAATTATATTTTAAAAAAATCAACAAATAAATAAATAAAGCTCCTACAAATTTGTGGTTGAGCACTGTGATTTCTTTGTTTCATCTCAAAATTTTAAAAATCTCTCTCTCCTCTCTCTCTCTCTCTCTCTCTCTCTCTCTATATAATATATATATATATATATATATATATATATATATATATAAGATTTTTGGATGTTTGTTTATTTTAGAAGCATTGCTGAATAAAGTATATATTACATTTTTACTTGAAGGCACTTTACAATGCATGTATCACATAAAATTCGATACTTTTTTAAATAGAAAATTAACTTCACAAGTGTAATCCCGGCAAAGGATCGCTCGATGTGTAGAATATCGTACACACTGTTTCGACTTTATTAAGTCTCATCAGCGATATATACTAACGACTTCCCTCCGACAGAAATCGAAACCGGGACCTCAGCAAGCATAGTGAAACACTATACCGCCTTGACCACAGTACACAGCTGACAATCCCAGCGAAATTAACCTTGTCAAATGATACTACACGCCTCTACCATAATAGGTAAGGGGGCGTTTTGAGAGAATAATACTGAGGTCCCGGTTTCGATTTCTGTCGGAGGGAAAAATATATAAGAAATTCTATAAGAAAAAGTATCGAATTTTATGCGATACATGCATTGTAAAGTGCCTTCAAGTAAAATCTAATATATATATATATATATATATATATATATATATATATATATATATATATATATATATTTCTACATAATGTCCAAGGAAAAGGAAATTTATAATATCAACCCCACCGAAATGGATAATCCTAACAAAATGTGGCAATACAGAAAATTATTAATCGCTGCCCATTCCACCAAAAACAGAAAAGACTTTTGAATAAACTGTCTTCATGAAAAAGTAATTCCAAACAGCCCACCCAATTTTCATGGATCCTCTCACCATATCTTCCCGGATTTCATCAAATCTTACATTTAATCCTCTATTGAAAATTTAGAATTCACGGAAATATCCACATTTGAAAGCGCAAAAAAGCTTGGACAAGATTTCAGTTTAAACAAACTCATGTCACCCAGAACACAGAACAACCGACAGACTAAGAAAAGATATTACAAAGAAAACAACAAGCACATCTCTAACCTAAAAAGGAAATTGCATTCCTTATGCATAAATAGCAAATGGAAAAAATATTGGACGAAACGATCTCATCCAAAACATTTCAAATACACCACTAAGTACATATGAATCTGAAGCCCTCCAGTTCGGACTAAAATTTGCAACTGGCTTACACATGAAACACGAACTTCTCAATATTATAAACACAAATTACAGATTCGAAATTTGACAGAGGTTTTATCCAAGGCTTAATTGCTTTCACTACCAATCACCACACATCGGAATATACCTTACCAAGAAGATACATTTCAGCCTTTAATAAATTAACCAAAAACAAGAACATCACTTTAACATCCCCCCGACAAAGGTGGGGGATTCATTATATTAAACACAACAGATTACCATGATAAACTTATGGACTTACTCAGTGACACAAACACCTCTCATGTTTCTGCGTCTGAGCTGGAGCGCCACACCTACCATCAGCTCCTTACTTTACCGCACAGATCCCTGTGCTACTCATACGCTGAGTTGGCGCGGACCGGTATCGAACCCGAAACCTTGTGGTAGGCTAAACTATCAAGAAAAATACACCAGTAAAGGAAATTTGAGTACCAATCCTTGTCTCGCACTCTAACAATTAGTTTAAAAACAAAATATTTACCTACAAACTTTTCCTTTACAAATCATATGAAAAAAAGTTTAAGCATTAAATAACCCACAGGGCTGATATGCCTTTAAAGAAACCAAACAAACGATATCCTAACGATACCCCCCCAACTCTTTGTATCATATATGTGCTATAAGTTGATGACTGAGGGTCTTAGTGTCCATGGTATGATGTTAAACTGCATCTAGTGGTGAGATTCAAATTCTGAAGCTCTGGAGAATGTGGAGTACTCCTTGATTGCCATTACTCCCAGATCCACTCTGACTCTGTTAGGGTCCTATCTATAGGTTAAATAGATTAAAAATTCAGTTAAAAAAAAATTTTGAATACCCAACAAGAAAAAACAAAATGTCACGTCCATGAAACTATCTACAAAAATTCACCTTTAAAACAGAATTGATTACCATCTTTGGACCATATGAACTTTAGGCACCCCTTTTGCTTTGCTGATTCATAAGTACATTTTTTTCATTTACACCGTCAACATCCGGTTGTTTGTTAACAGACGATTTTTAGAGTTTTTTTTATTATTATAAAAGTAGCCCCTAACTGCTAACAAACAACTGGATGTTTACGGTGTAAATGAAAAAAATGTACACATGAATACCATCAATAAGAACATAGAAATCTTTAACAAAACCTACAAAAAATATCTAATGAAGACACATTCTGGCACACAATCATTAATTACCACCCATCATTCCCACAATATATGATCTACTCAAACCCCACAAAACTAACATCCCTCTACGCACTGTCATCTCAGGTATTGGTACGATGCCCCACAAGAAATGCATTGAACGTTCAAAACAGCACCTACATAAAATCAAGACAAACGTCCCCTTACCTATTCCCAAAATAATCAAAATAATTGAATTATGTACAAACCATTGTTTCTTTAAGTATAATAACAATACTAATCCTTAGTAAATCATTGTGGCAGAAAAAAAAAGGCAAATCATTTGATAGTAAAAATAACTACCAAACTTCACCTAGGACAAAAATGAAAAAAAAAAAGAAAGATCAAGAGAAATAATCGATAGACACTATAACACTTAAAAACAAATTATATAAATAAAATATATATATAAACCGCTAGGATTGTCTAAAGCTAAAATGTAAAAAGTGCTCGATACCTAAGTAGAACAAATAATAAAGTTAATCCTAATGAGTCAGATACACCTACTAATGTTTTCGCTTAGTAGCTCATCAGGACAGAAAATATATATAATATATATATATATATATATATATATATATATATATATATATATAATGTTTATCATTAAATAACCAACAAGGTTTGATATGCCTTTAAAGCAAACAACCAGCCAACCAGCCAACCAACCAACTTTCATGGAATTTGAAAGTTCCGCGCCTGAAACTGTAAAAGTAATGATTATCTATTTCTGCAGTTTTTAATTCGTATATTAAACTAGTGATTATCCATTCTATCCAGGGAATTTGGAAATAATTGCTGTCACGGAATTGCCACCAGGTAAAGGCAAAGATTCTCATAGGGCACTTTCTAATCCAGTAAGTTCAATTATTATTGCATTTCCTTCTATTCTGGCCCCAGGCCAGTCTAAGAATAATATTCTGCTCATGTCACAGGCCACTTGCTAATATTATGACATTAATTAGAGCTACTTCGTTTAGTAGACAAAAGAGTGGATGCGCATGGTGTAATGGTTATCGTCGTATGAAATGGACCCAGGTTGCATTTTGCATAACACTAATACGCTAATAAGGAATGTATCCAAACATTCTCCCAACAGCTAATATAGATAGTAGTGCAAACTGGGCCCTTTAACCTTGGTTATGCCAATACTTTTACTATTGATTATATATACTAGCAAGTATTTAAGTTTTAATATAATAAAATATCATATTAAATTAGAAAGGCTAATGAAACTGAATAAGAATGTAGATAAAAAGATTTTGAACAGAGGGGGTATGATTGAAAAATAGAACAACTTTGAAAGTAACTCTTCCCTCATTTTCCATTACTTCCGTCTTTCATTGGTAAATTTTCCCAATTGAACTATTTAGTTAAAATAGGAAGTA
>CM042145.1:27625394-27627894 GCA_023376005.1 Doryteuthis pealeii | reverse complement strand
TCTGTCTTTACGCTTCATGGATAACCACACACGGCCAACAGATGGCCTCATTGGGTGGGTGGGGAGATTTTATCCCTCAACAGAGGAGCAGTCTGCGTATTCTACTGTCCAAACATATCAGGGCAACTCGATATTAGCTTATGTAGTTTGGGATGTCGATACGATTGTTTAATAAGAAGATCAGTCTGAAAAATTGAACGGCAATCAGAACCAAAAAAGAAGACCCACATATATACTTGCAAACAAGTAGGAAGCGCGTGGTGTAATGGTTAAAGTCATGGGAAATGGACACGTCACCCCGAGTTCAAATCCTGGACGTGGCAATTGCATTTCACTTAGCGCTAATACCCTTGAGAAAGGTATGAATCCTACTCTCCTTCCAGCTATGGGTAAATAGTAGGGCAGACTGGGCTCTTTAACCTTGTTTAGGCAACCGGTCTAGGAGAAGGAAAACTCTGAATTCAAACCTGTTAAACTCCGCTTAAGAAATTGACCTTGTGTCGCATCCTGCTCGTGCGGAGGGGTTGGTAGATATATATATACTTGCAAACAAACACACGCACACACACAGACATACACTCACACGCACGCACACACACACACTCACGCGCGAGCATATATATGTATGAGTGTATGTGTATGTTTCTGTGCGTATATAAGAGTTAATAATGATGATAATCTTTTATTTTTAGTAATAGTAATAAATGTTTAAGTTGGCCATGGACATGGCGTAACGGTTATTTACGCATTCACTAGACTTGCTGAACCAAGTTCAAACATCAGCAAATCCATTTCAACTGTGTTAAATTTTCTGTTACGAAAAATTTCAAATACATATAATTTTTCTCTTGTTCCTTTTATCATATTGTACTTAAGGAGGGTTTTTATATAAACCGAAACGTTTGAACGTCGACATTACCACCAATAATAAACTTTCATCCACTGTAACATCCCGTGTTTGTCTACATTTCTCCACATATAAATATAAGTAAATTTAATTTCGTTTCGTCATCGGTTCGCATTTCCATATTTTTTTTAAAACTGTGCACTTATACATTCATTTAAGTAGGAGGAAATGGCATTTTCGAAGAAACGAATCATTCTATTAGTTGATTTAACTCTTTGCCTATCAAATCTCCCCCACGGCTGCACCAAATTATCCTGTTCAACTGGTTCCCTATTAAAAAAAAAATCAAGTACCAGTCCCAGGGTTGGTTCACAGACAAGACAAAAAATGGCAGGATTGTTCACGTAGTGATTTTTCAGTGTAAACAAGTGACACATACGAGAGCCGCTGCCAGCAGCTTATGGTATGATCACAGTGATCGGATAGCCACTGTGAGCGGCATAAAGTAGGTAAAAAGTTAAACCCACGTGATTAACATCAACCAATCGATATAAAAATGACAGGATTGTTCACGTAGTGATTTTTCAGTGTAAACAAGTGACACATACAAGAGCCGCTGCCAGCAGCTTATGGTATGATCACAGTGATCGGATAGCCACTGTGAGCAGAATAAAGTAGGTAAAGAGTTAAACCCACGTGATTAACATCAACCAATCGATATCGCCTTTTCATATCCGTCCATGCCATGAATGAACACAGAGCCGAAATTCTAATTCATTCTGGCTCGTTTATACATATACGTAATACATGAGAAGTGGTGATTTGACCAACGAACTGCGTGTCTACAAAGCGTGCGTTCTCAGTACACTCCTCTACCGGAGTGAAGCCCGGACCACATACTCATCCCACGAGAGGAAACTTGACAATTTCCTCGTCAGGTGCCTACGCCACATCTTACGCATTTGCTGACAAGATAAAGTGCCCAATACAGACGCACTGGACCGAGAAAACATGAACAGCATGTTCGCCATCATCTGTGAGAGGCGCCTGCGCTGACTTGGTCATGTCAGGGGGATGGACAAAGGCCACATCCCCAAAGACCAACTATATGGCGAATTAGTAGAAGGCCCCCGACCGGTAGGGAGACCAAGCTAATGCTTCAAAGACATCTGCAAGAAAGACATGAAGACATGCCACATCAACACCAACACATGGGAGGTTGGTGCAGAAAACCAAGCAGCCCTGCGCCTCCTTGTCAGACAAGTCACGAAAAGGAGTGAAAAAGAGAGGAAAGAAGCCGCCACAACAAAGAGAGCCAGAAGGAAAGAGAGACAATAACAACCCCAGCAAGCATCACTGTTTGTATGTCATCACTGCACCAGAGATTATCTTTAAAAAATTGGCCTGTTCAGCCACTCGCGCAGATGCATGTATTTATTAAAACTTGTTTAAAAAAAACCTTGAACCATCCTTTCTAACGTACTATATTCAGAGCATATATTAATTATACAGCACTTCCTTATTTTATGTAGTAATGATATGAGACTATAAATTAAATACTCTTTGATAAAGTTATTCAATTCCTGAAATTATTGTGACGTAAGCAGCAAGGTAGTTTCGGTTACAGACAAATAGAGACTGAATTTCAATTAT
>CM042145.1:27607894-27620394 GCA_023376005.1 Doryteuthis pealeii | reverse complement strand
AGAATTTATATTCATCGGAAAAAATTAAAAATATATATTTTGCTTTTTTCAATAAGATTTATGTTGTTTATTGAGTGACACTTGTATTAAATGTGATTATCCTATAAAATTTATATGTGGTTTTAACTTTGACCACTTCTTATATTACGCTAGGAGGCATCGGAGAAGCCTCCGAACGTAAGTGAACATATACAACGAGGTGGTACATAATAAAATACAGACTTTATTGTCTGAGCAACCTTTAACAACAATACAAAAGAGTTAGGACTTTCGTCCAAGGAAGGAAGAAATAGTTCTTGCAGAGTTAAGAGTTTAACGAAGCGATGAAGGTCCTACATAAAAAGTTATCGCTTTCTTCGTACAGGAGCCACGTGGTAAGGGTTTCCATGACATGGGAGTGTTATAAGACACGCGTGTTCACGGCTATAAAACGGCGGGTGAACATAACACCTCTACGGGGATAGAGTATAATAGAAGCCATTAAATACACACGTATAAGCTTATAGTTAGGGGGCAAGGTCCCCAAGTCCAAACGGACAGAAACACAGTTGGAGATCCCAGATTAGAAAGAGAAAAAGAGAGTTCGTTTTTTCCTGGGTTGTGTGTAAATAGCCAGGTTGTAACGCCCTCTGATAGCAAACCCTGGTGGCAAGGGAAGATAACCCTTTTCCAATCTCAACCTCATCACAACAAGTGAAGATAATCGCTATAATACTTTCCATTGTTTCCATTGTGTGGAGAGGGGGATCTGCTGCTTGGGCAACAGCACATTCTCCATATAAACCCGCCCAGGCTACGTAGTTAAAAAAAATGGGCACTACGCCATCGTCTTTCGTAGACGGAAGGATGCCGCCATATTATTATTATTATTATTATTATTATTATTATTATTATTATTCAGGGGAGTAAACCTCGAAAACAAATCCGGAGCCAGAGTCCGTAAGGTGGAGTAATTTCAGTGCTACACAACAATTCCCGTGATACTGTCGTTGCAAAATTGCATTAGTTTCTTACCTTTCCTTTGGACCAGAGCGGCAGTATGGAGAGGGTGGATCTGCTGCTTGGGCAATAGAACATCCTCCATATAAACCCGCCCGAGCTACGTAGTTAAAAACAATTGAACACTACGCCATCGTCTTTAGCAGACGAAAGAATGCCAACAATTGTTTCAATTGGCAGTTCATTTGTGCGAGCCATGTTTCTTTTCAACTAAAAATGCCCAATAGTTGTCTAGAAGAATTGTCATTTAAATGTAAACAGATTTGCATATGCAGGTTTCTGTTGGTATTTGTTTTAGCAATGCAAATTAAAAGACCATTCCATTCAACATAATATTTTCCTCTGTATAGCTTGGAAAAATATACCATAAATTCGAATAATTTAATCTTGTTTGTTTAAGGTATATTTTATAAAGCCAGAATGTGTCCTGTTTTAAATTTATTTACAGCTAAAAAAACAAAAACAAAAACAAAAAAAAAAACAACAGCAAAAAAAAATAAAATAAATAAATAAAACTGGTGAACCTTCTCTAAAGGTGCTAGTTCCAGAAATTTTCAAAGGAGAGATTAAAAAATTATCAGCACTCTAGTTTTATGGAAGCCGAGCTCATCTTGGATGATTTGATAGTCAGAACTATACTTACAGTAAAGGACAAGGCTGCCTCATCGATAATAACTGACCAGTTCACCTTACCATCCATCAAGCTTGCTGAATCTTCTCATCAGTGGTGGAGGCTGACGGGCGTCCTGCCCCTCTTCGTGTTTCACGCTTGTCCGGCCACTTTGAAACTTTCTCTATCCACTCATACAGACTTCTACCTGGCAGAGCACTGTCCCCGTAAAGTGCTAAAAGCCTCAGATTAATTTCAGCCCCTGACTCTATTTCCAACCAGAGAAATCGGGTCACTTTCTTGATGAATACTGCTAGTGGAGTGGCCATGTTTACACTATAAAGAAAGCAAGGAAAATGGCGCGATCAGGCTTAAATTTCGATCATGTGACCACAACAATGCCAATTATAAGCACGCATCCGCAGAACTCAGTGTAACAATTATAAAAATATGTTATGGCGTAAGAACGGATATTTCTTACTCCTCCTCGTATTTCAGAGTGTAGTTTTCTATTTGTGTTTCTGTGTATGCATATTGAATTCCTTTATCGTGTAGACGTCTGCCCGACTCTGTACATTAATAAAAAGAGACATATAATTAATTATATTTCTGTCAGTAACACTCCAACTATACTATAACTCCTAATACTAATAATTTATTTCATAATTTAAGCGGAGTCTATAATACTTTTCCAAAGTAAATTGAAGTACACATCAAACTATTGGAATTGGTAGAATAGTTGATCAAACTGTTTACTGTCTGGAAAACAAATATTTAACTCTTTGCCTACCAAATTTCCCCCCGCCCCAGGGCTGTACCAAATTTTCTTGGTATTACATTCAACTGGTTCCTTATATCGCGACTCCTACTTCGCCGCTAGTATCTTTTCCAAAGTGTATGAACGACTTTTCGTCTCACGTAGTCTAACTCCTTCTGGTATAGAATAACAAACACCGTGGGTAAGGTAATCTCTTTATTCCTTTCACCAGAAAGTTTAAAAAACTGAAATAGGAAAGAAAACAGGTTTGGAAGTTAAGAAAGGTACAAACAAGGGGGGCAGTGTCTATGAGAGAAAGTCAATCAAGCGACAAGGGAGTGAATATTACAAAATCTTTCTTAGTGTACAAGGTTCAGCGAAACGTCAAATAATATAGTCAGACACACGAGGTAAAAGTCTATAACAAAATTTAATAAGAAGGTTACCGAGAGTCAAGTGACGTACCTGTTCTCTTTAAGGAAGAACACAGAAAAGGAATTGAACGCGTCCGACTATGCAGAACCAGTGTGGATAAAGCCTTGAATTTACCGCTGAATCACAACCTGGAAGTGACCGGTGAAAGGCAAAAATGTACCCCATTCACACGAAAATAACAGAGATGGTCTAAGGGGCATAACCCTTACTGCAGAATCGCAAATACAAGCCAAGACACCTTATTGCAAAAGGATCAAGTTCCATTCTCATGGTTGGTTCACAGACAAAACAAAAAGATGGCAGTGTGTTTACGTAGTGAATTTTCAGTGTAAACAAGTGACACGGACGAGAGCCGCAGCCAGCACTTTACGGTAGGATCGCAGCGGCCGGAGAGCCGCTGTGAGCGGACTAAAGTTGGACATTAGGACCAACAATTTTAAATCCAATAATTTGTTATTTCAATTTGCACGAATATAAAAGAGTTTTCTCTGAAAAGATAGAAAAAAAAACATTTGAATCTGTTACGATTTTGTGGCTATTTTTAGGCTTCAAGTGGGAGCACTTTACAGTGAATAACCCTTGTGTTAAGCAGAGGCTGATCCTCGATGTCCCTTAGTGTTGGGTAGAATCTTTTGGTTGTTCCTCGGTGTCCCTTAGTGTTGGGTAGAATCTTTTGGTTGTTCCTCGGTGTCTCTTAGTGTTGGGTAGAATCCTTTAATTGTTCCTCGGTGTCCCTTAGTGTTGGGTAGAATCCTTTGGTTGTTCCTCGGTGTTCCTTAGTGTTGGGTAGAATCCTTTATTTGTTCTTCGGTTTTCCTTAGTGTTGGGTAGAATCTTTTGATTGTTCTTCGGTGTCTCTTAGTGTTGGGTAGAATCCTTTGGTTGTTCCTCGGTGTTCCTTAATGTTGGGTAGAATCCTTTGGTTGTCCCTTAATGTTCCTTAGTGTTGGGTAGAGTCCTTTCGTCTGTGTCGAATACGTGCAAATGAACGACTTTCAAGATAGGCGATTAAATAGTCAACTAACCACGTATTCGAACTGTTAATTGACTGGCTTTAATCCAGGCACCCACGTAGAGTCTATAAGTTTAAGTGGTGTATTCCAGCACACCTTATATGCCGAAATAATCCAACAGAATCAACCACCAAAGGCACAGAATATTATTTTCTTGATGGAGGGAGGGTAATTACCCTTCTGTAGGAAGTGCATTAAGCGTATTCTATGCCTCACTGATAATGTGATGGTCCTATTGTGTTGCTGTTATATCAATCAGAATTCAATGATACATGAAAATAAATTTTTTATTGATTTTATAATTCACTAGCAGGACCTGTGGATATAGTGATAATTTAATTATTACAACGTTTGATATAGTTACTTAAGAGTTAGTGCAAAATAGTTTAATATATAAAAAGTATAGTAATTTTGATTTAACTCTCTATCACTTTTTTTCTTTCTTTCTTTCTCATCGTTTCATTATGTTAGATTAAAACAGATTAGAGTTATTGCATCCGCGCGCTCACACCCTCTCTCTACCTTTCCTCCTCTTTTTCTTTTCCCTATTCTCTTTCTTTCTTTGTTTCTTTCTTATAATATTTTTCCGTGTAGCATGTCATTTTTCTTACCTTTCTTTCTTTATTACAAAAACGGAATGGTCCATCATTAGCTACGACGACGACACTCATAATAAATAAGAATTCAACGATTAAGCAACACCAGATAATCAGGACTTACAATTTTGAATTTCCTTTTTGACAATTTGGACGGTCTCATGTTAACGGTCGGAAGATTAAGGAAAATGAGTATTAATATATGGATACTATTGGTATTTCAGTCTCGGAAGACTATAATATACATTTTGTGCCCCTGAAGGTACAGCGCCTCCCGTGACTGTAAGTCTAATGTTAGAAAAACATTCTCGACCACAGATGTCGCATGGGAAGGCTGTCCCTGAAATGCCAATAGTGCTGCAGGATGTTAACGGTCGGAAGATTAAAGAACATGAGTATTAATATATAGATACTAATTCTATAATTATAACTTGTACCTTCCATTATTTCTGTTAATAAACTCTAACAATATTATTGGTACTGTTACTAATAATTTATACTTCTTCTATAGTTATGATTGGTACCTTCCATTTTTCTGTTAGTAAACTCCAACAATATTATTGGTACTGTTACTATACTACTTCCATAGTTATGATTGGTAACTTCCATTTACTTAATTGACTGAGGATTAACTCCTGTCAAAGAATCCCTTTTCCATGGTGACTTCGTCGATAAATAAATAGAAATTCCCCAGGTAAGCGATCACAAATACGTATTAAGCCTCTTCTCGTACGTCTAGTGATCAACACAACAAACCGCTTTATTTTTCCATTGGGAAATATGACTTTTAAAGTTTCAATCGGCAATGATAACACCAGGAAAAGTAATCCATCAAATTAGAAAATGGCTTCAGTATTTATTTTTATAAGATCTCCACAATTTCGTTGATAATAAATCAACTGCGTCTTCGCTTTCTCAATAACGTACTAGACGTATGAGAGAGTGTAATGAGTGAGAGTATTGTAAGAAACACCTGATTTCCTTTACCATTTCCTTCAACACGATACTACCTTTTCATACTTCCATGACAAAAGAGTAATTTCTTGCTGAAAAGATGGAATACTACTACTACTACTACTACTACTACTGATAATGATGACATGCTCATGTAACCTTTATCATTAGACATCTTGAGATACATACAATTTGATATGATTTTAAATTATAATATTCTTGCTGAAAAGATGGTTTACTTCTCTACTACTACTACTACTACTACTACTACTACCAATAATAATAATAATGATAATAATAATAATAATAATAATAATGTCATATTACTGTAACCTTTATCATTAAATATCTTGATATACATAAAATTTAATATGCATATAAAAAAAAGGTGATACGTATATCCTGACACTTTCTATGAGAATCCCGCATCTTACGTGATTGTACGAGATTAGCAAGGCAGCCATTTACAGACATAACATTTACACATAGTTTGTATCAAGAACCAGAAAAGAACTCAATAATTCAGTGCAAAAACACAGAGTAATAACACAGTTAGCGAAATAGGCAATTTCATGAACATTTTGATTGAACAATGCAAAGACTGAATTCTTTTTTCATAACAAGCTTAGTAGAATAAAAATATATATTTACCCAACCCTCCGCACGAGCAGGATGTGACACAAGGTCAATTTCTTAGTTTAACAGATTTCAATTCAGAATTTTCCTTCCATTAGACTGGTTGCCTAGCCATAGTTAAAGAGCCCATCTGCCCTACTATTTGCCCATAGCTGGAGGGAGAGTAGTTGGATTCATACCTTTCCCAAGGGTTTAAGCACTATGTGAAATGCAAACAGCTTCGTCCAGGATTTGAACTCAGATCGACGAGTCCATTTCCTACGATTATACCACGCACCTCCAAATAGCCGTTTCGTGGATTGAATTGATATTTGCAAAGTTGTTAAAAATATGGTAAATCATACAATGGGTATATGTATATGGACCAGAATTTCACCAGGAATCCATTGATGACCTCTAGATAGCTCTATGTTGGAAAGAATCTAAGTACTTTTTAATTATATAATATGTAGAAAATAGATAAAAAAAGTATTAAAAAAAAAAAAGAAAACAAAAAAAAAGAAGATGAATTTATTCTTGATGGTGAAGTCGAGACGTTTTGGTCTGTATTAAACCTTCAGCAGGACAATACAATAAAAAGGACAAATTGTCCTGATGAAGGTTCGATATGAACCGAAAAGTTTAAACGTCGACTTCCCCTTTAAAAATAAATTCATATATTTTGGAATACTTTCCTTTTCTATTTTCTACATATTGTCGGATTCATTTCCATTTTCATTTACTCTTATTGTCTAATATATATTAGACTTTTGGTAGAAATGTAAAGGCACAAAACAAAATTAAAATAAATACATATAAGACCAGACTTTGAAGGAGCCGAGACAGAACTGAATTAAATTATGTAAAAAGGTATCTTTAAAATAGTATTAAAAAATTATAAAAAATATATATTATATATTATCTATTAATAATGGAGATTCGCTGCCGGTTTTTGTCTGTAACAAAAATTACGTCACTGCTTACGTCACATTACCCAAAATCGTCATAACATAGAATAAATACACTCAAAATTTGAACATGCAACATTAGACAGTCCTCATTGTTTTTTAAAACAAGTTTTAATAAATACATGACTGGTATTATATATCTATATATAGTTTGTTTTATTTTAATACATATTTAAAGTTTACATTTCAAATTGTTTTATTTTTTAATGCTTTAATGAATTTGATGATTTTACTTACTTAGGGTACAAACTCGCTGACATTGAATTTTTTACTCCCCCCTCAGGTATGTTTTAAAAATCTATTTTTACATCGCCCGGAGGCGTTTTTTTATTTTGTACTAGTAATTATAATATATATATAATAAATATATATTATATATATATATGATATTGTATTTATATATTAACATATTATATTATATATTATAAAAATATCTAAAAGCTGATTGTTTTAGAAAATGTATGCAAAGTATATATATATAATAAAAATAATATAATATATTATATATAATATATAATATTATAATATTTAATATATTATATATTATAAAAATATTTAAAAAGCTCATTGTTTTAGAAAATGTATGTATAGTATGTGTTTTATGATATTTCTAACGAAACGCTTGGAGAAAACGCTAGATCGGAATTACACAAGGATATTGTCTGCTGTCTTTTTCCCCAATAAGACAAATAAGATATGCTGGACAAGTAAGGACAAACACGTGAGCGACGTTCTAATATGGACACCTATACATGGACACACCAGTGTAGACCGACCAGCAAAAAACTGGACACTGGATGTCATTCTGTGGACTTGCCGTGAGCGATGACCAATAGAGACGGCTGCAGAGAGAGAGAGAGAGAGAGAGAGAGAGAGAGAGAGAGAGAGAGAGAGAGAGAGAGAGAGAGAGAGAGAGGTCTTGGGAATCCGTGCTATTATCACAACTTGATAAAGCGTTACCAAAAAAAAAACAACAAATAAAAAAGCAAATAATCAACAAACAAACAAAACCCGGCCTCAGAACGAATGGAAAGAATCTATTACTGACAAAATTAAATATTTGCTTTTCTCTAACATGACAGGACGTAAAGTCTCATTTTGTTGGATTTCATATAAAAATAAAAAAAAATTAATGCACATTCGTGTTGTGGTTTTCAAAAATTCTCTTTCTCTATTTCTTACCCTTCACCCCCCCCAAAAAAAACGAAGATTACTTTATATAGAGTTTCAACAACAAAATCATTTACTTCTATTTGCGTTTATAGCAGTGCGACAGTTTAAAATGATTTTTACCGGTAAAGATAATTAAGTGCGAAACCTTGTTATAGACTTTGAATTCCAAATAAGCCTATTTGTTCAGTTCCCCCGCGAAGCCAAAATATGACACAAGGTCAGTATGCTGTTTGGTTTGGTTTTGGTTTGGTTTACGGCATAACGACTTCAGTGGGTCAGTTAATGCCAACTGTTGCAGCATATTGGCGAGGATCGAACTCGCGGCCTTCTGCGAGTAAAGAGGAATTGCAGCACAGTTTTTTTGTGTACTTGATCATTTGCATGCGATGTTTATGCTGGTCATTTGTATGCGATGTATTAGTACATCGTTTTGGACCTGATGGTACATTTGCATGCCTGGAATCGACGCAAGATCATAAATACTGACCCGGTACGATAAAACCTGATGATGGATGTGCTTTTAATAGCGTCGATCCAGGGGGCTATCCCCCAGGCAATACCTTTTAGGGCTGAGTTATTTGCGCGCGCCCCTTGAGGGGAATGACGGGATCGACGCTTCTTATTAATACAGGTGGGGTATGAGACAAATAATCATTTCACTACCAGCCTTGGAGGAAGTAAAAGTTGGTAAGCTGCATTGTAATTGAAATTTTATCTTTTGTTAACTGGTTTATTTATGCATTTGATATATCCTTTGTTTTGTTATATTTTAGTTTACGGTAAACCACGTCGACTGTATCAAAGACTCAAGGGTACAGAAGACCAAGAAATGCCTGTGAAAATCAAAAACTACTTTTTTATTCCTAATGCTAGTACACCAACAAAGCTTTGAAATAAATTAATTATTAATGGATACTCAATTATAACAAAATTAAAATATAATTAGAATAATTTCCAAGCATTTATATAGTTTCAAGTAAGTAATAACAATAATAATCCTTAGTAATCGATTATAGCTTCAAGTAATTATTAATACAAATAACGTGCGCGTGGTTATCTGGCATTAAGTATTCCTATCTAATACTAATAATCAAATGGTTTCAAGTAATTATCTATATTTAATGATAGTCATTTGTTTGCACACAGTTATATGGTTTCAATTAACTAATAATAATAATCCTTAGTAAATAAGTTTAGCTTCAGTAACTTTTCCTAATGCAAATAATTTATCCTTACATAGTCATATATTCCTATCTAATACAAATAATTTGCAAGCACCTATATAGTTTCAAGTAAGTAATAATAATAATCCTTAGTAATCGATTATAACTTCAAGTAACTATTAATACAAATAACGTGCACGTGGTTATCTGGCATTAAGTATTACTATCTAATGTGAATAATTTTCAAATAGACCAATTTGACATATGGGTGGGGCCCTAAAATGCACTATCACTTCAGTTAAGAGAGATCTTGGAAGTAATGACAATGCAAAGATACTACACCGTCCCAAAAATATCCAGAACTGTATGCAGCACAGTGTCATACCCAGGATATCCCATTTTTTGGGAGGAGGGGATCTGCAGGGGCTACAGTTAGCATATTCTAAACCCCGCCGGTATATTTCTCTGAGTTTAAGTTTTCTTGATCTGTGTTTTACTGACACATGTTTGAAGTTTTCTTTTTAGATATTTTGTGCAGCAATTATTAGTAGGCAAAGTTATTTCGCGTTTGACACATTGACTCTCCATGGCAAGAACTAATTTGATATCATCACACAACGGTTGAAGGTGAGAGAAACAGTTGCCAAAATCAGCCATTGGAAATAATATGTCAATTGTTTCTGGTTGAAGAAGTTTGTTGGTACCTAGTGCTGTATATTGTTGGATCTATCTATCTATCTATCTATCTATCTATCTAGTATCTATCTATCTAGACTAAGCTATCTATCAATCTATGTATCTATCTATCTATTTAGACTGTATCTATCTATCTATCTATCTATCTATCTATTAGGCTGATCTATCTATCTATCTATCTATCTATCTATCTATCTATATATATATATATATATATATATATATATATATATAGACTGATCTATCTATATATCTATCTATCTAGACTGATCTCCCCCCCTCTCTCTCTATCCATCTATCTATCTATCTATATATATATCTAGACTTATCTATCTATCAATCTATCTATCTATCTAGACTGAGCTATCTATCTATCTATCTATCTATCTATCTATCTATCTCAGTCTCTTCCTATTAGGCCTCATCAGCAGAGCTAAGACAGGAAGACTGCTTTGTGTGTGATTCGAACCCTGACTGTCAAGCTGACAGCACACACAAAGCAGTCTTCCTGTCTATAGCTCTGCTGATGAGGCCTAATAGGCTGAAATGTACATACAGAGATTGATTTTTCTCGATTTGTTTAGCCTACATTTGAATAGGTATGCCAGCCTAATTCATTAATTATTAATCAATTAATTTTCAAAAATTAGGTACAACTTCAATTAAGCACATATTCTCCCAAAAATTTCGGCTAAATATATATATATATATATATATATATATAATATATATATATATATATATATATATGTGCCTGACTATTTATTTAGTTTTGGCTCTCACAATTTGGCTGGGTTTGAATTGATGACTGGATCTTCATTTCCTGTGAGCTGTATTTCTTTGGGGGGAAATAATTAGTTTTTGCAATGGCGTGTTTCATGAATTTAACGTTTGCCTTTTGATTCCCCTGTCAGACAACCGTCTGGGAAAAAGACAGAAAAATAATTATAGTTTGTCGTGAAAGATAAGAACAAGTGAATTGCAGCTTCTCTTTACACCTGGAACTATTACTGGTGTCAACTTTGAGTGAGTGTAGGTTGAGATGATAGTAAAACATCTTTTTGCCCCACCCCCCAGACACACCAGAAACACTTCCATCTATTGGTTTCACCATCCCATCCCATCCCCACCCACAGAACACGAAACATTTTGATTCCAGTTGGACGTCTTCACTTTATTTAAAGCTGTGATGCTTAAGGGCGGAATTCTGGTGCATGAGCAGTCCATGACATGAAACACCCCACTTTGGCCCTTACTTAGGCTAGCCGGGCGGTCGGAGAGGCCCCCTCCGATAAACCGGCTGGTCACGTCAAGCCCTAGCATCTATATGATTGTCTTGGCCCTATTGCCCTTATGGCAAGCCCAAACCCATTTTATCATATGGATGCTAGAAGTTGGTGACATGATGTCCTGGGTATGACGTTAAACTCTATCTGATGGTGAGGTTCCAGTTCTGGAGGTCTGGGGAATGTGGTGCCCTGTTCATCACCATTGCTCCCAGGTCCATTCTGACCCGGAGTGGTAGTACCTGTTAGGGTCCAATCTATGGGTCGAATAGAAAATTTGTTTACAAAAAAATTGAGTTAAAATGACCCACTGTGGTTGATATACCATAAATTCATTGGCATTTCAGTTTCGGAAGACTATAATGTAATTTTTGTGCCCCTGAAGTTACAACGCCTTCTGTGATTGTAAAGTCCAATGTCCGAAAAACATTCTCAACCATATATATCGCATGTGAAGGCTGTCCCTGAAGATGTTGATGTGCCGGTGCTTTGTTTCCGCTGCTTTCTTGCAACAAAGCACCGGCATGCCGTAAAACAAAGCAAAAAAAAAAAAACTGTTTTTAACGAACATTCTGTTCTCATTTTTTTTTTGTAAATAAATTATGTCTAAAAAGTCGGAAACTACACAAGGATTCCATGTGCTGTTATGAATAAATCCTGAAAGCATTAAAGAATGGAAAAAAAATCCCAGAAAAAAACTTGTTCAAATCTCATCAAAAACTCCAGAAAACGATAGCGATGTATTTATTGTCTTTAAAGCAAGTAGGGGAAGCGACAATTATTATTATTAATAATAATTATAACAATAATTACAATAATAATAATATTAAGGATAGCAATGGGTAATTCCATGTCAAATCATCCAGGCCATGTCACCCACCACCTTCAATTTTTCCGAAATTTTGTAATGAAAAAAAAAATCAAAAATCCTCAATAACTTAAAATTTGTTAACTTTCAGACTTTAACGGTAGCATTTTCGGATTTCTTGGGCAAAAATGCTTTTATAAACCAATTTTTATGATTAAGGAGGCTCTAGATCTCATGTTACTGACAAAATAGATTACAAAAGGTCGCCACTTTTCGCGACCACCCTCAAATTCGGAGAGCTAAAAATCAATATAACTCACTCAATTTTTGGAATTGGAAGCTCAAATTTTGGGGAATGTCTAACTTTAACACAGTCCACACCTGTACAAAATTGAAGAGGGTGGGTGACAATTTTACTTTTTTCTGG
>CM042145.1:27600394-27602894 GCA_023376005.1 Doryteuthis pealeii | reverse complement strand
AGATAGATAGATACTTGGACATTATAAGAATGGGATTGATAGATAGATAGATAGACAGATAGATACGAGGTTTTAGTACAAAGTATCGAGACTGAATCTGTATTTACCAGGACATAAACTATTAATGAATGAAATATTATTTTTTTTTTTTGGCTGAGAGCGAACGTTGTCGCATTGAGTGTCGTTTCACCACGGCGCGGTCGAATCTGGGCTGGGTAGTTTTAATAAAGACTTAAGGAAAACAACTTTACAATGAAACACATTACCAAGGAGATTGTTTTTCCAAATATGGTGCTCTACGCCTACCATTAGCTCATAGATGCTTTATCGCACAGATCAGATTTGCCAAGCTATGCTACTCATGCGCTGAGTTGGTGAGGTCCGGTATCAAACGAGGCGAATGCTTTACCAACTGAGCTAAATCAGACCCTAATATTTATTAAGATTAGTTTGAATGGCATTAAGTTTCATTTACAATGGAGGGTTTATTCGACTTGAAAATCAACTTCCTATATACTGGGTTTAAGCATAAATACAAATTGGCCGCAAGGCAGGCCTCGCAGGTATAAAATTAAGAACACTTTTTTTTTATCTAAAAAAAAAGAAGGTGATTGGATGAATAGAAATTAACTTGGAAAAGTTTAAAGAAGAAAAGAAAAATAAGTTAGAAATAGAATTCAAAATGGAGTTTGAAAAAGAGAAGAGAAGAAAAATTATGAATCTGAAGATAGGGAAAAAAATAATGGTTTCAAAATAAAATATTTTTGAAGAAGAGAAGAAAAGTAATGATTTCAAAACAGATGAATGATTTTAAATAAGACGAATGAGTGTGAAGATAAGAACAATTTTTTTTAAAAAGAGAAGATTGCTTTTACAGAAAGCATAAAAGAATGAGTGAGGAGAAAAATGCAACTAAAAAGAGGAATATATTTGCAAAATAAAATAATAAGTTCGAAGAAAAGATAAAACGTGTGCGTGAAAGAAGAATTAATTTTAAGGAAAGAAGGAATATGATAAAAAGGATAGGAAAAAAGAGTTTGAAATGGGAAGAATAAGATGAAACATTCTGAAGTAGAATTAGAATTGAAGTCGAGTATGAGATAGAGTGTAAGAAGAAGAAGAAGTAGACGAAGAAGAAGAAAAAGAAGAAGAAGAAGAAGAAGAAGAAGAAACTAAAGATGAAAATAGAAGAAAAGAATGAGGATTGAAAGAAAGTAGAAAGAGTGTGAGATTGAAGAAGAAGAAGATAAAGAAGAAGATGAAAAAAAGAAAAGGAAGAAAAAAAAAGAAAAAAGAAGACGATAAAGAAAAAGAGAAGGAAGATGTAGAGTATTAGTTGAAAATGGAAGAGAACATAGAGAGTTGAAGGAAAGTAAAAGTGAGATTGAAGAAGAAGAAGAAGAAGAAGAGATGAAGAAGAAGGAAGATGAAGAAGAAGAAGATGAAAAAGAAGGAAGATGTGAAGAAGAAGAAGAAGAAAAGAAGAGAAGAAAGATGTGAAGAGAAGAAGAAGAAGAAGAAGAAGAAGATGAAAAAGAAGGAAGATGTGAAGAAGAAGAAGAAGAAGAAGAAGAAGAAGATGAAAAGAAGGAAGAGTGAAGAAGATCAGAAGAAGAAGAAGAAGATGAAAAAGAAGGAAGATGTGAAGAAGAAGAAGAAGAAGAAGAAGATGAAAAAGAAGGAAGATGTGAAGAAGAAGAAGAAGATGAAAAAGAAGGAAGATGTGAAGAAGAAGAAGAAGAAGAAGAAAAAAGATGAAAAAGAAGGAAGATGTGAAGAAAAAGAAGAAAGAAAAAAAGATGAAAAAGAAGGAAGATGTGAAGAGAAGAAAAAGAAGAAGAGAAGAAAAAGATGAAAAAGAAGGAAGATGTGAAGAAGAAGAAGAAGAAGAAGAAGAAGATGAAAAGAAGGAAGTGTGAAGAAGAAGAAGAAGAAGAAGAAGAAGGTGAAAAGAAGGAAGGTGTGAAGAGAAGAAGAAGAAGAAAAAGAAGGAAGGTGTGAAGAAGAAGAAGAAGAAGAAGATGAAAAAGAAGGAAGGTGTGAAGAAGAAGAAGAAGAAGAAGATGAAAGAAGAAGATGTGAAGAAGAAGAAGAAGAATAAGAAGAAGGAGAAGAAGATGAAAAAGAAAGAAGATGTAAAGAAGAAGAAGAAGAAGAAGAAGAAGAAGAAGATGAAAAAGAAGATGAAAAAGAAGGAAGATGTGAAGAAGAAGAAAGAAGAAGAAGAAGAAGAAGATGAAAAAAGAAGGAAGATGTGAAGAAGAAGATGAAAAGAAGGAAGATGTGTAGAAGAAGAAGAAGAAGAAGAAGAAGAAGAAGAAGAAGAAGAAGAAGATGAAAAAAAAGGAAGAAGAAGAAGAAGAAGATGAAAAAGAAGGAAGATGTAAAGAAGAAGATCAGAAGAAGAAGGAAGATGTAAGTAGATTAAAATGGAAGTGAAGAATAGAAAGTTAAGGAGGGATGAAAATCCATTATGTGTGAAAAGTAGTTTGAAAACCGA
>CM042145.1:27585394-27595394 GCA_023376005.1 Doryteuthis pealeii | reverse complement strand
AACAAAACAAAAAAGCTGGTTATTCAAGCTGTTAACTAATCAGTAGTGTTTAAAGTATTTTCCAGTTATCTAATCTGTAATCTAATCCATTCTCTTGTGATTAAAGCTTCTATTTTAATTCAGAATATAAATTAATCCTTTGTGCTCAAGGTCTCTATCTTTGTTCAGCTAGCATAGCAAACATGCGTTAAAGACATTTATATGGAAGCCCCTAACTAATCCATTGCTATTTTATTTCCTTGTTAAGACTAAAACATTCTGCTTGAGGAATCTCGACAAATACTAAGAACTTAGCTGATAGTTTTGCAGATTATTTTTAAAAAAATAAGTAGGCGTTGTCTGGCGCATATGAAACTCTCTCTCTCTCAGTCTCTCTCAGTCTCTCTCTCTCTCTCTCTCTCAGTCTCTCTCTCTCTCTCTCTCTCTCTCTCTCTCTCTCTCTCTCTTTCTCTCTCTCTCTCTCTCTCTCTCTCTCTCTCTCTCTCTCTCTCTCTCTCTCTCTCTCTCTCTCTCTCTCTCTCTCTCTCTCTCTCTCTCTCTCTCTCTCAGTCTCTCTCTCTCTCTCTCTCTCTCACTCTTTCTTGCGATCTAATGTCTATCTACTATCTTTTGGTTATGTTGTCTGCTGTTTGTGGGTGTTTAAGATGAATTAACTTCCCGTGTGGAGCTTGTGTTCTGCTCACTTAAAAAACTACAGGGTCAACCAAAAACTAGCAAATATATGCAAGTACAGGGTGACCCCACCCCTAACAAATGAAAAAAAAAAAAAAAAAAAAACAGAACCCACAAATTTTGTAATAAAACTGTTAATTTTAATTTTGATTTTTTTTCTTTCAGAATATACAGCAAAGCAACCAAGATAACTGTAAACTTTGAGGAATGATTGTACAAAAACTGAAGTTTAAGTCCAACAAGTTTCTTGAAATTTTATAGATGTTGATAAGATTAAATAAAATTCATTTGGGTTCTGTTTTTTATTTGGGTCACCCTGTATTTAAGTTTTAATGTAATAAGATATATCAAATTAGAAAGCCTAATGAAACTAAATAAGAATACACAGATAAAGATTTGAAACACAGGGGTAATCAAAAAGAAGAACATCTGAAACTTACTCTTCCATCACTCCCGTCTTTCATTGCTAAATATTTCTAATTTAACTATTTAGTTAATTTAGGAAGTAAATAATAGAATTACAGTTATTTCTTCTTGTTAATCGATTTCTTTTAAGATTTATCCGAAATTTTTGCTCATATTCATTAAGATAAAACCAAACAATTAGAAATAAATAATACTAAGCACATATTTATTAAAATAAGATTTTTAATATCAATATGCAAATTAGCCTTTCCTTTCACACTGGAAACTGCTATTTTGTTGTATATATATATACAATTGCATATTATTAGTATGTAGATATGGTCAACAGTTTTAAAACAACTTTACTAATAATTGAGGTTTAAATAAAAATAAAATCATGGAGAAAGTGACGTAAATAGCAAAGGGAATTGTGACTTGACTAGTGATATATTCTCAGTTACAGACAGACAAACACACAATCTCCATCATGATAAGATTAAAAAGATGAAAGAGCTGAATTCAAAAACAACTTTTTTAATTCTCCTGTGACAGCTGCCATACCAAAGTGATTTCATTGAATATCAAATATAGCGTATTTTTCTTTATTGATAATAGATTTTTGTTGCTTTGTTCTGTTTTACCGCATATTAACCACAGTGGGTCATTTAATGTCTGCCAAGTTTTGAAAGATTCGTAACGATAGTTTGGAAGAAATCTTTTAAAACTCAATATTTCTTATAATCACATTTTCTATTTAACCCATGATGGGACCTTAACAGGTACTACCACTCCGGGTAAGAGTGGACATGGGAGCAATGGAGATGAAGGGATACTTCACATTCCCCAGACCTCCAGAACTGAACCTCACCATCAGTTAGAGTTTAACATCATACCAAGCACATGACTCTCAGCACCCATATGATAAAAAGGGTTGAAGATTGCAATAGGTTCTGGACAATAATATAAGTGCTAGGGCTTAACGTGACCAGCCGATTGATCGATCGCCTGTGTAGCCTATATATGGCCCAAAGTGGAGTGTTATTGATGATGGAAGAAAATAAGCCTTCCTTTTAATACGAGTACAATATGTGTGAACGCAAAAAATATTTATTCAGTTAATGGAGAAGGTACTGTGAATAATCGAACGTGTCAAAAGTAGTTTGAGGTGTTTTTGTGCGGTGGATTTCCCACTGAATGATATTTCACTGTTGAATAGACCATCCAAGGTTGGTGTTGATCCAATTAATACATGATTTGAGAATAGTCAGCATTATATATATTTACCAACCCCTCCGCACGAGCAGTCGTATAATGCTGACTATTCGCGCGTGGTGCACTGGTTAAAGTCGTGGGAAATGGACTCGTCGCCCCGAGTTCAAATCCTGGACGTGGTAATTGCATTTCACTTAGAGCTAGTACCCTTGGGAAAGGTATGAACCCTACTCTCCCTCCAGCTATGGGTAAATAGTAGGGCAGACTGGGCTCTTTAACCTTGGTTAGGCAACCGGTGTAGGAGAAGGAAAACTCTGAATTCGAACCTGGTAAACACCGCTTAAGAAATTGACCTTGTGTCACATCCTACTTGTGCGGAGGGGTTGGTAAATACATATAGCAGTATAATGTCCTTCCTCATTTGAAGCCACTCTGTCATTTCCCTTGAAAAAGCCTCTAGCTCTCTCAGTTGCTTGCCAGATCTTGCCAAATTGTTTGACACTATTAAAGCAAATTCCAGTGATTTTTGTGCAGGTGCTTTAGGGGCATCCGTAGCACATCCGTCGCACATTTTTATCATATGGGTGCTAGAAGGTTGTGGCTGAGGGTCTTCATGTGCTGGGTATGACGTATGACAAAACATGCACCATCGTAATTGCACTATCCTCTGGGATACATTTTTTGTGTAGTTTCTTAAGTTTTTTTTAACATGGTTATAGTTAGCTTACCTTAGATGTGGCACAAGATCAGAAGTATGTGGCGCCCAGTGAGAATCGAACTCACTAGCAATAGTCTGCGAATATAGCTTGTAAATCATTAAACGACGTGAGGTGCCGAATGCACATAGTTATATGATATCAAGTATTCCTATCGAATACGAATAAATTTTAAACAGATCTACATGTATATGACCCATACATGGCAAACACCCAACACTTTTTATCGTATAGGTGCTAGAAGTCGGTGGCTGAGGGTCAACCACCATTTTATTAACACACATTGTTTGTTCTAATTTATTAATACATACTAGCAAATATATGCACCCTCCGGGCGCAAGTATTTAAGTTTTAATGTAATAAAATATAGTATTAAATTAGAAAGTCTAATGAAACTAAATAAGAATGCAGATAAAAAGATTTGAAACAGAGGGAGTATAATAAAAAAGATAGAACAATTAAAATTTACTCTTCCATCACACTCGTCTTTCATTGTTATTTTTTCTAATTTAAGTATTTAGTTATAAGAGGAAGTAAAGAATAAAATGACAGTTATTTTATCTTGTTAATGGATTTCATTTAAGATTCATTGAAGAGATTTTTGCTTATATTCATTAAAATAAAACCAAACAGTTAGAAATCAATAATACTAAGCAAATATTTATTAAATTCGATTTTTTAATATTAATATGCAAATTAGCCTTCCCGTTCACACTGTAAACCACTATTATCTTGTATATATAAATATAATTGCATGTTGTCAGTATGTAGACATAGTTAACAGTATTAATAATGTAAGACAATTTTATTAATAATTGAAGTTTAGATAAAAATAAAATCATGGAGAATGTGGTGTCAATAACTATGAGAATTGTGACTTGAGTAGGAATATAGTTTCGGTTACAGACAGAAAAACACACAATCTCCATTATAATAAGATGAACTCAATGAAAATTATTTCTACGAATTTGTTGATACATATGAAGTCAATGCAACATGTAACAAAATAATTTCTACCAATATATTGATACATATTGAGTCATTTCTATCAGTTTATAAAAGCAAACAAAAATATTTACCAATGAACTATTCGCTTACAAATCATATATACAGAAAGAGAGGATTTGTTCATTCATTAAGTTAGGATTCAAAGAGTATATAGTGAATTCGCATTAGGTTGAAAGACATTTGATCTACTAATCAGACCTTTACCGTCCATCTATATTTATCGATGTTACTTGAGCTAAAAGTAAGATGTGAATCTAGCATATCTGCTTGAATGCCATACTACTCCCTATTTTGTCTTGTCTCCCAGAATATTCCCGGTTTTAATATTTTCGGACAAGGAGGATGCATGGAGATGTAGATGTGATGGCTGTAATCAGAAGACACTGAAATTGCGAACATGTTTAGCAGGATATCATCTGACTTATCGGCAGGCCATATTATTCATTTACGCTTGGTCTTATGAACTGACCACCGGTCTATTTTGTCAATGTGAGCTGGAAATATCAGAACACTGGAGAAACACACACACCAGGATCCCATCCTTAAGCATCATCGGTCACCACCTAAGGCCAACCGGTGAACCAATTGGGGGGATGCAGTTTCTTAGATCATCGCTTGTGGCCGGAAACTGAATGAGATTAAATGCCCGACTTCGTCCAGAAAACACAGGAGGGAAGAAAGGGTATTGTGCGAAACGTTACAGTGAATATCGTCTAATTGTCAGTAACAGCTCCTCTTTAAGAGAGAGAGAGAGAGAGAGAGAGAGAGAGAGAGAGAGAGAGAGAGAGAGAGGAGAGAGAGAGAGAGGTAGGGGGCGAATTGTCTCAGTAGGGACCCCTGTCTAGCCTGAACTCTTTGATTGATCATCCGACAACTGTCTGTCGGATGAAAATGCGTGTTGCTTTTATGTGGGGTTTTCTATAATTAAAGGTTGCAAAAGAATTAGTTTTAGTAAGAGTAAATTATGCGTGAAAAAGAAATAAATAAATATTTTATGAAAAATATTTTGAAAGAAAGAATCTAGCTGAATTAAATCTAGAATTTAATCTGATTAAATGCCCGATTTTGTCCAGAAAACAAATTACAATGATTATTATATAATTGTCAGTAACAGTTCCTATTTAACAGAGATAGATAGATAGATAGATAGAGAGAGAGAGAGAGAGAGAGAGAGAGAGAGAGAGAGAGAGAGAGAGAGAGAGAGAGGAGGGGGAGATGGGGGTGAATTGTCTCAGTAGGGACCCTGTCTAGCCTGAACTCTTTGGTTGATCATCCAACAACTGTCTGTCGGATGAAAATGCGTGTTGCTTTTATTTGGGTTTCGTCCTTTTTAATCAAGTGTATGTTTCACTTGACCTGGTATTAGCTAAGTTCACTCAAATCAAATGCTGACGCCTCATATATCATTACAATATTTCTTTGGTGACGAAGAAAATGTTAAATTTTGAGTGCAAAGCTTTCTATTGGTCCACAATATTGCAGCTTCGGATTGCATTTTATTCCCATGTTCTCTTAGAACTTTTCGTAAAGAGACGATTGGAACATATGGGCTTGAAATTGACCAGAAAGGTATGATTCATTCAGAAAGCAAATAAATTGGCATCCACAGTGTTGTAGGTGACTCACCTATGACACGAACATGGACTTACCCAAAGGGTATATATTTAACAGAGTAAAGCTACTCAAGGGAGAAGTACCAGAAACATGTTCTTCGTGTAAGCTGTAACAAGGAAACCCTTTCATTGTACGTTGATATATATTGCTGAACACAATCTGTTCCCTACATTTTATACCCGTGTGGTGGAGTTATTATTTATTGATCCTTAAACAGGTCATAACACACAGGAAGGTCCTCCACTGTCTGGGTCCTGAATGTTTTGGAATAAAATGAATTTTTCTGATTTTTCATTGTGGTTCCGCATCAGTTATTTTGATCTCATTTCAGATGTACTGCATGTTTACTTTTATTTCGATACAAAAAGGATAAAGGTAGACATTCAAAAATATACATTATGGTCAAGTCTCGCTGAAAGCACCGGTTCCCGCAAGATCACCGAAGTTAAGCAGCGATGAGAATTGTTTTCTTGTATTGTCGATGATCTTATGTTGCTTAATCATAGTATTGTTAATCTCATTTTTTAAAAAATATTTCTTATTTTTGTTATTAATCTGATCTTTTTATAAGATGACTTTTCCTGAATGCTTTATACTTAATTGGGTGACCACTTAAGCAGCAGCTGGTACTGTTTATTAAAATTATATGATTCGGCATTAAATGATCCAAGAAGGGTTGATATGCCGTAAAAAAACAACCAACCAACTACACCTCCATTACGGTCAAGTCACTCTGAAAGCATAGATTACCGCAAGATCACCGAAGTTAAGCAGCGATGAGCCTGTTCGATACTTAATTGGGTGACCACTTAAGCCATAGCATATTCATGTATATAAGATACTGAAATATGTGTTACATATCTCTAAGAAATAAAGATTTTCATAGTATATGGTTGAAATAATTTGCATAATGATTTTAACAAAACTGGGTTTAATAAATAATTATTTGCTGTTACTGATTTATAATAATAATGTTATTTGCTGTTACTGATTTATAATGATAATGTTATCCTCAAACGTATTAAAAGCAATCCTACATATATATATATTTACCAACCCCTCCACACGAGCAGGATGCGACACAAGGTCAATTTCTTAAGCGGAGTTTAATAGGTTTGAATTCAGAGTTTTCCTCCTACTAGACAGGTTGCCTTACCCAGTTGAAGAGCCCAGTCTGCCCTACTATTTACCCATAGTTGGAGGGGTATAGTTGGATTCATACCTTACCCAAGGGTATTAGCGCGATGTGAAATGCAAACAGTTTCGTCCAGGGTTTGAACTCGGGTCGACGAGTCCATTTCCTACGACTCTAACCATTACACCACAGCGCCTCCTATAGCAATCCTATATATAAGTCTTTATAAAGATAACAATTAAAATAACATTTAAATAAGTGCAATTTTTTATGTTCATTCTTATTTAGCTTTGTTTGTCTTTCTAATTTAATATGATATTTTATTACAATAAAACTTAAATGTTTGCGCCCTGGGGCTAGTTTAAATAATTGGAAATTATATTGGGTTAAAGGGATTCAATGATAAGATCTTGACTTGAGTTTTTGGCTGACTCATTTTCTTTAGGTTTAGAATATTTGTAATAGACTAAGGGCCGGGTTAGCTCAGTCGGTAGAGCGTTCGGCTAGAAAACACAAGGTTCCTAGTTCGATACCGGCCCTCGCCAACTCAGCGTATGAGTGGCACAGAGATCTGTGCGGTAAAGTAAGGAGCTAATGGTAGGTGTGGCGCTCCGCCACAGACGCAAAAACAATCTCCTTGGTCTAGCGCCTGTGAAAAGGAGATAGACTCCCTCGCTGATTGGCTGATGCCGACTTTAGACTAACCCGACGACTTACAAGGGTGAGCCAAAGGTTTTCCAATATTTTGGTAACGCGGGGAAACAATTCCCCAGCTCCGGGTGCATTTTCCAAGGTATTGAAGGATCCAGTAGGGAGGGCATCCTTTCTGTGTTTCATTTGTTTCAGACTTTGTGAATCTGCAGCGGGATTGACGATTCACGAGTTGTTTTGAGAGGATTGGTGCTGATGGTGTTGTAGTGGGGTTGCGTGACAGCTGTGATCTGTAAAGATTGTGTGGTTGCCATATATGTATGTATGTAGGTATATATCTAGGTAGGCATAAAGAAATTTGAGACCAATCGTAGACAACATGAACGATAAAAGCGAGGGCTTCAAATCGGTCTACTATGTAAACAATGCGAGAAGCCGTGTCTGAACAGCGCTGGCCTGATGATAGGACTTATATATCATTAAGAAATAAAGTTTTACATAATATGTAAGATGATATATAATATGTGAGATGCCGAGTTTTTGCCCGAATATTTTCTGCTACTCACTGGATTAACCACTGTTGATTGGATCCAGACCTGGAAATCCACGGGTTTAGGGTCACCTGACTTTGCCTGATCGCCAGATTTTTTTTGCAATCTCTTGAATCATTTACTGTTACAGTTACTGTACCGTGATGAACTGCATCTTCAACTTTTGCACAACAAATGTTTTTGGCTGCTTTTTGGCTGCTTTTTGGCACAATCCGAACTCGGAAAGCACAGAATCTTAAATTAGATAGATCAATATATGTGTGTGTAAATATATATTATATATATATATATATATATATATATATATATATATATATATATATCCCGGAAGACGTGACTCTGCGAGAGGTAACGAATCGATGCGGGAAAAGTCACATCATGTTATAGTAGTTGCGCACTTATGATTGACAAGTTGATTTGGCGAGTTTCATGTGTGGCGTGTCCGGTTGGCCTAGGGGTAGAGTCTCTGATTTTGCGTCCTGGGTTCGCCGGTTCGATCTCTGTCGGGGGGAGATCGTAGGTATACACTGCTGATGAGACCAAAATTAGGTCGAAACAGCTGTACAGTGTTCCTCACGTCGCACATGGTATTCGCCGAATTTGCTTGTTATGATTAATTAAAATTATATAAATAAAATTTCTCTCCACAAAAAAAAAAAAAAAATACCTATATATATAATATATATTAATACTTTTCACATTCATTCACCACTATATATATATATATATATATATATATATATATACGGTGTTGTCATAATCTATGCTACCACATAGATTATGCAACTTATTTACCTTCTTCACGTTGGTTGGATCAAAAACGGTATGTCCGAAAAGGAGTAAAGAATAAAATTGTTTTTGTATGCAAAGAGCGGGAATTTGTTGATGAGGAGGGCTTCGAGTATAGCCAGTTGCAATTCATTGGATGAGGATGCCAACATCAAGAACATTTCGGGCTTATAATCTGCAGCACAATCAGGATTGTCCAACAGGTGTCGCCCAACATATATGTATGTACACTATAATAAATATATATATATATGTACACTATAATAAATAAATGAATATATATTTATTTATTTATTTATTATAGTGTACAATACATTTAAGGTGCCATTGTTACCATTGGTTTCCAGGCAGCATGTTAGTCACCCTTCTTCAAGACAACGCGAAATACAGTGAATGTCCCTTCATTTATATATGCACGTATCTTCTGCTGTTAGTGGGCGGGATCTTCTTATTTCCCCGAGCTTTTTTGGTAAATCTGTGCATGTTTCTTGACGTTATTGGGCTTTTAGCACGTATCCCTCATATCATGCCTGCCCCCTGTCTTCTTGCGCGTTCAGCTGCTTGTTTATCGAGTGAAACGATGGCCAACCTGCCAGCGCACCAACTACGACGATACTACAAATAACAGCGGGTACTTTCACGGCTTGAACTGCATCGGCCACATGATATATTCACGGCAAAATAACATGTATTAAAATATTACAAAACTTTAAAACAAATTTTACTTTTTTTGAAAACGCATTATTGGTATGCCTGATGCCAAGGAAGTTTATTTAGTCGAGGAAGGAACAATATTAGCATTAGTATATCCGTGATATATTAACACTGAATACAACGGAAGGAATGAAAAAATAAACGCATTTCTACTTACAAGAATACCTAACCTTTCATATACATAATATCTATTAATAATGGAGATTTGCTTCCGGTTTTTGTCTGCAAAAAAACTATGTCACTGCTTACGTCACTATACCCGAAATCGTCATAACATAGAATAAATACACTCAAAATTTGAGCATGCAACGTTAGACAGTCCTCATTGTTTTTTAAAACAAGTTTTAAGAGATACATCCCCAGTATCATATATTTATATATAGTTTGTTTTATTTTAATATATATTCAAAGTTAATAGAACTTAGTTTGGATTTCAAATTGTTTTTTCTACTCCTTTAATAAATTTGATGATTTCATGATTTATGGTTCAAACTCGCCGAGATTTAATTTTTAACTTCCACCTCCTCAAGTAA
>CM042145.1:27527894-27580394 GCA_023376005.1 Doryteuthis pealeii | reverse complement strand
TTCTAATGATAAAAATGCTTCTGATTTTTAAAAATAAAATTTATTTTATTTTTAACACAAAATACGCATTTTCAAAAATTTTAAAAATTCTGGCCCTGAATGAGAGCGTTTGTTTGTACCTCGTTATTAACGGTTTATTTATTCCGTCCTTCCTCATAAATATAGTTGCTTTGAAAAAGACCGCCTTATTAAAAGGTCGAAACAGATCTGTCAGCAAACTAATAACATCTTTTGTTTTTTCTAAAAACTTTCTATGCACACACACACACACACACACACAACACACACACACACACACACACACATATAATATATATATATATATATATATATATATATATATTAAGAATAGGAAAAATAAAACCCAGCCAGTGGGGTCTACTGGATAGACACACACCTTTGAAGTGTTTGGTTTTGTTTTTGTTTCAATTCTCTTCTCCTTTTATTGTAATGACCAATCGAAAATCCCCAGAATTAACTCCCACCCCACCCCAGACACACTTAATAACCTATCCAATTCTCCTATCCATTCTCCCATTTACCTACATCTCTTTACCTCCTCCCATTCTCTAGCCTATCTAACTTTTCCCCTCCACCAAGTCACATACCCTAACATAATAAAAAAGAAACAGAAACATAGCTATATATGCTTATAGGGATTGGCCCCTATATTTTTACGGCATGTGGAATTGACCAAATTAAAATAATTAAGTTTTCTTAAATAACTAGTTTTACAATTATATAAGCTAAGTTTAGAAAGATGTAAACAAAAGAGAATCAAATAAATATTAGTTTAGAAATATTTTAACAACAATAGAAACAATGGTTTAAATTGCATGGGAAAATATGTACGCCATCGTAATGTACCAAAATCATTCGATATTGCATCATTGCAAATCACCTGATATTTGATGAATATTTTAGCTTAATGATCACGTAGACAATGACAAAAAGAAAATTATAAAAAGGCCCATAGAGCTGAAAAACAACAGACAGTGGGGAGCTTACGCTCTTCCCGACTCGACAGAGTTGGAGCTGGTGCTCGTAACTCGACAGTAGGAGCGAAAGTTCTCCCCCAACATCGGCACAATGGGGAGAAGTCGCTACCCGAAGACACAAATCATTACATACAAAAATTCCCTAAAGAATCATTACTAGCCATGTGTTTGCTCTATATCTGAAGATGGTATTAAAAGCTATTGTAGATTATTGTCAATCCCCTGTAATTCTAAAGGGATGGCCCTTTTCATATCATGGGTGGGACTTTCCATTGAATAGTACAGAGAGCCCGCCAAATTACGTGAAGTCACGTGGGACCTGGTTTGGTCCTCAGTTTTCAGTTGGACGTCGGACAGAGATGTTTCTGCCTTAACTGTAACTCACACTGCATACGCGTGCTATGTTAGTCAGATAGTTAGTTACATAAAATGTATAGTTAAGGAAATAAAAGCTTAAGCAAATAACACGGTCTTGTGTTTAATGACTGTCTTGGTAACAAGACTGATTTAAGAGAAGAAATGAGTTAAGTGCAACCGACCACCAAGACGAAGACCAAGAGGTTAGAAGAGACCTAGAAGAACTTAAGATGTCAAGACTCCAGAAGATGAATAGAAGAATAGAAGTAAGTAATGAGAAGGGTATGCAACACAATCCTATGAATGGTTTTATATAGAAACCAATTAAAATATAATCAAAATAAGTGTAAAACTTTTATATGCGTTCTGATTTAATTTCGTTAGTCTTTCTAATTTAATATATTTCATTACATTAAAACTTAAATACTTATGCCCAGAGGGTAGATATTTTTAATAATCTATACATATGCTAATATGTAGATTAAATTGATTATTACATGAAGCAAATTTAAAATGTTTTCCTTCATTTATTCATTATATTGCTCTGTCCGTTCACACGCCTGAAACAATACACATCGAGCACTCACATCGGAGAGGGAAACGCCACACACTTCACAAGAAAATAGCTTTTCACCCGTGTATGTTCGCATATGCCTCCCCAAAATTGATTTTCGTGAAAAGGGAGACCCACACACTTCACACGAATGTGGTTTCTCCCTTTGTGTATCCTCATATGTTCCACCAAATGTGATTTTTTGTGAAAAAGAATACCCACACACTTCACACGAATGTGTTTTTCTCTCCTTTGTGTATCCTCATATGTTCCACCAAATGTGATTTTTGTGAAAAAGAATACCCACACACTTCACACGAATGTGTTTTCTCTCCTTTGTGTATCCTCATATGTTCCACCAAATATGATTTTTGTGAAAAAGAATACCCACACACTTCACACGAATGTGGTTTCTCTCCATTGTGTATCCTCATATGTTCCACCAAATGTGATTTTTGTGAAAAAGAATACCCACACACTTCACACGAATGTGTTTCTCTCCTTTGTGTATCCTCATATGTTCCACCAAATATGATTTTTTGTGAAAAAGAATACCCACACACTTCACACGAATGTGTTTTCTCTCCTTTGTGTATCCTCATATGTTCCACCAAATGTGATTTTTGTGAAAAAGAATACCCACACACTTCACACGAATGTGTTTTCTCTCCTTTGTGTATCCTCATATGTTCCACCAAATATGATTTTTGTGAAAAAGAATACCCACACACTTCACACGAATGTGGTTTCTCTCCTTTGTGTATCCTCATATGTTCCACCAAATGTGATTTTTGTGAAAAAGAATACCCACACACTTTACACGAATGTGGTTTCTCTCCTTTGTGTATCCTCATATGTTCCACCAAATGTGATTTTTGTGAAAAAGAATACCCACACACTTCACACGAATGTGGTTTCTCTCCTTTGTGTATCCTCATATGTTCCACCAAATGTGATTTTTGTGAAAAAGAATACCAACACACTTAACAAGAATGTGGCTTATCACTACGGATGATCTGTATCACTACAGATGAACTCGGAATGATATATATATATATATATATATATATAATATATATAATATATATATATATATAATTCTTGATTTATTGATCTGCTTTTAAACAGAATTCTATGAAACTATTTTCATTTCCAAGAAATATTATAATTAGAAATATCTTAGTAGACGTGCAATTCCCACCTTCCAAATATCTTACACAGTTTATAAGTGCCGTAATCTTCAGCAGATTGAACATATAAGACCTGCCGTGGATTTGATCGGATTATCATACTTAATCCTCTAAGAAGGAAACATTAGAAATTTGTTTTTTGTCTCGTGAAAAAAAAAATCATTGTTTCATCCATCATTTCGAAATCTTAGATCCACGTCCTTATTCAAAGTATTTTTTAAAAACGAGTATCTTCCTCTTTCTGCCTCGCAAAAACACTGGATCACCAAAATTAAGCAGCCAGGAGCCTGTTCAATACTTAATTGGGTGACCACTTAACTGTTTGCCTATTTTATACCGCTCACAACGGCTCTCTCACCACTGCGATCCTACATTAGACTGCTAGTAGCGGCTCTCGCACGTGTCACTTGTTACAATAATAATGGGACTTTATTTGAATAGAATGAATTCTGAGGTGTATAGATAGTGAAGTTTGAAATTGAAAGCGTTGTATGGCATGTCTGACCACTATTTGCGAGATGTCCCGGACACATGTTCAGTGTTGAGCTTTTGTGTGAGTAGCCGTTGGTTTGAATCGTGGCGTGAAGATCCAGGACGTTGGGAGCTGCGAATTCAGGCACCCTGGTGGAGTACGACCGCCTGCTTTAAAAACGCGAGGGTTGACAGAAAAAGAATCGGGGGTAGTGAGAGAGACCTTTGGATTCTTTGTAGGCGAGAGACTGTGATTCGATTGGCGAGACTTCGTGATCCTATTTCGGCATATATGGACGGCCGGTTTGACTTTCAAATTATTCCCGAGTTTGAGGAACGTGTGTTGTGTTCGGGTGAGGCCGTATATATATATTAAGCGGATTTGTGGAAACTGTTGACCCCTTTTCGGAGGATTACCAGACAGTGAGATGACGTGTGTGTTGGTACGGAGGATTCCTGGCCCCACAAAGAGGCTCCTACAGTCTTCCACCAAGGCAGATGAGATGTCACTCGAGGAGCTGAAACGCCACAGTTAAGACTTGACTACCAAAGAATACACGGGCAAAAATCATTGTGATAAAGAGCAGGAAAGATAAAGATATGTTGTTGTTTTTTTTAATCAGAAAATGATTCGGATTCTTTAATATTGGAAGTTAAAATGAACTCGAAAAATATTTGGATCATGCTATGCTGAACTTACCTATAAGCTAAATATGAAGGCGCGCGCACACACACACACACACACACACACACACATATATATATATATATATATATATATTTTCTTTTTCAATAACACATAACATTTTCTTAGAGAAGGGCCTCAAATTTTATATAGTTTGGGACCTCATCAGGTGAATATTCAGCCCTAGGACCTTGTTTGAGAGCAAAAGAAAAGTTCTGTAATATGAAGGTTACAGTAATACCAATAATAATCTGAGCACTCAGGGTAGTCTCCAAGAACCTATAAAAAAGAAATGTCGAACTGGAAATTCAAGGAGGGACTGAGACTTTTGTTTAATATCGATCGCTAATTAGGACTGAGGCTATTCTAATAGTGACCACATCAAGGTGATTTAACAGGTTTGAATTCAGACCGGTTGCCTAACCAAGGTTAGAGAGCCATGTCTGCTCTAATATTTACCCATAGCTGGAGGGAGAGTAGTTGGATTCATGCCTACACCAAGCACCTCCAACATACCATTTAATCCGCAGATAGAACTGATGAGACTCTCAAGAACACTTCAAAGAGTTCTGGTAAGCTGAAGAAACTTGCTGTCACTTGATGGTGAAAACTACCAGTTGTTTTGCTCCTTTCGATTTATTGTTGCTCACTTTGTAGATCTTTGTCTTGTACGCTGTACACAAGGAAAACAAAGCGATAAAGAAAGAAAAGTCGAAACAAAGGTGAATTTAAAACGCACTATTTTTATTTTTATTTTTTATTTTTTTAACAGGGAAAGGGTAACAAAAACAATTCTCTTGGTATTAACAATTTAAGAAGAAACAACAGAAAAAAGAAAACGTAGAGAATAAAAAGAAAGAAAGAATAAAAGAAAGAAAGAAAGAAACAGTTGGAAGGAGACGAAATCAATTTAGGAGTTATTCACGAATAAATCGAAGATAAGATGTCACGATCTTCTAAAACAGCCACACAAGTACCAAGGTGGGGGGAAGCGCGGGACCGGATGAAAAGTCATAGGTTGTTAGTTTTTTTTTTAATGATTAGAAGTAGTAGTTTTATTGTAGTTGTTGAAATAATAGTTATAGTAGTAGTAGTAATAGTTGTACTCGTAATAGCTGTAGACAGATTACAAGTAAATATAGTTGAAGGAATAAAACTTCTTGAAATATTAATTGCTATAGGAAAAAATAGCAGTGGAAGAGAAAAAGAAATGATAATAAATAGTATTAAATAGAATTAGTAATAGTATTAGTAGTTTTTTTTGTCTTTTTTTACTAAATGAAAACTATATTTCGTCCGCACCATGTAGCTATATTAGCTACATGAGCTATACAGATACACATCATTGAAGTGTTGACGGTCCTTTGTCTGTCTGTTTTTCTCTGTGTGTGTGCCTGTGCGCGTTTATACGTGTGTGTTTAAATCTGTGATACTTCTTGGCGTTTTGTGTTGTTGTGCTGTTGGCGCGTCAGTGAAGCCAAGTTCCGCGTCAAGATTCCACGTGACCGGAAGCTTAACCAATGGTGTCGTCGGCAGTTGGCTCCCCAGATGTTACATTTGCAAGTAAGACGGGAACAACAACGGGCACCTGGCTTCTTGGAATTGCTAACGCAGGGCATTTGCCATTGTTGACAGATGTTCTTGTGGATCTTTGCCCTGTTTCTGAAAATACAAAAAGAAAGAAGAATGAAATAAATAAATAAATAAATAGATAAAATTATATATATAATATATATATATATATATATATATATATATATATATATATATATATATTAAAGATTTTTTAAAAATTACTTTTATAGTGAGTTAGAAGCATTAATTAAAATGTAATAATATATTTTTGAAGGCATAATAATGCAAATTTATGTTTAAAAACATATTTATTTAATTTTTTTTTATTTTTTTATATTCCCTTAATATTTTCAGGGGAAACAAGACGCTGCACGGGATCTAATTTACATTAAAACATTCAACGGATTAACATCACAGTTGAGTTTAACAAATACAGATGAAATTTAAAAAAAAAAATGCACTATCTTTCCTGAGCAGGACTTTAAAATCTTTGCCGAACGTTTGCATTTACATTAAAACATTCAACGGATTAACATCACAGTTGAGTTTAACAAATACAGATGAAATTTAAAAAAAAAAATTTTTTAACTCTCTGAAGATGGGCATAGCCTGAAAATATTAAGGGAACATAAAAAAAAAATTAAAAAAATATGTTTTAAACATAAATTTGCATTATTTCGCCTTCAAAAAAAAAAAAAAAAAATATATATATATATATGAATGATTGAAAAGAGATAGAAAAAAACCCAAATCTATTAATAATGGAGATTGTCTGTATTTCTGTCTGTAACAAAAATTACGTCATAGCTACGTCACAGATTACGTCACAATATTCTTATGCTATATACACCCAAAATTTGAGTAAGCAAGTTTACAAATAAATAAATACCTACGATTTTGTGTAAAATTGACGTGGAAAATATTCAAAATAATTGTTTGATTATTACATGCACGCAACATTTTATTTGAGAGGGACGGGGCTCAGTTTTTATTTCAAATTGTTTGTTTTTTTACTCCTTTAATGAATATGAGGATTTTGCTTACTTATGATACAAACCCTCTGATATTGAATTTTTAACTCCCACCCTCTCAGGCAATGTCTTTCAAAAATTAATTTTTTTCGACGCCCGGAGGGTGTTTTCTGTTGCTAGTGTTAATAATACGCTGACAGATATCTGTTTCGACCCTTTATAAAAAGGTGTCTTTTGAAATAACATTCCGTTGTGATATGTGTAGGATTAGAATGAAACGATAATTCTTGATATTCTTAAACATATAATAATGTAGCCTCATGCTAAATATTACAAAAAATATTGGATAAAATATATATCCCATTTATTCACTTTTCTTGGACCTCCAGCATCGTTTGATATTAGGGTCGTTTCTTTATTTTTCTTGATACTGAAATGTATATAGGAACTAACACAAATCAGCATACATACACACAATACCTCCTTTTCTCTCTCTCTTATTTCATATCTCCCACTATTCTGCAGTGAGAACTGTTTCGACCCTTTTTAAGAGCAAATATAAAAGAAAGGAGGAATAGTTAACCTTTTGGCAGGAGAGGTTCAAATAACGCTCACTTTCTGTGCTGTAATCTCTTTTATATATATATATATATATATATATATATATATATATATATATATATATATATATATATATGTTAAGTATCTGGCCGCCATCCTTGGCCAGTTGTAAAGAACTTAAAGTAAATAAGTAAGTAAGTCCTGAGTTATAGAAGTCCTAAGTTTTGGAATCCTATGTAGTGTCAAAGGTCCAGTGATATAATCCTATGATCCGTCGTCCACGAAGATCCAATAATGTGTGTAGGTATGACCAGAACAACCAGTATAAGTAGCAATATCAACAGCAGAACACTGGCAGTGATTAGACAAGAATATGGTCACATGACTATCACCCAATCTATAAATAAGAGTGGGCGACTAGCACATATCTTATATACCGAAAAATTTCAACAATATATATATATATATATATATATATATATATATATATGAGTAAGAAAAAGTGAATCCGACAATTATGTTGAAAGATAAATGGAAATAAAATGTTATATGGATAAAAATTATTTATTGAAATGCCGAAACCTGTTTCAACCAAGAGTTTGTCCTTGTCAAAAAATATCAAAACGTCTTGCCCTAAAGAAGACGGTTTTTTTGTATACTTAAATTTTATGTTTCTCTGTTATAATAATTTCATTTTATTTTGTCTTTAAAATAATACTTAATAGAATAATATGTATACAAAGACAAACTCTTGGTCGAAACACGTGTCGGCATTTCAACAAATATTTTTTGTCCATACAAAATTTTCTTTCATATATATATATATATATATATATATATATATATATATATATATATATATATATATATATATATATATATATACCAAGCGTGTTGGTAGATCCTTGCGGAGAGAAAAAAACCAGCAGAAAGTTTGATTGTAAAAATATACTACCAAACATCAACCAGGAAGAAAAAAAATTTTGAAAAAAAGAAAGGACCAAGATATTCGTACCAACAAAAATAATCTATTGGTACAGTATTTGGCCAAAAGAAAAAACAATTTATATGTATATATATGTATATAAGATATATATTCATATAACCGCTAGGAGAAGCTAATATGTAAAAAGTGCTCGATACCCAAGTAGAGCCAAGTCAGATTTTAGCCCTGAAGAGCTTTATGCGAAACTAATAGTAGGTTCGTCTGACTCATTAGATTATCTTTATATATATATATATATATATATTATATATTATATATATATATATATATATATATAAGCGTGATTGTCTTGTTACAACATATATAAATATTTTAGTAGTTAATACAAAAATACTTCATACTGACAATAATATCAAAGCATTAAAAGTCCCTGAAGCTCTGTATATAAAATTTAGACAACCAGAGTTAACTTTGAAACTAGTGATGATATTTCAAAATGTCTACAATAGATAGATAAAGCAATCTAGATTCTAAAATGCTTAAAATAAATAGAAAAATCTATATTCCAAATACGTTCACCTAGCTTAATATAAATATTTTTTCATGGTAATAAAGGGCTAATCCATAGTTCCCAGATCTCAAGAAATGGAGCCTCACCATAAGATACAATTTAATGTCATTTCCAGAACACCAGAAATCGAACAGATAAGATATTAATGGCGCTTTAAGCTGGTTCAAACGCATAAAAATAAATTGATTTCTCTCCTTTCGCCTTTACACGCGATCGAATTTTACTGCCTGTTGTAACATCCGACACCCACCCGCTTAATACCCGGCACACACCCGCTTATAAGCCAGCACCCACCCGTAATGTAATGAAGCGTGTTAGAAACGGTCATTGTTCACGCATGTACAGAAGAGGTGTTATCAAGTGCTTAGCTTTAAAACCACCTACATACAATTGATAACTTTGAGGCGCCTAACATGATGCAATGGTTAACAAGCTGGGCTGGAAGACCATTGTTAGTGAGTTCAGTGGTCACCATGGTATTCTGTTACAATTAATGAGCAGTCATAAATTGTGAACGTGTCTGTAGTTAGAATTTGAACTAGGTCTGTTAGATTAATAATAACGGGGCCCTACGGAAAATTACCGGTTAGGACATTTATTTAGAAATCTGAGTACACAACTGTAAGTTATTTAAAGAATTAAAAGTAATAAGGTTATTATTATTAGTATTGGAAAGGAATACTTTAAACCACACAACTGTATACAAATTATTTTCATATAACCTTTCCTTTTTCTTTTAGAAGTCCATCACAGACGACGATGACGTCACTCCATAGCTTCAACAGTTATGGACCCTCTGGCTGCTAGTTAGTCTAATTCTGTACTTACAGATGCGGTCACACAGATTGCAAGGGAAATTCCCATCTGCATTTGGTGGTTCATGACGACGAAGACGTCGCCGTTCTACAGCCCTGTTAATCTCGATATTGAGCCGCTCAGCTCTTGTGCGGCACGTGTCTCGCCAACCCTGTCTGTTGGAGACCAGATCTTCTAAGCTTAAAGGTGTGATGGTGTATTTCTTCAGCGTTGTCTTAATATGATCTTTGAACAGTTTTTGGGGGGCCTCCTGTCATTCGCGTGTCATCTGTGAGTTTCACAGTTACATATTAAGTGTTTTGTTCATAGATAACTACTTAATATGTAACTGTGAATTATTTGTATTAAGAATAATTACTTGAAGCTATAATTGCTTTCTAAAGATTATTATTATTAATTAGTTGAACGTATATAACTGTGTGCCAACAAAGGGATATTATTAAATCTATTAATAATGGAGATTCGCTTCCGGTTTTAGTCTGTAACAAAAACGACGTCACTGATTACGTCACACTACCTAAAACGTCATAGCGTAGAATAAATACATTCAAAATCTGAGCATGCAATGTTAGACAGTCATCATTGGTTTTTTAAACAAGTTTTAATAAAGACATACCTGGTATTATCTATCTATATATAGTTTGTTTTATTTTAATATATATGTAAAGTTATCAGAACTAAGTTTCCATTTCAATTTTTTATTTATTTTTAACCGCTTTAATAAATTTATTTTATTTTTTACTCCTTCAATAAATTTCATGATTTTACTTTACTTATGATACAAACTCTCTGATATTAAATTTTCAACTCTCATCCTCTCAGGCAATATTTATTTTACGTCGCCCAGAGGGCGTTTTTTAATTTTGCTAGTAGAAATAATTACTTGAAACCATATTATTATTAGTAGTATATGAGAATACTTGAAATCATACAGGTGTGTGCAAAGTATTTGTATTAGATAGGAATACTTGATCATATAACCGTGTGCAAAAAAACTCTTAAGAAACAACTAGATAAAAAAATGTAGATATAAATGTATATTGAATGCTGTTATCTAATTGCTAGGCATAAAATAACCCAAGACGGGTTGACGAGAAAGAATGAACGAATCTTCGATTTTTATGATTAAACACTCATGCATTTGCTACAGGTATTTGTGACTAGTTACTGTATTAAAAAGTTAGAAGTATTACTAACATTACTACAAGATAATCATTAATAAAACATGAAATAAAGTCGAAAAAAAAAGAAAAATATTGAGAGAAAAACTAAGGATATATAACTGGTTTTGTTGCCAAAATGGTTAAGGCATTGCACACGAATGACGAAACCCCGAGGTACGAGGTATGAATAGAATTATTATCTAAGACTACTACTTAGTTCTGAATTCTTGCGATTTAATCTAACAGTAAAAAAAAGAATGAATATACACAAATGATGTGATAAAAAGCAACAAAAAAAGAAGAAAAACGAGGAAAAAACTTTTGAATTGCTTGGGAATTATCATTATTATAAACTACTTGTTATTGTCACAATAAAATTCAAGCCGAGGACACGAGTACGAAAACGTCAATGCATAATAAGAATGAAAATAAAAAGGATTTAACAATAGTCATAAAATGTGCGTATATATATATATATATATATATATATATATATATATATATAATTTAACAATAGCAATAAGATGTGCATATATTATATATATATATATATATATATATATATATATATGCATATATATATGCATGCACACCAATTTGGTCTATTGTACTAGATTGATTGTATTGTTAGCATTATAAGGAAAACATCGATAATGTACTAAAAGAACTGACCGATTGGTAAGAGATAATAAACCATTGACTCTACAACAAACTGATAGACAAATTGGGTGAACAATCGATTGCAAGACAAGTATGTTAGGACAAAATGGAAATAAATACGACGATATGTGGAAAAATAATAAATGAATATGAAAAATAATAGTTACGAAGATGATTCATTCATATTTGAAAATTGAGTTGACGTTTCAAATGTTTCGATTATTAAATGTACTAGCAAATATATGCACCCTCCGGGTGCAAGTATTTAAGTTTTAATGTAATAAAATATTGTATTAAATTAGAAAGGCTAATGAAACTAAATAAGAATATAGATAAAAAGATTTGAAACAGAGGGAGTATAATAAAAGATTTGAAACAGAGGGAGTATAATAAAAAATGGAACAACTGAAACTTACTCTTCCATCACTCTCGTCTTTCATTGTTATTTTTTCTAATTTAAGTATTTAGTTATAAGAGGAAGTAAAGAATAAAATGACAGTTATTTTATCTTGGTAATGGATTTCATTTAAGATTCATTGAAGAGATTTTTGCTTATATTCATTAAAATAAAACCAAACAATTAGAAATCAATAATACTAAGCACATATTTATTAAATTCGATTTTTTAATATTAATATGCAAATTAGCCTTCCCGTTCACACTATAAACCGCTATTTTGTTGTATATATAAATATAATTGCATGTTGTCAGTATGTAGACATAGTTAACAGTATTAATAATGTAAGACAATTTTATTAATAATTGAGGTTTAGATAAAAATAAAATCATGGAGAATGTGATGTCAATAACTGAGAGAATTGTGACTTGAGTAGGAATATAGTTTCGGTTACAGACAGAAAAACACACAATCTCCATTATAATAAGATATTGAATATTTATCTATAATCTTCATCAGGACATTTAAATATTCCCTAGTGATATTGTGCTTATTTCCTATAACTTCGACATAAAAAAGGGAAACCACTCTGATTGAGTACTAAATTATTTATTTATTTTTCCATTAAACTAACCCTAAACCCGAACCCTAACCCTAAAACCTAACCATAACCCTAACCACGTCTTCTTTTTTCCTAGTTGATCAATAAATAAATGAATAATTTATCAATCAATCAGTATGGTTTCCCTTTTTTATGTTGGAGATATAGGAAATAACTGATATGGGCATATTTATTTATCAAATGATAGAAGAAAAGGATGTGGAAAAAGTTTTATATGTTTGATTTGAGTTATTGATGACTATTTTGAAAATACGGCATCTGATTGGGACCATATGAAATTTAGGCACCCCTTTTTGATCTCGATTAAGAAAGGACGTGTTTTTCATTTACACCGTCAATATCCGGTTGTTTTAACAGACGATTTTTAGATTTAAAAAAATTATAAAACTAACCCCTAACCCTAACCCTAAACCCTAACCCTAACCCCTAAAACTAACCCCTAACAAACAACCGGATATTGACGGTGTAAATGAAAATCATATCCTTTCTTAATCGAGATCAAAATGGGGTGCCTAGAGGTAATATGTTCCTCTGATTGAATCTATTTGGAAAAAAAGCGATTTATTTGGACTGGTCGCACTTCCGCACCCCCACCGAAATAAAAAAGCCTCTCAGTACTATTTTATTACGAAGCAGATAAAAAAGCGCTACCAGGCCTCGGCATATAACCGGAAGTTCGAGTGAACGGATATAGGGTGACAAAACTGGTCATACTACTATTCAAGTTCTAATTAGCTAGGTACATGCACTGACCGATCCTTATAACAGGAAACACGCTCTTCTCCTTGAGCAGACTGGTTTCACCATAATACATAAGTCTCTCCATGTGTTACATGACTCATAGGCAGCTTATGAATTATGCACGTACTGTAGTCAGATATTCAGAATAACGGGATCCAGTGGATAGTTATCTCGGCGATTACTGACGGGTAATAACCTTTTTACTTGATCCTGTTGCAGTTTTTTGGTATATAAGGCATGGGGCAAATGGTCACTCCTAAATATAGACTCGTTGACTACCACGTGACCTGAGAAAGATTCCCACTGTCCAATCACTGGCAGTGCTGCTGCTGCTGTTGGTGTACATATAGAGGTCTGATTCTTAACCATGGCTCATTGCTATTTGGATTATCTTGGACGTCGGACTCACAAAGAATACTATAACACCGGATACTTATTGGCTTGCTTACTTACTTACTACATCTGGAACTAAGGATGCCAACCAGATACTTAACAGATCCCTTGAAAAATGCACCATTAGAGGCGTGGAGGATTAGTTTGTTTTAAATTAGAAGCAACAAAAATAAAGAGTGAGCATGTGTGTGTGTGTGTGTGTGTGTGTGTGTCTGTCTGTCTGTCTTTCGTAAAGGAAAATAAAAAAAAAATACGAACCTTTGGTTGTATCGTAAAAATTTGCTCAGTTTGTCAAATCGCATTCCCCGACGTTCCAATTCAGCCGGATCTCTGTAAAAGAAAACAAGGAATTCAATTAAATCTTAAGAAAGGCATGAACGTGTTTTTCGCTAACAAACGGACTGACAATCTAAAAGATAATTACTTGCCCGTCACAATCATTTTTTTCTTGAGAATAGGCAATGAAAACTTTTATAAATATAAATTTAATCATCAAAGAAATTCTTGAAATAAGGAAATTGAACTTGAAATTCAAAAATCCATTTTGTATATCCAAAGCTTGTAACATTTGGCGCCATGTTCGTATGTTTGTTCTACGAAGTGGTGTGGAAAAATTATATAAAGCTTATAAGATGTTAATGTTATATTTCAAAACTCTACAAAGATTATAAAATGTTAATATATTTTAAAACTCTATAAAGATTATAGAATGTTAATATATTTTATAACTCTATAAAGGTTATAAAATGTTAATATATTTTAAGACTCTATAAAGATTATAAAATGTTAATATATTTTAAAACTCTATAAAGATTATATAATGTTAATATATTTTATAACTCTATAAAGGTTATAAAATGTTAATATATTTTAAGACTCTATAAAGGTTATAAAATGTTAATATATTTTAAGACTCTATAAAGATTATAAAATGTTAATATATTTTTTATAATTAATATATTTATAACTCTATAAAGGTTATAAAATGTTAATATATTTTAAAACTCTATAAAGATTATATAATGTTAATATATTTTATAACTCTATAAAGGTTATAAAATAATATTATAAAGATTATAAAATGTTAATATATTTTATAACTCTATAAAGGTTATAAAATGTTAATATATTTTATAACGCTATAAAGATTATAAAATGTTAATATATTTCAAGACTCTATAAAGATTATATAATTTTATATTTTAAGACTATATAAAGATTATAGAATGTCAATATATTTTATAACTCTATAAAGGTTATAAAATGTTAATATATTTTAAGACTCTATAAAAATTATAAAATGTTAATATATTTTATAACTGTATAAAGATTATAAAATGTTAATATATTTTAAAACTCTATAAAGATTATCATGTTTGATGATTATTTTATGGAAAGCCAAACTGTAACGAATGGCCTGAAATAACATTTTCTTCCTTCATTGTTTTTATTACAATTTATACAGTCTTTTCTCTGGTGCATGTATATCTGGTACATAACTCTACGGACAGGATGCGACACAAGGCTGTTTTTTTGTTGAATACAGCTTGTATGAATTCAGTTTTCATTCTCGTAGATTTATTTACCATAGCCAAAGAGCTCAGTCTGGCTACTTGTAGCAGTCACTAAATTGACCTGTTAGCTATACTTCCTTTAGTTTGAACATGTTTTAATGGATAAATTTAATTTAATGAAGAAGACCGTTTTTCTGTGTATACTTAAATATTTTATAATTTTCTATTATCATTATTTTATTTTCTATTTGAAATAATGATAAATAGAACACAATGGGTACATTATCAAACTCCTGGCCGAAACACGAGTTGGTAATTCATTAAATTAATTCTATCAATTCAACATTTTCTTTCCCTTATTTATTTATCCTTTCAACATATTGTCGAATTCATTTCCATTTTTCAACTTACACACACACACACACACACACGCGCGCACGCACACACACAGAACGAGAGGGAGAGAGAGAGAGAGAGAGAGAGAGAGAGAGAGAGAGAGAGAGAGAGAGAGGGAGAGAGAGTGAGAGAGAGAGAAAAAGAGAGAGAGACACACACATATATATATATATGATTCTTTATGCTAGATTCTATTAATGTGTTTCTATGAATAACCAATAAGAGCTGAGATTTATCTATGGTGTATGTTTTCCCTTTGAGTACAAAACAAATGTTTTGTTTCTCGTGATGTGTAGACATTTTTTCCCATTGTGAACATTTCACTCTGAAAGGCCATCTTGTTTTTCCTATTCGATCTAATGTGGAACCAATCAAAAAGATCGCCATTATTTATCATCCTGTCGCAAACACAGAGATTCAACATTTCTGCCAGTCGTGTTTCCCTTTTGTCTTCAATTCTCGCAGTCATTTCGTTCGAATTGACATAAAAATGTCCCCATCTCCAAGTAATTTATGGTGACCTTTCAACGACTTCAAATGTGTTTACCCAAGAAAAACCGACGTTTTAAACACTCGGCAGATATGACAACAGATTATGGATTGTCCTTCCACTGCAAACAATCGTTGCTATACTGTTACTTATTGTCAACAAAGACAGACGACGGGCGGGTGTTTTTTTTTGACGCTGACGGTTTGTCGGGTTACCTGCCCTTGGAATTAGAAGCTTGTTTGTTTCACAGACTTGCCATTTGAAAGTCAAGTTTTTGCAAACCAGGCGGCAAGGATTCTAACCAATCAAATTAATCTTTAGCGATGGTTCTGCTTCGTTATTATTTAGAGTCTCTTGGCACGAAACATTCCTGGGTTTCAAAGAAACAAAGTTATTACATTTCGCTGGGTTTGGAAATGATCCGGACCAAATATAATTCTGTATTGCTATGTACAAATGTAATTAGTGGGTAGTTAAATATAATTGAATACGTAAATAATACAATGTATTTTAATAAACACACACACACACACACACACACACACATATATATATATATATATATATATATGAGTATGAAAAAGATGGAATGAAAACACCACACAATGCTGTTAAAGTGAAAACAATTTATAGCATAATCGACCGACAAAAATACGGGGGGAATGCCCACGTGAGAAAATAATGTAACAACTTTCGTTCTCTTTTTTGCAAAATCAAGGGTTTTTTTATTTTGAACTCATTTGACTTTTATCTCCGATCACAAACACCACGGAGTAAACGGGCTCTGAAGATGATTTTTGTAAAATCGAAATATTGATCAATATCAGCTATGATTATGTTATGAATTGTTTTCTCTTTAACAGCATTGTGTGGTGTTTTCATTCCATCTTTTTCATACTCATACTGTCGGATTCATTTCCTTTCTTTTAACTTATTCAATATTAAATATATATATATATATATATATATATATATATATATATATATATATATATATGTGTGTGTGTGTGTGTGTGTGTGTGTCCAGAAAATAGCAGTTTAAGAAAAATCAGACAAAATATGAGGAAATATATTGGAAAGTGTTTGTGTTCGTTATTCACCTTTCCAATATAGTTTCTCACATATATAAATACATATGTCCAAGACAATTATATCACTTTAAATTGGGTTTCATATAGCAAAATGCAAGAATTTTCAGACGAGAATGAAAATCTGTTTACTGATCTCTGAAGATTGTTGCATTTCGCTACATAGAAGTAGAATTTGATTGAAAAAAGTGCAAAAATTCGAACGGATTGCTGTTTATATATATATATATATATATATATATATATTATATATATATATATATATATATATAATATAATAAGATAAATATATAGGTTTTACATATCTATTTATTGGGTGACAAAGGAAATTTTCAAAGACATTTGAAACATCTTCACCTGATGAATGCATCGCATGAAACCAATATGGTTGTGAAAAGTTCCTTTGTCACCCAATAAATAGATATGTAAAACCTATATATTTATCTTATTATATTATATAACAGCTCTATTTTATATTGAGCACTCTACCAATTAATACTGCCTTTGGTACACCATTCCAGCAAAAGCTGAAATAGTGACCATCTCACACTACAGTATATATATATATATATATATATATATATATATATATATATATATATATATATATATATATATATATATATATATATATATATATATATATATATATATAATAAAGTAACTCTAATGAGTCAGAGAATATCTACCTAGGATTTTGGGAATACAATGAAATTTGCACCAAGCCATAGAAGTCAGAATTATCTTGATGATCAGTTAGGAGAAACCTAGGTAGATATTCTCTTACTCATTTAGCTTACTTTATTATTCATTGGCTCTACTTTGTGTATGAAACCCAGGGACACAAAAATGCTCATTTACTATATATACATATATATACAAGGTTTATCAAGGTGTGTCAAAAAAAGTGTCAATATATTTTGTACCTTTTGACACACCTTGCATTCTAAAAAAATAACGTTCCATTCATTAATCTTTTTCAGAAAACAAGGTGTGTCAAAAAAATGTACCAAGTTTAAAGCTGTATTTACTAAGATAGAAATAAAGAATGAATGTAACGTTATATTTTTTTTCAGAATACAAGGTTGTTAGAAAATACAAAAAATTTCGATACTTTTTTGACACACTTTATAAATATATATATATATATATATATATATATATATATATATATATATATATATTCTCTCTTTCTGTTTCCCTCTCTGTTTCTCTCACTCTATCTGTCTCTCTTTATACACACACACCCACACACACACACACATATATATATATATATGTGCGCGCGTGTGTGTATGTGTATATATATATGGGCGATATTTTCTTATATGCAAAAAAGTTTTAGGTATATAATAATTAGAGAAATATAAACATTTCAGTTTAAACGATATTATTTTGTCAGTTTAGACGTTTACAAATGTCGCCTTTTCATTCAAGAACCCTATTTTAAAATGACCTTGTGTCAGACTTTTAGCGCGGGGTGCTTCATTTATTATTATTATAAAAGGTAAATAAGCTTTCTACTTTTACAATAAGTCTGCTGAATTATGTGTGTCTGAATTTCCGAAATTGCTGGAGATGGAAAAAAAATCTGCGCATGAAGCTGGAAAATATGAATGATTGGCGCCGAGAAGGAAATGGATGTCGAAAAAGAAGAAAGATACGAGGAAGGGGGAGGAGAAGTTGAAGTGGTGGGGGTAGGAGGCGAGGAGTATAAGAGAAAGGGATAGGAGATAAAGTCATGAGAGAGAGAGAGAGAGAGAGAGAGAGAGAGAGAGAGAGAGAGAGAGAGAGAGAGAGTGTAATAAAAAACGAAAATGATAAATGTTTTGGCAATCTAGCGTCACTCCCACAAAGATATAAGATTAAAAGTTGAGAAAAAAGAGAAAGAAAAAGAAAAAATCACAAAAAAAATTATAAAGAAGAAGAAAGGATGGGGATGTGGAGGGAGAAGAAGGAAAATTATTTTTTAAGCAGAAAGTGCGACAGAAATAATTTGATAAATGCATCGAAGAATCGAAGTAGAACAAAGAAAGAGAGAGAGAGAGAGAAAAAAAAGAAAGAAAATGGAGGAAGCCAGATGAAAAAAACAAAAACAAAAAAAAACAAGGTAAAAGAGAGAAAAAAAAGTAACAGAAAGTGAAGGAAAAAGCAAATAAAAAAAAATTAAAGAATGAAAAAGAAAAAAAGAACAGAAAACAACTAAAGAAAAGATTGGAAATAAAGAAGATTGAAAAGAAGGCAACGAAGAGAAAGGAAAAAAAAGGGAGAAAGTGAATGAGAAAAAGGAACAAAATGGCGGAAATTGGTTTAATGGCATATAAATTCTGTGGTTTATTAAATGCCAAATCTGTTTTTTTTATAAATATGATTTTGTATTGGAATAAAGTAAGTAAAGTCATTGGGGTGACCTAATGTCGGTATCAGCCAGACAGTGATGGAGTCTATCCCCTTTCACTGGGAGATTGTTTTGGCGTCTGAGGCGGGGTGCCAAACTTATCATTAGCTCCTTACTTTACCGCACAGATCCCTGTGCTACTCTTACGCAGAGTTGGCGAGGGCCGGTATCCAACCAGGAACCTTGAGGTTCCTAGTCAAACGCTCTACCGACTGAGCTAAGCCGGCCCTTTGAATGGGAATAGTTTGTATGTAAATAGTTTGTTTTTAGATGAATTGTTAGAGTGTGAGACAACAGTTAATAATCAATTTTACTTTATATGTCTATTTTTATAGAACTCATTTTTTGGTCTATTTAGTTTATAGATGGAACCCTAACAGGTACTACCACTTCGTGTCAGAGATCATGTAGGTATAATGACGATGAAGGAGTATTCCACATTCCACACTCCACAGAGCTCCAGAATTGGAACGTCACCAGTAGATGAAATTTAACGCCATACCCTGGACACTAAGACCCTGAGCCACCACCTTCAAGCATATATGATAAAAAGTACAGAGGATTTGCCATAAGAGCCGTAGAGTCGGGAATTTCATAAAGGTGCTAGGGCTAAGGATGATGGCGTAGTGTCCAAAAAAATATCTGCATTTGCGTAAGTTACTGTGCAGGTATATCCCTGAGTGACAGTCTTTGGTGCACTGACTGAACACAAACTGTGATGCTTTCTGGGGCTGCTGTCTCTTTTCGGCTCTCTTTGCTGTCGATGCTACTCTCCTCTCCATCTCACCCCTCTCTGTGCCTTGCTTAACGTTAAGGCGCTAGGCTGCTCGATGGTTAAGTCATTAATATCTCGAAACTGAAGCTTTTTGGTAAAGCAAAGACAACTCGATCATCCTTCATTTTAGGCTGCTAGGACTTATTAACTGTCATCCATTTTACGTTCCTATCTCTTCAAGTGTATCCATTAGCAATGGCGCCAGCGATGACATTTCTACGAGAGAGAGAGAGAGAGAGAGAGAGAGAGAGAGAGAGAGAGAGAGAGAGAGAGAGAGAGAGAGAGCTATCTCTTTTGCACTGATCCTGAAAATATTTGATATGAAAATATGCACTCTTTATCGGAATACCTTGTATTACTTATATCTCGATAATTCTATCCAATTATATTATGCTTGAGAAAGAACAAGATTAGATGTAGTTCTCGGCAGCCATATTTCCCACACTAAGAGAAGTGAAAATTATTACATGATATCATTTCGGTCGGGTCTTATATTATGGACAAAGTTAATAACTGATAACCCCCGTTCGCCTGGCGCCAGCCTTAGAGACATGGTTATTGAATTAGTCATAAGAATGTATGGAGTAAAGATTCCTCTGTATTATCCAGCTCTTGTTTTGTTGTCAAGTTTACTTTCTATGTCCTTCTACATAAAGAATAAAAGCAGATAATAGTTAGTATAGATATTTACGACGCTTAACTTAGTATAGAATAAACGGCACTCTTATACTTTCTCGACTCTTGGAGCTGTGTTCAGTAAATTCTTATACCTTAAAAAACATAAGACCATTAAGAGATGGATAGGTTTAAACATTGCTTTATAGTGAGTCAACTATATCATTGAGAATTTTTTATTTTTTATTTTGCCAACGTAAGCTGGAAAATTTCAGAACACTTCACCGTATTTTGTTTAGAGTTGGGGTAGTGGCTTTTTAGTGTAATGCAACAATATACATTTGACGGACCACGTTACCTTTAAGCAGGGTCGACCTGGATTCAGAAGGACATGTTTCGCTTTGCCCGTCAACGTCAGGTTGTTTGTTACCAGACAATATTTGACGCATTTTTTACAATTATAAAACTAACTGCTAACCCTTACCCTAATCCTAACCTCTAACCCTAACCCTAACAAACAACCGGATGTTGACGGTGCAAAGCGACACACGTCCTTCTGAATCCAGGTCGTCCCTGGGGTGCTTAAAGGTAACTTGGTCCAATTTGACTAGAAAAGTAGAACTGTGACTTGTAGGACACACACTGTTATTTTCTTAGTCTTCATTGTTACTAGAATTATGTTAATATTATTCTATTCCTTCTTATTGTTGCTTTCTACCTTAGCAATCTGGATAGGTCCACTCTTCATTAATACTATCATTCAGCTTCTTTTTTCTACTCTATCTTATAACTGTTGCTGCCTATCTTAACACTCTGAAATCGATGCACTCTTCATTATTGCGAGTCTTCTTTTTCTAATTCCACTCCATCTTATAACTATTGCTTTCTATCGCAACTATCTAGGTCTCCTTTATTATTTATATTATTTTATGATTGCTTTTCTGTATCTTGTTATCGTTCTAGCATTTTGATGATAAACCAAAAGAACATATACAATTTTCGATTCATAAATTAATAGTCTCTCCATTTTCTATTAGTCAATGTTTCTGGTTCGATACCGGCCCTCGCTAACTCAGCGTATGAGTAGCACAATGATCTGTGCGGTAAATTGAGGAGCCGATGGTAAGTGTGGCGCTCAATGTCAGACGGTAAAATAATCTCCTTGATCTAGCTCTAGTGAAAAGGGGATAGATCCCCTCGTTGTCTGGCTGATACCGACATTAGGCTGCCCTGACGACTTTACTTTACTTACGATGATAGAAAAAAAACTGAAAATATTCAGACAATCTTATTTCCCTGGTATGTGCGAGTAATGTGGCGACATGTGTAATACGAAAAACTCGATTGTACCAAGGAATTCTAGAGACAATTGGAATAACATTGTCGTCATTAAACTTAGTTTTACGGGGCAACTTGTGAGAAGCATACTCATCAACAATTTGCAATATCCAGCTCCTTAACCATTACACCATGCGAGTTTCTATTTGTAAATAGCGAGATTTATGTGCCGCTGTTGACACAGCGCATCTATTTAAAACTATTTTTCGTATCTAATGTGGAATGGCAGCAACGAATAAATACCTTTCAACTCTGGAGGAGGAGTTACTCCTTGACCTTATCAGGGACAAAGGTCAGTGATGTGTAGAATCATTTCTAAATTTGGTCCTAGCATTTGAATCTTAAAGAGTCGACTTATACACGAGTAGGAAGCGCGTGGTGTAATGGTTAAAGTCATGGGAAATGGACTCGTCGCCCCGAGTTCAAATCCTGGACGTGGTAATTACATTTCATTTAGCGCTAATATCCTTGGGAAAGTTATGAATCCTGCTCTCCCTCCAGCTATGGGTAAATAGTAGGGCAGACTGGACTCTTTAACCTTGGTTAGGCAACCGGTCTAGGAGAAGGAAAACTCTGAATTCAAACCTGCTGAACTCCGCTTAAGAAATTGACTTTGTGTCGCTTCCTGCTCGTGCGGAGGGGTTGGTAAATATATATATACACGAGTATATACTATATACATCATAATAACACACACAAACAAAGAAAAAAAAAAGCGAAAAGTGGATAAAGGAGTTAGGTTAAGACAGTTCTAAGTGACAGTTATCTCTCGACTGCAGGTTCAATCTGTTAAAAAGTGTAAGGTCAGCTAACTTTAGCTAAGTTGCGTGCCTGCAATCTGGAAATTACAAGGTGCGGGGTTTTTTTTATTAAGATAATCAAAGAAAGAAAAGAAAAAAAAAAGAAAATATATCATTTTGGTGTGAGTTTAGTTCAATCAATTTCTTCATGTAATACATTTAAAACCTTTCAGTGAATTGACACCCACGACAGCGAAAAAAAAGAGGGAAAAAGGCGACATTACGAATATCACATTACAAACGAGATAAAAGGGAAGAAAAAAGTATTTGCAGAAAGTGCAAGCCATTGTCAGAATCCTTTTTTTTTCAATTCTTTATTCTTTTTTCTTTTTTTAAAGATTTATTCGCTGACTTTTATTTAAAGTGGATGTCGGGATTAATTTCTTTTCGTATAATGTAACCGGTTAAAAATGCGAAATCAACATTTTTGACTGTGACATTTTCTTGAATGGAAAATGGAGAAGGGTTGAGTGTCTTACGTTATTACCTGATTTATAACGACAGCATTAATTTCAAAGAAATTAATCCCCATCAGATTACAATTGACACACACACACACACACACACACACACACACACACACACACACACACACATATATATATATATATATATATATATATATATAAATGTGTGTGTGCGCGCGCGCGCGTGTGTGTGTGTGTGTGAAGCGTACTCAAGCGTACATATAAAGATTTGATATATATATATATATATATATATATATATATATATATATATATATATATATATTTAGATATATTGGAGGTTTATGTAAATCCAAGAACATTATATACCAGGCTCAAATATTCCAAAAAGAAAAAAATTGAGGAAAAATTATCTATTTCAGCAGCACTCGAACGCCCTGGAAATATCGTTTATATAAACACGGACAATCCTTCACGAACGAAAAACAAAAAAAAAGAAAAGAAAAAAAGCCAAACTTTATAGATATTTCTTGTAACTAAAAGAAAAAAAAACACAAATAAAATGACAAATAATAAAAAATGTCAACAACACCAATAGTATTTATGATATGAGGATTGATATAAATAATTATGTTATTTCAGACTGTTGTCCTCATCTTTATTGTATATAAACCCAACATTCAGGCCACTAAGTAACTTCTATTTAATATTTCTATGTCTAATTTTGTCTATAAGTCTGGTGGCATTTATGCTGCTTGGAGCGCCCTTGAGTGAGCAGTAAAGATAAAGCTCCGAAACTGCGTTTGTATTAATGTGTAATCGTCTAAAGATGAATTATTTTAAGGTAATTTAAATAATAAATAAAAAAACATCTAAAACAAAACCCGAGATCACAGAGGCCTGAACGTTGTATTTATACACAATAAATATAAAGACAGTTCAAAATATCATAATTATTACATCAACAGTATCAAAACATAAATGCCATTTTTTCAGGAGTAAAAAATAGCAATAATAAAATTAAAAAAGCGGAAGAAACTATTAAATAAAAGAAATGAAATTATATTCAAATCTAAACATGCAAACGATTTTAAACTTATATAAAAAAACATTTCTGAAAAATTAGAACATTCACGTACCCATATAAACGCATGCAAACCCCAACAATCGGTACATAAAGTACATAAAATACATGAAGTTAACATATGTTAAAGAAATAAAATTAAAAAATTGCAACGTCACAAAGACCAAAACCCACAAACAAAAAAATTTCTTAAATGTTTCGAGTGTGCGCGTATTTTACAAACGCGAAAAAAGAAATGTGAAAAAAACAAAAATCAGTGAGACGGGAAAATCATATCAACAAGTCCAAATATAAAATTTTCAATTTTGTAAAAATCAGACTGAAAGAGGCAAAGAATGCCAAACTTTATATCCGATCAAAGGTATCGATTTATTCACACACACACACACACACACACACACACACACACACACACACACACATATATATATATATATATATATACGATTGTGAGTCAAAAAGTAATTTCATTTTATTTAGGACAGGTATAATATATATATATGGATATGATATACCAACACAGGAACATATATTATACATCAAAATGAGAGCATGTATCCCTGCCTCGTAAAATTATGCTGACTGTTCTTTGAGCCACTTCTTTACTACAGATTTCACTGCCTCATCACTGGAATAATGTTTGCCTCTCAAACCCTCTTTCAGGGGACGAAGAGATTATAGTCTGAGGCAAAAATTAAGTTTTAGAATTAAAAGTAAAGATTAATCCAGAAAAACATCGAATTTATCTCAATGGTTACAATAGTGAATGTTGAAGGTATTTTTCTCTAGTCTTCCATACTATTTACCCATATCTAAAAGGAGAATAGTTTTCTGCTGTGTATTAATGCTATGTGAAAAGCAAACAGCCTTGTCCATTATTTGAACTCGTATTGCCGTATCAATTTCCTTCCATAGATCCTTCTTGTTTGTTGTATTTTTCTTAACTGCCTATCATACTGTGGTATATCTATAGGGCCTAGTTTGTTTTCTTAACTGACTACCTTACTGTGTTATATCCACAGGTCCTTCTAGTGTGTTGTATTTTTCTTAACTGCCTATCATACTGTGGTATATCCACAGATCCTTATAGTTTGTTGTATTTTTCTTAACTGACTATCATACTATGGGGTATCTACAGGTCCTTCTAGTCTGTTGTATTTTTATTAACTGCATATCATACCTTAGTATATCCACAGGTCCTTCTAGTTTGTTGTATTTTTCTTAACTGACTTTCATATGTTTTGGATTATCTATCACTAATAAGGCTGACAGTAATTTTAGATTCTATTGTAAAAGTATTGCAGATGTGCATACTCACAAAGATATATATATATATATATATATATATATATATATATATATATATATATATATATATAGAGAGAGAGAGAGAGAGAGAGAGAGAGAGAGAGAGAGAGAAAGAGAGAGGTTATTTAGCATTATATATTAGACAATTGGAAGAATTGTCGTTATAAATTGTCAGCGAGATCAAATTTGTATCAGTGCTGTTGTATGGCTGCACCACTTAGACCATAACGAGACACCTGGAGAATAAGCTAGATGGGAGCTTCACAAGAATGCCTCGTGCGATCTTGAACATTTGGTGGAAACAGCATCAGACAAGGAAGCAGCTGTGTGGCCACTTGCCCCTATCTCAGAAATTATCCGGGTGAGACGAACAAGACATGCTGAACATTGCTGGAGAAGCAAGAACGAACTCATAAGCAACATTCTTCAGTGGAAGCCAGCACACGGACATGCCAATATGGGCTGCCCAGCGGGGACGTATATTGACCAGTTCTGCGCGGATACTGGATGCTGCGCAGGGGACCTTCCAGGGACAATGGGTGATACAGAAGGTTGGTGAGAGATTGTCATGGATATCGGTGCTAATTGCGTGACATAATGATGATGATGATGATAATGATGATGATGATGATTAGACAATTTGTTTTGAGGAGTTATCACTTACCTTTTGTCCAGACCATCATATTCACTTGGTAACAAGTCATCTGCGATCAGATCATCTGAAAAGTAATAAAAAATATATATAAGTATTTTGGTATACATATATAAAAAACATATACAAGTATATTGGAATACATACATATATATATATATATATATATATATATATATATATATATATTAGTTGATAATATATATGTACATTATTATGTACATGTACATTGATAATATATATATATATATATATATATATATATATATATATATATTAGACAATTTGAAGAAGCACTTTTACTTATGAAACTGTCAAATTTATATATATATATATATATATATATATATATATATATATATATATATATATAAAGTTTATTGGATTAATTAATTTTTCTGAATTAATAACTGGTACAAATAATTTTTATATCAAATTTTTTTTTTGTATTATTGGAGCCTTTTCTCCAAAAATTCAGAGAAATAGTACACAACTTTCATAATAAGGGAACTATTCATTAGACGTTTGTTTTCTTTTACATATTTTATCAATATTCATTTTAAACTGTTCTAAATAAACTTTATTTTAAAATTGATCTACCAGAATAATGAACAAGACAGTCTTCAATGAAAATACGTAAGTACGATAAGCTCTATTTCTTATACGCCTCTAAAATAACTAATAGTTTTGATATTGTTTGATACAGACTGATAACCACACTTGAACTTTTAACAATGTAAAGTGCAAGTAAAAATAAAGTTTCTTATTCTGATAGTATTAATCCTAACAATCCCAAACTATGATACCCTTGCTCACAAAGATTGATTATATATATAATTTTGTTCTCTAACAAGGTCCAAGTATTTGTCTATCTTTTCCATCTCTTACATTTTTAATCGGTGGTCGGCCGGGACGGCAAAATCTACGAGATGACAAGTTTTCCTTTTCTTGTCAATCAACAATAGGTCTGGTCTTCTGTCTGAGATTAGGTGATTCTTAAAGTCCCAGAGAATTTTGTGCGTCTCATGTTCCAGGACAGATTCAGGCTTGTGCATATACAATTTAGTTGAATGGTGAAAATTGAATTTCTTGCACAATTATTATTATTATTATTATTATTATTATTATTATTATTATTATTAGTTTTTCACACCAGCACTAGTTGATGGTCTTTCACTGGAGTCTGAGTCTCCTCAGGTCTCCAGGCCTCTTCTGAGTATTATGGCAGATTGCAGCAGTGCAGTATTCTGGATGGTCTCAATTCTTCCTCTGATTTCCAGATTTTCCAATCTTTTTTCCAATCTTTTTCCAAGTGCACCAATTACAATTGGTATCACTTTGACGTTTATATTCCATAGCTTTTTCAATTCTCTGGCAAGGTCCAGGTATTTGTCCATCTTTTCCTTTTCCTTCATCTTCACCCTGTGATCTGTTTGAACTGTAAAATCCACCAGTTGACACGTTCTCTTTTTTTGGTTAATCAACACTAGGTCTGGTCTTCTTGCTGTGATAAGGTGATCCGTTTTTATCTCAAAGTCCCAGAGAATTTTATGCGTTTCATTCTCAAGAACAGATTCTGGTTTATGCATATACCATTTTGTTGTATGGTCAAAATTTAATTTTTTGCATAATTCCCAGTAGATTACCTTCCCAACCCAGTCATGCCTAGTTTTGTATTCTCGCTGGCTAGTTTTTTTACATTCTCTTAGTACATGGTTTACAGTCTCGTCTCTGTCACTGCATAGTCTACATTTACTATTTTGTTGGGTCTTATCAATTTTTTTATCAATATATATATATATTATATATAATATATATATATATATTATATATATTATATATATTCCTATTTTAACTAAATAGTTAAATTAGGAAAGACGGGGTGGCTGAAGAGTAAGTTTTAATTGTTATATTTTCCGATTATACCCTCCTCTGTTCAAGTGTTTTTATTTGCATTCTCATTTAGTTTCATTAGGCTTTCTAATTTAATATATTTTATTACATTAAATCTTAAATATTTGTACCCTGGGGGTGGATATATTTTCTAGTATATATAATGTATGTCAGTTTATTAAATGTTGCTTGAAATATTTTCCCTAAGTAATTAGACATAAATATTCAAGTTTGTTCGATTTTTATTTTCATCTTTACTCACCCTCACACCCCATACACAAGACTCTATTATATATATGGACGATTTTGATAGGAATTCCAAAGTAAAAGCGTTAAGATTTTCCGAAATAAAAACAATCAATAGAAAAGGAATGGTTTGTGAATATTAATGTTGAATATGTTTTATTTATCTAAAAATTTTAAAATTTTTCCTGAACGGCCATAAATGTCAAATCCGTGGGAAATTCATGTCAATATAGAACGTTAAGATACAGAAGGTATCACAAAAACAAAAACGGAATCCCACTCAAGGCGTGATTTTAAATATTTTCCGGTTTCCAGGTGTTAAATGATATTCCCAATATAAAGAAAAAAGGAAAACAACTTTTATATTAAAGATGCTAAATGTCACGAGGAATAAACATGAACAGAAGGTAATCCTCTTACCTGTTTATTACTCGTTGCAAAAGTTGTAAACACGGATAAAGATTCAGATGCTTAAAGATCTACGTCTTAGAATTCGATCCTTATTTTCAATAAAAAAAATCATAACGATAATAGACCCTTGTGTTATGGGGTGTACGAGTACGTAAAGAGAAAAAATAAAAATTGAACAAACTCGCATATATATGCTTAATTTGTTAAGGGAAATATCTCAAGCAATTTTTAATAAAGTATCAAACCACAAATACATACATTTATATATATATATATATATATATATATATATATATATTATATATATATATATATATATAAACATATATAAGTATATTGGAATGCATATAAAACACACACACACACACACACACACACACACACATATATATATATATATTTGTTGATGAACGACCCACGTGAGGTCGATGCATTATATTTCGAGGGTCCTCATATCAGTGAGGTAGGGCCGGTGTTGCTTTTTAAACCGTCGAGAGATAGGCCCCGAAACGGTTTGCACATTCTCTCCTGATGAGCCCATGCGTTTGTAAACATCTTTTGTTTTTTCATTATATCATATTCATATATATATATATATATATATATATATATATATATATATATATATATATATACAAGGTGTGTCAAAAAAGTATCGAGATTCTGTGTACTTTTTGACACACCTTGCATTCTGAAAAAAATAACGTTCCGTTCATTATTTTTATTTTTTCAGAATACAAGGTATGTCAAAAATGTACCAAGTTTAAAGCTGTATTTACTAAGATTGAAATGAAGAATGAATGGTATGTCATTTATTTCAGAATACAAGGTGTGTCAAAAAGTTAAAAAAATCTCAATAGTTTTTAAACACACCTTGTGCATATATATATATGATGGAACCTCCCGTCGATTTCGACGTATGAGTGTTCATACAATGAACATCCACACAGGGATTTGTTTATAGTGGTGAAGGCTTGTGTTGGACCATCCACACTTTTTGGCACAGTCGATAGGAAAGAATGGTGCATCAAGGGTTGCCACAAACCCAATCAACGACCGATCTCAGGAATTTTGAATTCAGAGTTATCCCTCTCCTAGACTTAAAATTCTACCCAAGGTAATATATATATATATAATATATATTATATATATATATATATATATATATATATATTGCTTAAGTGTCTTAACCACATTTACATATTAGCTTAGTTGACTCTTTGGGTTGTAGTTTTTTTTCTTTTTGTTGGTCATTTTGTGCAGTTGGATTTTTCAAGTCGTACGGAAGATTCTTCCTTTTCTTTTTTGAACTTTTCTCCGGTTTCCTATTTGTAAACTTTCTTTATTTTCAAATTAGATTATCTTTTACTTCCGATCAAGTCTTAAAAAGGAATATATATATATATATATATATATATATATATATATATATATATATATATATATATATATATACTATACTATACTATACCATACTATACTAATCATATTAGTAAATCCTTGCGGTAAGAAAAAAGCAGCAAATAATTTTTAAGTAAAAATATGCTACAAAACCTTGCGTGGGAAAAAAAAACGAATAAAAGAATTGACCAAGAGTGTCGCACCAATCAAAAATAATTTAATAACACTATAACACTTGGCCAAAAGAAAAAAATATATAAAATTTATATAAGTCGCTAGGATTGTCTAAAGCTTAAATGTAAAGATTGCTCGATACCTAAGTAGAGCAAATAGTAATATTAATCATAATGAGTCAGATATACCAAAAATTAGTTTCGCTTACTAGATCATCAGGGCGAGAATCTCAATATCAGATTCTTGCCTTGATGAGATAGTGTACGGAGAGGTTGCTTTCTCTCTCTCTCTCTCTCTCTCTCTGTGCATATCTCTCTCTCTCTCTCTCTCTCTCTCTCTCTCTCTCTCTTATATATAATATATATATATATATATATTATATATACACATATAGATACATTGCCGTTTTTTAAGGGAATATATTGTGTCGGGTGAAATTTAAGTATTTTATTTTAACATATCCCAGAGATTTTTCTCCATTACAGTTCTCTATATTGTGTTGAATAATTTTGGAGGATGGTATGGCATCAATCTTTGATCAAATTTCATATTAACCTTCTGGACCATATGACCTTTAGGCACCCCTTCCGCGATCTCGACTCACAAGGACACTTCTCATTTACACCGTCAAAATCCGGTTGTTTGTTAGGGGTTAGGGTTAGGAGTTAGGGTTAGGGGTTAGTTTTATAATTTAGATAAAAACTCTAAAAATTGTCTGTTAACAATTAACCGGATTTTGATGGTGTAAATGGAAAAAATGTCCCTAAGAATCGAGATTGCAAAAGGGGTGCCTAAAGGTTATATGGTCCAACCTTATTTTTTAAATCAAGACAGATGGTTTGTTGGTTGGTTGGTTGAATTTAACGGCATATCAACCGTCTGGGGTTATGTCATGCCTAGTGGTTAGGAAGAAATATATGTTGTGTATCTATATTTACACTTTTGTAGTAATTAGTTTTAACAATGTGTTAGCATCATTGGGGATTATGTTGTATGATATTGCTTAGGTTCATGTTTATATTTTATGGTATAATGTTATTTCCTTAAAAAAGGACAGAATGTTTTCTATGTTGACTTTTTCAAATAGATCTTTCATATTGTTTGCATTAAAATAACTGTTTTTGTAGTGAGCAGAAATCTTGCATTCTATGAATAAGTATTTAACAGACATGACAGAGTAATCAAACATCGTAACAAAGCTGAGAGTCTTTTAGAAATTGTCACCGTTTTTATTATTATGCCTAGAATAGGATCATTTATTGTCATGCCATAAAATCCTAATTGGATACATGGAGTCGTGGGTTTTTATTTATCTAATACTCTGTTCATGCGATTATGATTTTATAGGAAGGCAATAAACTAGACATAAGACTTTTTACTGTATCAAAATCTAAAAGAAAATACAATAAATGTTTAGGTTGATATATTTGTACAATATTCTTTTAACAGGAAAATATCAATACTTTAATATCTGTAGAATTCTGTCTGCGACATTTTAATTGATAGAATATCAGAATATCCAATGCTAACATTTTATTTACCATGTCTGGCACGGGTCGAAAATTGTGAGGATCAAAGTGACAAAACTAATAATTTTGTCTGCATGACGAACTTCGAACTACGACAGGAACCCATATCCATTTATAAATCATTTGTCTTTTTTGGTGGGGGTAGGTTGGCTGGTTGTTTTGTTTTACGGCATATCAACCATTTTCGGGTTATTTAATGAGAAATCAAGTTATTTTGATTAATGACTTGTTTAACTTCATGGATATTTGCTTAGATATGACACGCATGCCCCAGGTTGCTTACAGTACCTGCTATTGCTTAAATGCTCACTCAAATAAGAATTGAACATGCTCATCACTGCTTAACTTCGGTGGTCTAGCGTGAAACGGTGCTTTCAGCGTTACTTGACTATAAACGATTGGAGTCGGGGATATTAACTAAGAAGTGTATTTCTTTTATAGCCTTAACTTTCTTTTTGAATTTAAAAAAATATTATTATGACGGAAAAAAATTTCCTTTGGGGGAAAAATTGCTGTATGAAACAAATGGAAAAATATAGGCAGAATAAATTAAAATAATTTCATCGGTTTTTAAACACGACTTTCTGAAAGATTTTTATTCTTTTGGAGAGAAAAGTTTTCCTTTGGCATAAAAGTTCTTGAAAAGTGTTTCCAGTAGCTTTAATTCTATAATTTAATAAATGAATTTGTTAAAAGCAAAGGCAACAAAGATAGACACATTGAAGAAACTATTCAAATATTACTTTAAAAAAAAACTAGCAAATATATGCACCCTCCGGGTGCAAGTATTTAAGTTTTAACGTAATAAAATCTTATATTAGATTAGAAAGACTAATGAAACTAAATAACAATGCAGATAAAAGATTTGAAACAGAGGGGGGGTATAATCGAAAAATAGAACAACTAAAACTCATTCTTCCATCCCTCCCGTCTTTCATTATTACGTTTTCCTAATTCAACAAAATAGTTAAATTAGGAAGTAAAGAATAACATTACAGTTATTTCTACTTGTTAATGGATTTCTTTTAAGATTTATCCCCGAGATTTTTGCTCATATTCAATAAAATAAAACCAAACAATTAGAAATCTGTAATACCAAGCCCATATTTATTAAAATCAAATTTTTAATATCAATATGCAAATTAGCCTTCCCGTTCACATTGTAAACCGCTATTTTGGTGTATGTATAAATACAATTGCATATTATTAGAATGTAGATAAGGTCAGCAGTATTAATAATGTAATACAATTTTATCAATAACTGAGGTTTAAATAAAAATAAAATCGTGAAGAATGTGACGTAAATAACAAAGGGAATTGTGACTTGAGTTTCTGATACAGACAGAAAAAAACACACAGTCTCCATTATAATAAGAAGATATGCACACTTAATCTCAGAATATCTAAAATGAACTTTTATCATTTTAAACATTCTCGGATCAAGTATTTCTATCAGTCACCCTGTCGGCTGGGGAAGTAGAATACGCCGACTGCACCTCTGGGGGCCACCTGTTGGCCGTGGGTGGTGACCCATAGTGCTCAAGGACGGAATCCTGATGGATGAGCAGTCAATGACATGCAACACTTCTCTTTGGCCCTTTCTTATGCTAGACTAGCGGTCGAAGAGGCCCTTTCCGACCAATCGGCTGGTCTCGTCGAGCCATAGCACCTTTAAGATTGTCCCAATCCTATTTCCCTTATGACAACACCCCAACCATTTTTTCATACATGAACCAAAAAGCGGAGGCTGATGGACTTAGTGTTCTGGATATGACGTTAAGCAGTATCTAGTGGTGAAGTTTCCATTTTGAAGCTCTGGTGAGTGTGGAATACCCCTTCATTGTCATTACTCCTTGGTCCACTCTGACCCGGTTGGCGAGGGTCGGTATCGAATACAGCTGCTCTACCGACTGAGCTAAATCAACCCCAACATATATAGATATACAGTATATGTATTTACCAATCCCTCCGCACGAGTAGGATGTTATACATGATCAATTTCTTAAACGTAGTTTAACAGATTTGGATTCAGAATTTTTCACTAGACTGGTTGCCTAAGCAAAGTTAAAGTCTGCCCTACTATTTACCCATAGCTGGAGGGCGAATAGATTCCTACATTTTCCAAGGGTATTAGCTCTATATGAAATGCAAACAGTCTCGTTCAGGATTTGAACTCGTCTCGCCGTGTCCATTTCGATAACCACAAGGCGTCTCTTTTTTTGTACGTTGGCTTATAAATTAGTCTTTGTACAGTTACATAATGTTGCTTATTATTTGTATTACCTCCACAGTGCTTGCCCTTTACACATCAAAAGTTTTAGGCCTAATAAATGATAAATATAAAAAAAAAGAACCCCAGTCAACCAGTTCTTTGTAACTGTTAATGTTCGCGCACACATAGATTGAACTTTTATTACCTTTTGTACTTCGAATCTATTCCTTTTGCTTTTAAGTGGCCTTAACAATATTTTTTGATCTGCCAATTGAAAGGGAAATGCCCAAGTTGAACAGGCATAGCTACGATCTGAATATTAAGAGAGTTTTCTCGTTATGTATTAGTTTTTATGAACGTATGTCTTTAGTACTTTGCTTTTTATTCTTTATTTTCATTTTTCATCTCGCTGTAGGCATTAACTCGGACCTAATTATATAGTCATGCACGCAGAAAGGAACACGAACATGTGTAAAGAATGCAGAGCAATGGAAAAAAATCCGACTTCACGCAAGCTTATTATTAATTTTTATTTTTATTTTCATTTTTAGCTTTTCTTTTTCTTTCTTTTTTAAAATTTTTTCTTTATTTCGTATTTTTTTTACTTTCTTTTTATTTTTAATCTTATTTTTCATTTTTTTTATTTCATTTTATTTTTTCTTCTCTCTCTCTCTCTCTCTCTCTCTCTCTCTCTCTCGCATCTGAATGTCACGTGCAATAATACCTAAGCACGTTATATGTTTTCGCGTAAAATGTCTCGCGTAAAAAAATCTAACCAAGTGAACACACATCACGCTATACAAACGCTTGACTAACCAGGTTTTACTATTTCTCCGTATGAGGATTGTGTTATACACATGACACTTGAGTGACAGAAATATAGTATCCATAACTTTATAATTCTTGGTGTTATACCAATATTCACTCTTTCTATGCATACTCATTACTTATAAACAGTCCTTTATATATATATATATATATATATATATATATATATATATATATATATATATATATATATAAGGTGTGTCAAAAAAGTATAAAGATTTTTTGTACTTTTTGACACACTTTGTATTCTGAGAAAAAAATAACGTTCCATTAATTCTTCATTCCTATCTTGGTAAATGCAGCTTTAAACTTGGTACTTTTCTGACAGACCTTGTATTCTGAAAATAAATGGAACATTATTTTTTTTCAGAATACAAGGTGTGTCAAAAAGAAAAAAAATTGTGATACTTTTTGACTCACCTTATATATATATATATAATATATATATATATATATATATATATTATTATTATTATTATTATTATTATCATTATTATTATTAAACTAAAGCTGACTCAATGATTATTTGCTAAAGGCTTTTTTCCTATTTAGTTTAATGACACAAAATTCATATAAAGATATTCCTTAGTTCTATGATTGTGTTATGTTTGAAAAATTCATTTTAATAGCTTCTAATTAGTCGTAATTTGCAACTAAGTAAAAAACTGACCCCTCTCTTACCCACATTCTGCCTGTCACTTTCCCCCTCTCTATTGATATCTTGGTTACCTCCTCGTTATACATGTTAGTTTCTCTGTGAGTGTAAAGAGAGTGATTTATAGAGTCTGAAATATATTTGTATGTTAAATTTCAGAAGCAGTTAGCCGTTGCTTAAATTAGGTGAAATGTTTCCTTTCTTAGAAATCTTACAAAATGATTTTAATGTTTCTTTTAATACTCCGTGCGTATTTATTTAAAAAAATTTAATTCGCTTTGCAAACTCACTTTTCCGTAACCCCTACCCCAGCGATGGATAAAATAGTTGGTCAGACTGGTTTATTTTGCCTTGGTAGGGCAACCAGTCTAGGAGAAGAAAAAAAACAATGAATCTCATTGTTCGGGAGAATCTGTGACACAAAGGGGCAGTATTCTTCTGTTATCAGCTAATCCAAAAATTCTGAAGCTGTACAATTCCTGGTCGCCAGAAGTCTCACAACTTTCCAGTATCGAATGGTATATTTATTGTAAACTAGAACCGGCTACGTCGCCTGGGTAGGGAGGATGGTAAAAAAGGTAGTCTCGCAGATCCATTGTTGAATCGCAAGTTGGATCCTCGCAGGATGCCCCATTAAAATCCCTACGTAAAAAGACCATGCGTTGATCCAGACACTCAGAAAAGAAAAATAAGTATGTATCCTATTTAAAATACTATATGCAAAAAAAAAAAAAGAGATAAAAATCCATGCTGTTATTATTATTTAAATTCTATTTTTAAATTATCTTCACGAATATAAATCAATTCTTCATTAATTTTTCTCAAAAATCAAGATTTGGTAATAGTGAAATATATATATATATATATATATATATATATATATTGTCGTAGTTTCATTTTCCTAGTTTCCTCCGGACATACACACACACACACATATATACACACAACTGACCTCTATATATGTATAGATTGTAGCTACAAGAAAAAGATATTAGATCGTTCGGAAAATATCGTCGCATTTTCGTTATCTATAGTTCCCGCTGTTGCTTAAGTTGTCACCCAATTAAATACAGAACTGGTTCATTGCTGCTTCGCTAGTGATCTATCGGGAACCGGTGTTTTTAGCGTGATTTAACCGCCACCATAGATAGATAGATAGATAGAAACAGGTTGATATAGATAGATAGTTGGTTATTTTGTTTTACGGTATATCAATCCGTTGTGGGTCATTTAAGGCCGAACCAAGTCATTTTTAAAAACAAAGGACTTGGGTTGCTTATAGTACCTGCTGTTGCTTAAATGGTCACTCAATTAATTATTGAACAGACTCACTGTTGCTGTTCTACCGGGGATCGGTTTTCTGACCTCACTGTAATGTTCAGTGTTAGTATATCTATGGATGCACTAATGCATAATGTAGAAGTAGTGTTAGTTTCAAACTAATACCTTCTATTCTTATAGACCCATATAAACTTTTACAAAAAGGGTCGGGTTGTATTTATGTCTTCAAGATTTTTACACATATTTAGTATGATAAAATAATTCCCTTGATTTTTAAGATAATTTCATTAATTTATAGTTTCTTGGTTACCTCCATTGGTTCTTAGTACTTGTAATTATTCATATGTTGAATTACATATTGTAGTATTTCTCTGAATTTTTTAGATGAGGCTTTATATTTAGTATTATTTGGATTATTCGCACTATATCCAATTGGACACACAACGTAATGGATAAAGGCGTGAGTTAAGACAGCTCTAAGTGACAGTTATCTCTAGGCTGCAGGTTCAATCCGAGTCAAGGGCGACAGTAACATAGAATTATAATTGATACAGCTTAACACCTGTACCCTAGCTATGGTTAGCGGAATGGGAACAGGATACCCCCATGGACTGAATAATGGGTTGGGTTTTAAATTCCGTGATGGCTCCCGATTTCGACAAGAAGGTTCCCAAGTTCGAAAAGAAGTTTCCCATGTTTGAGGAGGGGGTTCTCGAGTTTGAGAAGGCTCCCGAGTCCGACAAGAAATACCTGAAGAAGGCAGGAGGGCATATCGGCCGGAAAGTTGAACAGATAACAATAGAATTTTATTTTATTTTATTTCCAGTCATACAAAGGAATTATATTCTTGAGGGATACAGCATAACTCTAATACGCCTGCCAATGGCTTTTGCGGGCAAGTTCTTCCTGAACTTAGCACGGACAGCTCCACTGTTTCCATGAGGACGAGTTACTTTACCGCAGATAATTCGGATATGGCTGGTATCTTTTGTGCCAGGAACATTGGTCTTCCTTTTGGCTTTGTAGACGTAGGCACACTTCTTGCCAAGATAGAAATCTGTTTCCTTCTTTGTTAAGACACCATCATTTTTCAAAAGAGCAGTATGCTCATATTGGTTTCGGAGACCACGCTTGTATCCAGTGAATACAGTATACAGTGAATAAAGATGAAGACAATAATCTAAATAATCCAAATAAAACTATATATTGTAGGTTGATTGATTTATCATAGCGATCACACAATGAAGAAACTAATATTTATAAAGAGAAACTTTCGAGTCTGCTTCATCCACATTGTGTCCTCTTGAAGATTTTTCTTGTTGATTTCTTCGAATTGAGTTGCGAAATCTTAATTTATAATGCCAACTTGATTATTGACAGGATGAGGCACTGTCCTATGTTCGAAAGGTCAACAGCTTGACTTTCTCCATAGACACAGAATTTCTACGTTAAGTTCTGATACTTTCAGCTACTTCTATGCAATATGGACACGAGACATAGTTCAAAAGGTACGGAGCCTTTCTCTACATCGTTCTCCTTACAAACACGCGGTATGGTTCACTGGAGATAAATCTTTACGGCTTTGTTCTAATAACGGTATCAATTTCGTTTGAAGCGTTCAAGAGTAGGCAACAGAAATATTGACATCAGAGGAACAATTCGTTTGATATAAGTAAGTAAGTAAAGTCGTCGGGGTGGCCTAAAGTCGGTATCAGCCAATCAACGAGGGAATCTATCCCTTTTTCACTAGCGCTAGACTAAGGAGATTGTTTTTGCATCTGAGGTGGAGCGCCAAACCTACCATCAGCTCCTTACTTTACCGCACACATCCCTGTGCTGCTCATGCGCTGAGTTGGCGAGGGTCGGTATTGAACTAGGAATCTCGTGGTTTCTAGCCGAACGCTCTACCGACTGAGCTAAACCGGCCTCTAACCCACGATAAGTATAATTACCTCAATGAAACTTGGGGTCTGTATCAACACAATTGAAAGATCAAATGATTTTAACGGCATGTCAACCCGTCTAGGGTAATTTTAGAGAATTGTACATGTGTATTTAGATTCTTTGAGGAGTTGGTTGTTAAAAATTCTTTTGCACACAGTTATACGAGGTATGTCAAAAAAGTTCCAGAATGATCACATTCTTCGTTGTGAGGGGCATCGTCCCCTGCGAGTTCTTGTCACTGGGCCAGACGATCAACCAGCATGTCTACAGAGAGATACTGCGGCGTTTGCTTCGTTCAGTGCGCAAGAAGAGGCGAGAGATGTGGCAGGACAACTCGTGGGTGCTTCACAATGACAACGCACCTTCCCATACTGCCATGAGTATTCAAGAGTTCATGGCCCAGTAGAACATCACTGTGCTGGAGCAAGCTCCCTACTCGCCCGACCTGGCTCCATGTAATTTTTTCCTCTTCCCCAAGCTCAAGGGGGCCAGCAAGGGAACCCGGACGACATCAAAAAAGCCATGACGAGAGAGCTACGGAGAGTTCAGGAAGAATCCTTCCAAGAGTTCATGCAAGCATGGCAGAGAAGGATGGGAAAGTGCATTAGACTCCAGGGGGATTACTTTGAAGGGGATAACTTGTAGTTTTTAGTTTGGATTTGAAATAATTCTTTTGTGACACCAGTCCTTGAACTAGGAATCGCAAATAACTTGGATTATGACATACCTCGTATGATATATTTAACCCCTCTCCTCTCATGATCAAGATGTGACACGTGATCCTTAAGGATCACGGTCACCATCCAAGACCAACAGGTAGCCCCATTGGGAGGGTTTTATCTCTCTGCAGAGGTGCAGTCGGTGTATTCTACAGCCTCAGTAATGGTAGAGTAGAGCAGTGGTTCTCAACCTTTTTTAACCTATGGACCTATTTTATTCTGGTTGATCCCCCCACCCCATAGCCATTCGATGTTTAAAAATCCTAGTGTATTTTTATGATTAAATATTTTTTGCTTGCCTGCACCCCCCGCAATATGATAACCGTGGGGGCTACATGGCACCCGGTTGTGAAACACTGGTCTACAGAGATCAATCCTTACTGGATGTTGTACATGCAGAGATGCTGATAGTTACGCGTCCTGTGTCCCTAACACACACAATTTAAAAGGACGCAGTAAAATCGTATCCATGCGTCCCAGTGTCTTTCTTTTTTCTTCCCTCACCATTTCAAGCTAACTGTAAATACATTTTAACAGTTTCTTAGAAACGAATTACACAGGATAGATTAGACATCTTTAGTTGTCCCCCAAATCATGAATAAAAACCCTACAATTTATTAAGAAACTTTAGTTGGGACCCATAAATTTTCCCGGGGACTCATTCAAAGCAAATATGTGCGTCCCAGGACGCACTAAAATAAAAAAAAAGATATCAGCATCATTGAACATGTGTAGATTTTTACGACACTGAAATGAGCTTAAGAAATGATCATGCTGATTTATTTCACTGTTTCGCGCCTTTGCTTAAAATACGACAAAATATTGTTGTGTTTTTTCTTCTTTCAACCTCGGTAGGATCGCTCGGATCGTAACTATTGTCATTATCAATAGTCACAATTATTATCTCTTCTACCTTTCGGGTTTTTTAATCTTTCTGTCGCTTGTCAAACTTATTAGTTCATTTTCAACACGGAAAGAGATTCAATGAAAAGTTGGGAATAAATACATAGCATCTGTCGGGGCAACCCGCAACCTTTATCCGTGATAAACGAACGGATTCTGATTAAAAATTCCTTGCCCTCCGGACCACCACGTCTGTTATTATGAAAGCTAGTCTGACGAACCATCAGGTGATGGAAGCCATTTTGTTATCATCCAACAACAGAGCCGACAGCAGAGGCGTCTTCCATTAAATAACCCACTTGAGGCTACGTTAATCACACAGAATTAATATTCAAAAGGAGAGATAAGCAGAACAGCAATCGCTAATATCGAGACGCTTATAAATAACTTGGATTATGATTTAAATTTCAAAATACCGTAAGGGGCCTGAATCTTGAAATACAAGGTAGAAACAATACCCGAAAGCTAGTTTGGCTAATATTCATTTAAAAAGAAAAGATGGAGATGTTGTGATAAGGAAAGAGAAATAAAAGATTTCACAACCGGAGGATGTGCTATTATCTATGAAATATACACTCAAGTATCTTTCTATTTATTGTTTTTGAACGGCTGAAAGAAAAGAACTTTAATACGCGAGTCCGTTGAATTGGGTTTCTCATCATGGTGTAATGGTTAACAAGCTAGTCAAGAAGATCTATTACAACTGAATAACGATTGTGGAGGCCCTGTACTCGGCGTTTAGGTGGAAGAAGAAAATCCGAGTGTCGTATCCCACTGTCGCATACCCTTCTTCTTTACTTCTTTACTTACTTCTTTCTTACTCTATTCTTCTGGCCGTCTTTGGAATCTTATAACATCTTGTCTTGGTCTGGAATCTTCTAAGGTCTGGACTTTCTTGGGGACTTCGGGTCTGGTCTTCTATTGGGGATTTCTCTTTATTAGAAGCCCTGTGTCATTGTTAGTTTTTAGAGGTAATAACACAGGACTCCGATTTACTTTGATCTTACTTTATTTTTAAATCCCCAACCAGACAATCTGCGCAGATGAGGGACCGCGCGTATAACGCGACTTACCCCTTCGAGCTCGCTGCTACCTTCTAACTGAAACTTACTTCTAATCTAAACCGGAAGAGAGAGTCTTCTCTACCGGTTCTCACGGCTATCCCCAGAAGGTAGGGTCAGGACTGAGGTCAAACGTTGTCACCCATTCTTCAAGGCTGCCGGCTGAACTTATAACCGTCATTTTGATTTCTACACTATTGAACATAAATATTAGGTATCTAATAATTATGTAACACCCACAAGTTCAACACAAAATTATGCACAATACAAAGATGTGGTCTCCGTAGAAAACAGAAAAAAAAAGTTGCATTTAACAATAACCTTTATACAAATCAAACAATTCTTTACAATAGAAAGATTCTCTTTCAATCACAATTAAAAATCTAAATCCTAATTTACGGCTACTAAAATAATTGTTTTAAGATCCCTAATTATTTTATCTGGTTGTAAAAATATGGGAGTTAATCCTATACAATTTTGATTCTCGCTGGATACCTCATACTTTTGAACTTGTGTCACATCCTACACGTGGCGAATGTGTTTGGTAAATAACTACCCAAGTTTTTTCTAAATATCTATTTTAAATACATATTTACCAACCCCTCCATATGATTAGGATGTGACATAAGGTCAATTTCTTAAACGGAGTTTAACAGGTTTAAATTCTCCTAGACTGGTTGCCTAACCAAAGTTAAAAAGACTAGTCTGCACTACTATTTACCCATAGCTGGAGGGAGAATATGTGGATGCGTACCTTTCCCACGTGTATTACCACTATGGGAAATTAAAAAAAACCTTGGCCATCATTTGAACTCGTGTCACTGTGTCCATTTCCTACGACGATAACCATTACACAACGCGCCACCAATAAATAGGATAAGCATTTGCCGTTTTATTCAAAAGTAAATTTTTGTGGCGATTTTTTGGAAAAAATCTCGCTATAGACTTCGATAAGTTAAAAAATGACATCAAAAGTGTTTGAAAGAAAACATTATAAATATTTTTCTCTTACATGGAACAAGAATTTTTTTTCACATTGACCACGTGATTCCATTCATCTGTATTCCATATTGAATAAAAGACTTTGTAAAAACTTTTATTTTTCCATTTTACAAAGAGTCAAAAAACCTTTGAAAACTAATATCTATTTCTAATTCGCACTGGAACTAATATTGTAAACAGCACGTTCGGATTGCAACAAAAAGTAGCGTGTGTGTGTGGGGGGGGGGGCGGTATTTCAATATTTGGCACAAAAACAAACAAAAAAAAACTTTCATCGCTTTTTAAAATAAACGTCTTCAAAGTGTCTTTTCAAATGACATGAAATATCGCTTTATATTTTTTTTTATAGATTCTAAAACAAGGCCTGCTTAATGCAAAATATGTTTTTAACGGCATATCAACCGCTTATGGGTTATTTAATGACAAATTTCGATTGATTTTGAATCGTTTGATTATCATCATAACTATTCATATTTTCGGCGTTCTATTGCAATAATTTTTTCAAATCACACATGTTTATTTATCTATAATTAGAAGCGGCTACCCGGCATCGTTTGGGTAGAGGGGGGGAAAATCCGTCGATATCAACAGTTGGATCCACAAAAAAATACATGAAGATGGCCAGAGGGCACATCGGTCGAAACTTTGTGCAGATAACAATAAAGATCAAGGACAATAGTCCGAATAATCCAAATAATAGAAAATTATCAAGCCTCATCTAAAAAATTCAGAGAAACTTTTCTTTTTTATTATCATATTTTATTATTTCCATATTTTCATTTTCTTATTTCTTCTCATAATCCAATTTTCATTTTTTTTTTATTGCTTTGGCAGAAGAAAAAAATCAACGCAGCAACAGCAGCAGCCGCCAATTTACCCAAATGGATAATAGGTAAGTATAAATTCCTAATACCTTAAGCCTCTTATAAATGTCGAAGAAAACAAATAGGTTAGAATGGGCTCCTTAGCCTTGGTCGATAACCCATCTAATTCAAGGAAAAGTCCAACACTAAACCTCCGCTGCTTAACGGCTTTACCTCATCCCAAGGAAAGGCTAGGAGAGTAAACCCCGAAAACAAATCAGGAGCCGTAGTCGCTAAAGTGGTGCGATGCTGAAATCCAGTGCTACCAAACAACTCCCGCGACACTATCGCTGTCATTTGGATCACAGCGGCATTGTGGAGAAGAAGTTCTCCATATGTGCCCGATCAGGCTACGTAGTTAAAAAGAAATTTGGGCATTACTCCGTCGTCTCTCTCAACTTACTCGTGGAGTATTGCATATTAAAAAAGCTTTGTGTTTTATCTGAACTCCATCTTTTCCATATTCCCAAGAGAACCAGCATTGTGGCTTTATTCCAAACTAAGTTATATTAATAAATATACCATATTGGATGCCGATGATAGCACAATCAAAGGATTCCATTGTATAGTGATACATACACCTAGCGGGTGTATCACAAAGATAAATTTCGTAATAATCTAGAGCATATATATATATATATATATATATATTATATAATATATATATATATATATATAATCCAAAAGTCCAGAGAAGAAATCTTCCTTACGACACAAGAGTTTTATTTAAAAAACCTGTCGCAGTTTGAGAGCTCAATGTGTGCTCTTAATGTTAGAGTCACAGAGCAATATAATAAGTAAAGAAATCACAAAAGACTTAGAGATTTAGCATTATAGTCTATTTCAGGGAGCTTAGACAAAAGCTTTTTTGTCTAAGCTCCCTGAAATAGAGTATAATGCTAAATCTCTAAGTCTTTTGTTATTTCCTTACTTATATATATATATATATATATATATATATATATATATATTATATATATATATGTAAGGTGATCCAAATGACTGGTAAGTAAGGGATGATTCTATTTGGGATCATCGAAATCTCACTGTACAACCATACTGTATGCTCTGTAGGTTCAAACATATATACTCATACAAGGATTTTTATAAATCCCTAAAAAGAATTCAAGGTATTATAATCAATCCTTTACGGGATGACGGTTTGTTAAGTTTTTCTTCCTTTGAAAGTATATATATATATATATATATATATATATATATATATATATATATATACCAAACTTGTTGGTAAACCCTTGCGGTAAGAAAAAAAAACCGGCAAATAGTTTGATTGTAAAAATATACTACCAAACATCACCTGGGGAAAAATGCAAAAAAGATAAGACCAAGATAGTCGTACCAACCGAAAATAAACGTTTGATACTACAAAACTTGGCCAAAAGAAAAAAACAATTTATATATATATATATATATATATATATATATATATTATATATATATATATATATAACCGCCAGGATACTCTAAAGCTAAAAAGTAAAGAGTGTTCAATACCTAAGTAGAGCAAATAATAAAGTTAAACATAATGAGTCAGATATACCTACTAACAGTTTCGCTTAGTGCTCTTCAGGGTTAAGATCTAAGCGAAACTGTTAGTAGGCATATCTGAGTCATTAGGTTTAACTTTATATATATATATATATATATATATATATATATATATATATATATATATATACCTTATTTCAGATATAGATTTAGATTTATTTCGACATTTTGTTCTCTTTCAGTCTGATTTTTGAAATTTTAAAGATTGTTGATATGATTTGTGTTTTCAAATTTCCTTTCACGGTTGTTGAAAACACAAGCTACCGGGCACCTGCAAACTCGCAATTTAAAGAAATGTTATCGGTTGTGCGTGTTCACATTCTTGTTTGTGACGTTGAAGTTTGGAAATTTTATTTCTTAACTTGTGAAAATGCATGTTCTAACTTCATGCTGTGAGGTGAAATTTGAGATATGAGCGAGCTTCAGATACGCTTATGTTAATAAGTTGCACTATAAACAATGAAGTTTCCAAATCTATTACGCCAAAGAAAAATATTATCTATGAAAAAAATAAACATCAAAACATATTGTAATGACGAACGATAAAACCGATAGACATTGGAAAGTTTTATTCTACTTAGAATAATTGGTACACTTATTGAGAGTTTATATAGTCTAGTATTCACTACAGAGTTCTCCATTCTTATTGGTGTAATGACAAACGACAAAACCGATAGACTTTGAAAGCTTTATTCTACTTAGAATAATTGGTACACTTATTGAGAGTTTATATAGTCTAGTATTCACTACAGAGTTCTCAATTCTTATTGGTGTAATGACAAACGACAAAACCGATAGACTTTGGAAAGCTTTATTCTACTTAGAATAATTGGTACACTTATTGAGAGTTTATATAGTCTAGTTTTCTCTAGAGAGTTTATATAGTCTAGACTATATAAACTCTCAATAAGTGTACCAATTATTCTAAGTAGAATAAAGCTTTCCAAAGTCTATCGGTTTTGTCGTTTATCATTACACCAATAAGAATTGAGAACTCTGTAGTGAATACTAGACTATATAAACTCTCAATAAGTGTACCAATTATTCTAAGAAGAATAAAGCTTTCCAATGTTTATTGGTGTTATCGTTTGTCATTACACTGATTATTTGTGACTAATTATTAAAGTTATTTGGCAACGTAATTGTTATTTCTAACCAAATACAATTTTTCCTTCTTTGTTTTATTTGTTCGGTTATTTGTTGAGTTAAGCTTGGAAATTTTACCAAAGAGTTTATTCTCATTACAACCCTAATTAGCATATCTGTCCTCCATTCAATACTCGCAACATTCTCATTCATAATCGAAAATCCTAATTTACTCTAATTGCGAATTACTAATTACTGAGTCAATTTTCATTAAGGCCGGGTAACCTCTAATTAATAAGATCCGCTACAAGGTGCGAGTATTAATTTTAAAGTTCCTGTAGAGCAGAGTTTTTCAACCTTTTTCATTCATCTCACGGCACAGTGAGCTAGACAATAAATTGATCGAGGTACACCATAAGTATATAAACATATAATTATTTCATCATTTAAATTTTAAAAGAAAAAGGAATAGTGAAAATGTGGTACAAGTGTAAAAGAAAACAATGTAATTTTATTTCTAAAGGTATATTTTTAATCAATTAAAATAAAAAAAAATATTAAAGTAATATAATAAAAATATAAGAGGATGCTCAACCGTCCTCACTACACACATCACACCCACGGAAGCTTCACGGTACACTAGTTGAAGACTGCTGTCGAGAGTTACATCACTGTCATGAAAAACTTTACTTATGAAAGTAGCTGTCCAGCCATATGTCCCCTACCACACAAACCATCGAAGTAAGATGAACAAGACATGCTGGACACTGCTGGAGAAGTAAGGACAAACTGTGACTGAGCACATGTCCTTTTATTATGAAAAATTGGGGTAGAACAGCAAAGACCAGAGTTTAATAAATTGACAGCTTATTTTTGTCTTAGAGAGGGATAAAAAAAACTTTTAAAACTTCCATGAGAATAGATAAATAAAAATATAATAAGGACATAAATAAATGATATATCAAAAGATTGATTAAAAAAAGGATTTTAAAAAAATTAATAAAGGATAAAACATGATAAAAGACAAATAAAATAAAAAACACAAACAAGAATAATAAAAATAAACTTAAAAACAAGAATACATAAGAATAAAAGTTAATGAAACAAATATAATTTTATTAATCTATATCTATCTATACCTATATAAAGGGCAGTTGTGTGTATGTATGTATGCCAAGAGGAATGTAAATAAAACAATTAACGACCAAGTAATTATATATATATATATATATATATATATATATATATATATATATATATACATTCACCACGTACGTCACAATATTTTAAAGATCTTGAAAATGACTAAAGTAATTGATAAAACAATCCATTTACTTAAGACAGATCCTCCTGTGACCAATGATATAAAAACTTGAACACAAACAGAAAAAAATAAAGAAAAAAGTGAATGAACCAAATTTTAAAATTTACCCGAGACTGTGTTTAAATTGAGCAATAGTGTTGGACCTTGATTTACAAGTTTGATTTTTCCACTCGTAACTCAATTTCTTCGTATATCAAATCAATTTTCCCCATGTAAATAAACTGAGATGTCAATAATCTGTTCCATCCTCCTCCTCCCAAAACACACCCTCACATTTTTGTCACGTTTTTTTTAATAAGAAAAATAGCATTGTATCGTGTATAAAAAAAAACTTAATGAAATAGATGTGATATTTATTTTTTCCCCTCTATTTTTTCCCTTCTAGAATAGAATGTAATGAATTATGTAGTGAAATATGTTTTGAATAATATTTTTCTTTGGTGTAATACATTTGCAACCTAAATGTTTTTAGGGAACTTATTAACATAAGCATATCTGAAACACACTTGTACATATTTACCAAACCCGCCACACGAACAAGATGTGACACAAGGTCAATTTATGAAGCGGAGTTTTACAAGAGTTTTCCTTCTCCTAGACCGGTTGCCTATTAAAGATTAAAGAGCCCAGCCTGCCTTACTATTTACCCATAGCTGTAGGGAGAATATTTGGATTCATACATTTCCCATGTGAAATGCGAACAGCATCGTCCAGGATTTGAACTCGGGTTGACGAGTCCATTTCCTACGACTCTAACAATTACACCACGCGCCTCCATGAAACTGGCTTGTACCCCAAACGTTAGCTCTCAAACACAAAGCAAACAATCGACCGAGTGACAACATGTGTGGTTTGTGTTATGCGTATAAAAGAACCATAGAGAAACATTGAGATGCTGGTGAATCAACAATTGCATTGTTCTATTTTGTATGATTATTTATGCAGACTATAAGTACCGATTCATAGAACATCATTTTTTTTTGTTTTGATTTGTTTGGATGGGGAAAATCGATCTACAAAGGTTAGAGGGCTCAGATGTTGGGTATTGAGGCATCCTTTCGCTGGGTGGGGTGTTTTGCCCCATCGTGAACTCCAGCAGCTCAACTGCAACTTAACTGAACTCATTGTGTAGTGTCTTCCCTATACGATCAAACAAAGATTTCAAAATCCCAGTACATAAAGGTCATAGCACGGAATATCTTCTAAGTTGTCCCCCAGACTTCAAATTATTATTATTATTATTATTATTATTATTATTATTATTATTATTATTATTATTATTATTATCTTCACTCCTTTTGAGTTTTTCACATCAGCGTTAGCTGGTGGTATTTCACTGGAGGCTGAGTGACAACAAGTCTCCTCAGGTCTCCAGGAGTATTGTAGCCGATTGCAGCAGTGCAGTAGTCTGGATAGTCTCAATTCTTCCTCTGATTTCCAGATCTTCCAGTCTTTTTTTTCCAAATTTATTGGAACCGTTCCAAGTGCACCAACTACAATTGGTATCACTTTCACTCTCATATTCCGCAGCTTTTTCAGTTCTCTGGCAAGATCCAGGTATTTATCCATCTTATATTTTCCTTCAGCTTCACCCTGTGATCTGCTGGAACCGCAAAGCCCACCATTATTATTATTATTATTATTATTATTATTATTATTATTATTATTATTATTATTATTATTATTATATAGAAAGAATTAGTATAAAGTGAATATCTTTGAATTTATATGCATAGAAATAAAAAGGAAAATAAATAAAGATTAAAATTAAAAGATAAACAAGGAATCGAAATTATTTCTTTTTACTTGTCTCTTAACATGACATGGTTGGGTGACCGTAACTCATATTGCGCATCTTGAGTAAGAACAACCGGTTTTAATTCAATTCTTTCTTTCTTAGACTGGTTGCCTTACCAAAGCTAGAAATCCCAATATACCCTACTATTTACCCATAGCTGTGAAAGAAGTGGATTCATACCTTTCACAAGGGCACGAGTGGCAAGTAAAATGCAAACAATCTATGTCTGTCTGTCTGTCTCTGGTTATTTTTTCAATTGTCTATCAACTAACTCTCCGCTCTCTTTCTCTCTCTTTCATTCTCTCTTAATCGCTCCTTCTCTCTCACACACACAGAGTCTCTCTCTCTCTCTCTCTCTCTCTCTCTGGTCACCGTTTCAATTGTCTCTCAACTAACTCTCCTTCCTCTCTTTCTCTCTCTTTCTTTCTCTCTTAATCACTCCTTCTCTTTCACACACACAGTCTCTCTCTCTCTCTCTCTCTCTCTCTCTCTCTCTCTCTCTATCTATCTATCTCTGGTCACCGTTTCAATTGTCTCTCACCAACTCTCTTTCCTCTCTTTCTCTCTCTTTCTTTCTCTCTTAATCACTCCTTCTCTTTCACACACACAGTCCTCTCTCTCTCTCTCCCTCTCTCTCTCTCTCTCTCTCTCTCTCTCTCTCTATCTCTATCTCTGGTCACCGTTTCAATTGTCTCTCAACTAAATCTCCTTCCTCTCTTTCTATCTTGTACAGGATTTGAACTCGGGTCGTCACGTCAATTTTATGCGACGATAACCCTTACGCAACAAGTACCTCCCCGCAAGCCCCCCTCCCTAAAAAACAATCATTATCTCTGGTTCGCAATCATATTAAACATTAAGCATAATGAGTGAGATCTGCCTCCACCCCGTCCCCCGCGCACACTCCCACGACAAGTGCGTGCGTCGTTCATCGCCGATCTAATTGTCTGCTTGACACTAAGGCGACCTGGTAACTTTGGGATGGGCTTAGTGTCAATTCATCTCTCTAAGGAAAAAGAGAAGCACACTGAATGATTTGTTTTCCTGGCGAATGAAACCCGAAACCCTTGTTAATAGAGAGACGATGCCACACTAATTGTCAATGTCCGTTCCACAATGCTTTGCTTTAGTAGGCCTATTTTGAAAGGGAATGCTATTATCAACGATTGATATTATACTACATAACACCCATATATCTAAAATGAATATGGATGCACATGCACATTCACACACTAGTAACACACCCACACATGCATACACACACTCTTATACACATACACGTCCACTAAAATCATCTATATATAAGTAATTTCGAGGCAGCGTGGCCTATTGTCTGAGATGGAGCGGCAAAACATATCCTAAGCTGTCCATTTTTAACGCACATATCTAAGCTGGCGCAACACGTCACTAAATAATCACTATATAAGTAATTTCGGCAGAGTGGCCTATGTCGGTACAGCCAGTTAGCGCTAGACCAGAGCGATTGTTTTAGCGTCTGAGATGGAGGCGCCAAACCTATCCTAAGCTGTTCGTTTTTACAGCACAGATCTAAGCTGCGCAACACGTCACTAAAATCATAATCTATGTTTTGATATAAGTAATTTTCGGCGAAAGTGGCCTATTGTCTGGTATCAGCCAGTCAGCGCTGAGACCAGGGCGATTGTTTTTAGCGTCTGAGGTGGAGGCGCCAACATATCCTAAGCTGTTCATTTTACAGCACATATCTAAGCTGCGCAACACGTCACTAAAATCATCTCTATGTTTGTATATAAGTAATTTCGGCGAAGTGGCCTATTGTCGGTATCAGCCAGTCAGCGCTAGACCAGGGCGACTGTTTTAGCGCGTCTGAGGTGGAGCGCCAAACATATCCTAAGCTGTTCATTTTACAGCACATATCTAAGCTGCGCAACACGTCACTAAAATCATCTCTATGTTTGTAATATAGTAATTTCGGCAAAGTGGCCTATTGTCGGTATCAGCCAGTTCAGCGCTAGACCAGGGCGATTGTTTTAGGCGTCTTGAGGTGGAGCGCCAAACATATCCTAAGCTGTCCATTTTACAGCACAGATCTAAGCAGCATAACCAATGAGTTGGCGAGAGTAAGTATCAAACCCGGATGCTGTACCGACTGAGCTAAACCAGCCCCAATATATATGAATATACAGTGTATGCATTTAACAAGCCCCCGCACGAGCAGGACATGACATAATATCAACTTTTAAGCCACGTATAACATGTTTTAATTCAGTATTTATTCTCCTAGATTGGTTGCCTAACCAAAGTTAAAGAGCCCAGTTTGCTCTAGTAATTACCCATAGCTAGTGGGAGAATAGTAAGATATTTACCTTTCCCAAGGGGATTTGTGCTATGTGAAATGTAAACAGCCTCGTCACGGATTTGAACTCGTATCGCCGTGTCCATTTCCTACGAGGTTAACCATTATACCACGCACGGCGTAATGTACTGTTGCCGGTATCAGCCAGTCAGCGAGGGAGTCTATCTCCTTTTCAGAAGTGTTAGACCAGGGAGATTGTTTTTGCATCTGGGATGGAGTGCCAAACCTACCATCAGCTTTCCACTTTACCACACAAATCCAAACTGTGTTACTCTGTGTTGGCGAGGGTCGGTATCGAACCTAGAACCTTGAGGTTCCTAGGCAGACGCTCTACTGACTAAGCTACATCAGCCCCAATATATATAAATCATGTAACAGTATATGTAACAGTAACCTATCGATAGCCTCAAATCATTGCAAGCTTTTTATCAAAACAATGCGCCTGAAATGTTTGTTTTGATTTATTTGTTTAATTGCATATCGACCTTCATGGGTTATTTAATGCCCTAGCCATCCTTGTAGAAGAACAGTAGTGGTACTATTTTACTTAAATTTTATCATTATTATTTACTCCTTTTGAGTTTTCACATCAGCATTAGCTGATGGTCTTTCACTTGAGTCTGAGTGACATCAATTCTCCTCAGGTCTCCAGGACTCTTCTGAGTATTCTGGCAGATTGCAGCAGTGCAGTGTTCTGAATGGTTTCAACC
>CM042145.1:27490394-27522894 GCA_023376005.1 Doryteuthis pealeii | reverse complement strand
AAAATCTCGGGGATAAATCTTAAAAGAAACCCATTAACAAGAAGAAATAACTGTAATTTTATTATTTACTTCCCAATTTAACTAAATAGTTGAATTAGGAAAATTCAGCAATGAAAGATGGGAGTGGTGGAAGAGTAAGTTTCTATTATTCGATTATACTCCCCTCTGTTTCAACTCTTTTTATCTGTATACTTATTTAGTTTCATTAGCCTTTCTAATTTAATATAATATTTTATTAGATTAAAACTTAAATACGTGCACCCAGAGAGTGCATATATTTGCTATGCATCTGTGGTTTGTCAGTTTATTAAATATTGCTTGAAATAATTTCCACCATTAACAATAAGAAATAACAGTTATTTTATTTTTTAATACCTATTTTTAACTGAATAATTAAATTATTAAAATTTAGTAATGAATGACGGGAGTGATTGAAAATGATGGACGAGTTAGTTTCAAAGTTGTTCTATTTTTTATTATACACCCTTCTATTTAAAATCATTTTTATTTAGTTTCATTAGTCTTTCTAATTTGATATATTTCTTTACATTAAAACTTAAATAATTGCGCTCGTAGGGTGCATATTTTTGCTAGTATTACTAATTGACTTCATTGACATTGTATACATATTAATGTTAATATCCGTCTATTCATATATCCTCTTCAAATCGGATCACTAAAAGCCAGGCGGAAGTAGACGTAAAAATAAACTTATCGTTGTCACATGACCATTAACCTGGGAGTTTAAATCCCTTCAGTGGTTTTGCACGCACTGGATAGGTTCGTGCAAATTCTCTTGGTAATTATAAGATGCTTACTTGTCGACAAAGAAAAAAGGTTTTTAATGTCTTAAGACAGATTTATATGGTTGAATAATCACATCCTTTTAACAAACTTCTGGTAGTCAGTATGCTTACATGCATGCGCAGATAAACCGGAATACGTAAATACGACGAAATAGGATTAAAAACGTCCTCTAGAATATGCACCTTTCGCACACACACACACACACACACACACACACACACACACACACACACACACACCAATTATATTGGTATGTTAAATTATATTGAATATCGAGCTCTCAAATTTGACCTGAACAACTCTAGAATTCCGCGGTTGGAAGAAAGGGCCAACTTAGAATCATCCTAATACCAACTTACCTGGTAACCCATCTACGATATATATATATATATATATATATATATATATATATATATATATAAAAATAGTATTTGATAATTTGCTTTTGAAGCATTGTTAAGTAAAGTATATTATCATTTATATTTTGAAGGCAATTACAATGCGTATAAAATAAAATAGTGTCCAATGTCTAATCAATTTCGAAGTATCTTCATCTTTAGAGACTGTTTTTGAAATTTTTGTTTTGGACGTTATAAACACGCGTCACGTAGGTTGTCAGAACGCCACGCGGAAGAGACGTGATTTCCGTTGTTCAATCAATTTCAATTTCATTCTTTTTTAAACAAAAGACATACAAGACCGCGTCCATTTCAAAAACAGTCTCTGAAGATGAAGATACTTCTAAATTGATTAGACATTGGACACTATTTTATTTTATTTTATACGCATTGTAATTGCCTTCAAAATGTAAATAATAATAATAATAATAATAATAATAATATATATATATATATATATAAAATTACTTTTTTGCCCTCATATACAGCATTTCATTTTTTTCTCCAGACCGTCTCATATACCTTGAAAAAGGGTGAAAGTTCACCCGAAATATCGGAATTGATCAAATCAGGAACAGAACAACAATTCTGATTTTTTTTCTGTTTTTCTTGTTTTTTTTTTCCAATGCTTCAAAAAAACAAACAAATGACGTTCTCAAGAACATAATACGCACACACACACACACACACACACACACACATATATATATATATATATATATATAGGTATATGTAAAAACAAAATTTCTTTTGCGATGAAACAAAGAAAATACAGTGCTCAATCACAGTTTGTAAGAGCTAATATTTATTTATTTTACAATGTTTTCATAGATCAATGTTCATTATCAACGACCGCGGTTTCATGCTAAAAGCAATCATCAAGTTGAGGAGCAAGATCCAATGGTGTTTGTTGGGGTTCTTTAAGAACCCCAACAAACACCATTGGATCTTGCTCCTCAACCTGATGTTTGCTTTTAGCATGAAACCGCGGTCGTTGATAATGAACATTGATCTATGAAAACATTGTAAAATAAATATATATATATATATATATATATATATATATATATATATATATATATATATGTTTATTCTTTGATTGGCAGGATAATCTTGCACAAATCTCAAAAAAGATTAACAGATTAAGTAAGAGACACTTAAGATGACGATGTCGATTTGAACGGTAGCATTTCTTATTTTCTTGACAAACATTTTGATGTCTGTATTCAAGTTCCATTCAAATGTCATCAAAAAAGATGTACTACGCAACTTTCCAGTTAACTCTAGAGGCGTGTTTAACGTAATGGTAATGGAATCGGCGACCCGAGTTCAAATCCTGGACGAGGCTGTTTACAAGCAGGGTAGAAGAGATAGACTAATCTCTAGCTATCTCACACTTTCTGTTTCCCACTATGCGTAAATAGTAGGGCAGACTGGGCTATTTAACTTTGGTAAGGTAAGCTGTCTCAGAGTAGGAAAGCTCTGAATTCAAACAGTTTTAGTCCACTTAAAAATTGTGTCATATCCTGCTAATAGCGGAAGTTAGGTAAATACATAATCTTCAGCCTGCATCTTATTCCTCTCTTCTCTCTCACCCCCCTCTTCTCTCTCTCTATCTCTCTCTCTCTCTCTCTCTCTCTCTCTCTCTCTCTCTCTCTCTTTCTTTGTAATCAAATATATATAAATCTGATATCTCTGATAAAATAAAATTGGAATTTATCCAATCAGTAGCCGTGCCATTTCTACTGTATGGCTGCATCACTTGGACACTGTGTGCTGTTTTGAACAAATTCTACAAAACAGCAGCTGTACGACAACTTGCCCCCATCTCACAAACCATAGTACGAACGAACACATCAGCGACGTTCTCCTATGAAATTCTACATATAGTCACAGCAGTATTGACCGATCAGGAAAAACTTATATTCATTAGCTCTGTGCGGACATTGGGTGCCATCTAGACGACTTTCCAAGAGCAATGACTGATAGGGACGGATGGCAAAAAACACTCAGGTCAATCCGTGCTGTCAGTACGCCTTGATTATTATTATTTACTCCTTTTGAGTTTTCACATCAGCATTAGCTGATGGTCTTTCACTTGAGTCTGAGTGATAGCAAGTCTTCCCAGGTCTCCAGGACTCTTCTGAGTATTCTGGCAGATTGCAGCAGTGCAGTGTTCTGAATGGTTTCAATCCTTCCTCTGATTTCCAAACTTTCCAGACCCTTTTCTAATCCTTTTGGGACTGTTCCAAGTGCACCAACTACAATTGGTATCACTTTCACTTTCATATTCCATAACTTTTTCAGTTCTCTGGCAAGGTCTAGATATTTGTCCATTTTTTCATTTTCCTTTAGCTTCACCCTGTGATCTGCTGGCACTGCAAAATCCATTAGTTGACAAGTTCTTTCTTTTTTGTTTATCAACACTAGGTCTGGTCTTCTTGCTGGGATAAGGTGATCCGTTTTTATTTCAAAGTCCCAGAGAATTTTATGCGTTTCGTTCTCAAGAACAGATTATGGTTTATGCATATATCATTTTGTTGTGTGGTCAAAATTAATTTTTTGCATAATTCCCAGTGGATCACCTTCCCAACCCAGTCGTGTCTAGTTTTGTATTCTCGTTGTGCTAGTTTACTACATTCGCAGAGTATATGGTTTACAGTCTCATCTCTATTACTACAAAGTCTACATTTACTATTTTGTTGGGTCTTATCAATTTTCGCTTTTATATAGTTTGTCCTTATGGCATTATTTTGTGCAGCAATTATTAATGATTCTGTTTCTCTTTTGAGGTTTCCTTTTCTTAACCATGTCCAAGTCTTTTGATGTGCAACCTCTTCGATTTGTCGTTTGAAGTGTCCATATAATTGTTATTATTATTATTATTATTATTATTATTATTATGTAGACACACTAGTAAAAACTGTGATTCATCAGGGCTAAAATACAAAAGAAATCTTTCTGTTCACGTTCGGTCAAAATCTGATTAGGCCACAACGTTCACCCTGGGATTAGCATCTTAATAACTTTGTCAGAAAAGTCAATTAAGGTAATAAAAAAGAAAGAAAGAAAAGGGATGATAGTTAAAGTAATACAATAAGGTTCTACTACATGGTTCATTTATTAAAATCAATCTCGGAAGGAAAGATGATATATTACAGGCAGAACAAAATGCATTCAGAACGGAGATAGGATTCAACAAAGCCATAGAAATGGCGATCACGAATCTATCTATTATCTATCTATCTATCTATCTCCTATATATCTATCTGTCTATCTGTTTGTCTGTCTGTCTATCTATATATATATATATCTATATTAGTCTGGTAATCTTTCTGTGTATATTGAATATCAGTAAATCTATCTCTTTCCCTCCTTCTCTGCGTAACTTTATATTTCTTTATTTCTTAATAGATCTTTCTCAGTCTATCTATCTATCTATCTATCTATCTATCTATCGCAATCTGTTCGCACTTTTTGTATCTATATATGTATGCATCTATCTATCTATCTATCTATCTATCTATCTATCCAAGCATACTCCAAGAAAAAATGACGTGCATAAGACCAGAATCTGACACAAACAAAATTTGTAAATCAGTGACATATGGTGGTGCACAAGCATCAAATTTCACCATCTGATCCAATTGATCTAATAAGAAGAACATCCTTCCTGTGTCACATTTGAATCGGACTTTGTAGATCTGCAGTAGGATTGATGAGTCGCTTGAGGGGTCGTGAGAAGTATGGTTGTGGTGTTGGGGTTGTAGGATTTTGAGGGAAGGCAGTAATCTGTAAAGATTATACGACTATCTATCTCAACGCATTTTAATCTATCAGTTCTATCTATCTCAACGCATTTTTATCTATCTATCGATCAATCAATCAATCTCTGTCTGTTCATATGTATATCTGTTTGTCCATATCTATCTATCTATCTATCTATCTATCTATCTATCTCTTTCTCCCTCTGCAAAGGGTTATACGATTATTACCATCTATTATCAGTCTATCTATCTCAACGCATTTTTTATCAATCAATCAATCTCTCCCTCTCTGTTCATATCTATATCTTATGTCCATTATCTATCTATCTATCTATCTATCTATCTATCTCTTTCTCCCACTGCTAAAGAGTATATATATCTGTCTGTCCATATCTATCTATCTATCTCTTTCTCCCACCACTAAGAATTATACGATTATTACCATCTATCTATCAGTCTATCTATCTCAACGCATTTTTATCTATCTATCGATCGATCAGTCAATCTCTCCCTCTCTGTTCATATCTATATCTGGATGTCCATATCTATCTATCTATCTATCTATCTATCTCTTTCTCCCACTGCTAAAGAGTATATAAATGCACCGAGGAATAGAGTGTTTGTAAATGGTCAGAGATTAAAACGTGTTGCTAAATTATTGGAGATCTACGTATATTGTAAATGCATTGTTAATGATTTTTAGTATAGATATGCATTGCAACGTGGGAAGAAAAAAAGGTTTTCCTGTAGTCAGGAGTTAATGGAAGCATTATCGATCAAACAAGACAATTAGAAGATATTCTTCTTGAATTGATTCCATGGGAATCATATTCTACTTTAATTTCCTTAGATTTATTCTTTTTCTGTTGTTGAAGGGAAAATAATCGTTTATCTCCAAGTTAATTATTATAGTTGCCATTTCATTTACACTAACAAAATTTCATGAGAATTTTTACAATATTACTAAATGACTTAGGGGCCGGGTTAGCTCAGCGGTAGAGCGTTCGGTTAGAAACCACAAGGTTCATAGTTCGATACCGGCACTAGAATTTTACAATATTACTAAAATAATTAGGGGCCGGGTTATCATAAGAGCGTTCGGTTAGAAACCACAAGGTTCATAGTTCGATACCGGCAACTCGCCAACTCAGCGTATGAGGGATCTGTGCGAATTTTACAATATTACTAAATAACTTAGGGGCCGGTTAGCTCAGTCGGTAGAGCGTTTCGGTTAGAAACCCAAGGTTCATAGTTCGATACCGGTACTCGCCAACTCAGCGTATGAGGGATCTGTGCGGAATTTTTACAGTATTACTAAATAACTTAGGGGCCGGGTTAGCTCAGTCGTTAGAGCGTTCGGTTAGAAACCACAAGGTTCATAGTTCGATACCGGCACTCGCCAACTCAGCGTATGAGGGATCTGTGCGGTAAAGTAAGGAGCTGATGGTAGGTGTGGCGCCCCACCTCAGACACTAAAAATAATCTCCTTGGTCTAGTGCAAGTGAAAAGGGGATAGTCTCCCTCGCTGATTGGCTGATACCGATTTTAGGCTGCCCCGACGACTTTACTTTTACTTACTTACTAGATAAAACTACTAAAATAATAAAAAATTGCTTGAATAACAACAACAAACAACAACAATAACAATGGTGTAGTGACTGAGATGAAGCGGTTTGTATATTTTATACATATATAAAGGACAGTTGGTGTGTATATATGTATGTCCGGACGAAACTAAGAAAATAAAACAATTAACGACAAAGTAATATATATATACATATCAGATATCGCCAGTGCTTACTTTTTGCGCAAAAATTATGAAGATTTGATTTATATTCAAAGATATTTAAACTACAAGTTATCCTCTTCATAGTAATCCCCCTGGAGCCAAATGCACTTTCCCATTATTCTCTGCCACGCTTGCATGCACTCCTGGAAGAATTCTTCCGGGACTCTCTGTAGCTCTATCGTCACGGCCTGGGCTCCTTAATCTTGGCTAGACAGAGAAGGAAAACACTGATTCAAAACCTGCTAAGTTCAGCTTAAGAAATCGACTTATGTCGTGCGCGGGGGAGTTGGTATATATATATATGGAAGAATTCTTCCGGGACTCTCTGTAGCTCTAATCGTCACGGCCTGGGCTCCTTAATCTTGGCTAGACAGAGAAGGAAACTCTGAATTCAAACCTGCTAAGTTCAGCTTAAGAAATCGACCTTGTGTCGTGCGGGGGAGTTGGTATAATTATATATATACAACAGCTTGTTAACCATCGCATCAAATGAGGTTTCCGTAGCAAAGTGGGTCATAGTAGAGAATGAACCAAATATTTCCAGTTCCTTGGTTACGTTGAAACTTAGGATCCAGTTGCTAATATTTTGCTGTTTTCAATCACAAATCAAATATTGCCGCCAAAAGGTGACGAGTAAAAGCTGACATCCTAACAACAAATCTTTGGCAAGAGAAAATATCGACCTATTTTGGATTTTCTTTTTTTTGTTTTTTATTTTGTTTGTCTCTTTCATCCGGTTGGAATTGCAAGTTGGTCAGAAAACGGAAATGAAAGCTTTCCCGATGAAGATGATCTAATCAATGAGATTTTGTTAACACCCATGTTTTAGCGTCCGTGTCATTCCGGAAGAAAAAGAAAAAATAATAACCAAGACATCTGGTACTTAAACATGAAACTACTCACTATTTGAAACGTTTCGTGGAAAACAGCACCCTCACAAGGACGCAGTCATACAGTCACATGCCCCCTATCTCACAAGGGATGGACAACGCATGCGTGACACTGCAGGAGAGCAAGGAAGGACGAACTCATAAGCGATGTTCTCCAGTGGAAGCCAGTACATGGACATGCTAACGTGGGCCGCCCAGCAAGGGCCTACATTGACCAACACTGCACGGATGCTGGATGCTGCGCAGAGGACCTCCCCTGGCACAATGAATGATTGAGAAGGTTGGCAAGAGATTGTCATGGATATCCGTGCTAATTGCGTGACATGATGATGATGATGATGAGATACTAAAGAAGCTTAGTTTAGGCTCGGTAAAGTGGCCTAATGCCGGTATCAAGCCAGACAGGGAGGGAGTCTATCCCCTTTTACCTAGCGCTAGATAAAGTAGATTGTTTTTGCATCTGAGACGGAGCGCGACACATACCGTCAGCTCCTCACTTTAGCACACAGATCACACGTTGAGTTGGCGAGGGCCGGTATCGAACCAGGAACCTTGTGATGCAAAGGCAAGTGATCTACCGACTGAGCTAAACCGGCTCTTATGCTAAACCGACTCGGAATAGTATCAAGTAAAAACCGTGTAGATATTAACATATTACACTCTACGCAAGGTTAATTAGATATTTACAATTAACGTAAAAAAATGACACAGCCACGGAGTTAATACCCTTCTTTAGATAACGGTTTATTGGGCGCCATTCGTGATATCATTGTTAAACGAGTTAGGTTAGTGAACTATTGGATAGCATAATCAATGGCACATGGTGACAGCCAATTTCAAACTTAGATCTACGTATGTTCTAGTGCCGATACAGAGCACGGTTTATCTATAAATATAGCAAACTATATATATATATATATATATATATATATATATATATATATATATATATAAACAAAATCGGAGCCGGGAAATACAGTGAAAAACAGGAATAGAAAGATATTTTGTTTTCTACGCTATTCAAACTTAGATGTACGTTTTCACTCTCACCTATTTTGAGCAATCTCTATTCATAAAAATTGCAAACCATGTAACTGTATATATATATACAGAGAGAGAGAGAGAGAGAGAGAGAGAGGGAGAGAGAGAGAGAGAGACAGACAGACAGACAGACAGACAGACAGACAGACAGAAATACCGACAGACAGACTGAGGCTGGCAGACAGATAGACAGAAATACAGAAATACACACACACACATATGTATATATGAATATAGCAAAATATATTACTATATTATCATTAATATATATATATATATATATATATAAGATAATTTTGAGTATTTATAAGTAAAGAGTGCTTAATATCAATGATAGAGCTCTAAGTTACGGTAACGTGGACACTTGGTTTGAAAATCGCACAGGTGACAAACTGGCAGTCAGCACCGATAACTTTATACATATATACATATATATATATATATATATATATATATATATATATAACTTTTTCTTATTGTTTACACTACCTAACGGAAAGAGGAACAGAACGAGATGCACACATCAGAATAGAGAGAGAGAGAGAGAGAGAGAGAGAGAAGAGAGAGAGAGAGAGAGAGAGAGAGAGAGAGAGAGAGAGAGAGAGAGCTCTGCTATGATCAGTTTATGACTGATAATGACTTAATTGTGGAACTATATGCGTGTGTGTGCGTATGTATGTATGTATGTATGTATGTGTGTGTGTGTGTGTGTGTGTGTGTGTATGTGTGTGTGTATAAATCCATTTGTGATAATATGAACCTTAAAACTAAATCTTTTCAATCAAATGTAATTATTTGTGATAATGAAAATAAGAAACACTCAATTTATAACACCCTGACTGATTTGATGCAAATGTAAACTGATGTCGGAAATGAGAATTTATCTCGTTGCAACCAGTCATTCATGCAGAGCCGGATAAACTAAATGTTTCACATTACGTTTGATAATAAAGAAGAGAATACGGAATGAATAAACACTATGTAACATGAATAAACACACTGAATAATAATAATAAAATACTGAAGGTGTCGGAGGGCACATCGGCCCAACGTTGTATAGATACAATAGAGATGAGGACAATAATTACACTGGATATATTTGTCTTAGGCAAGAATGTGAATAGGTGTTTTTTACTAATTTGGGTGTGCTGAATTCAAATTTATACAATTTCACTTCTAGTTTTCTGTCTTTCAAATAGTCTCATTTTAGTATATACAGAGTATATACGTGCTTATTTTAACAGTTGCAGCAGCTTATTACAGATAAACAGGAATAGATAAAGAACATTGACGGAATAAATACTACTTGGATGACACAATGTACACAATCATAGTACCGCAGACAGTTAGAAGTGGTTTTCTTAGATGATTTGCTGTATTTTGCCTCCGGGATGTCATGCAAGAGCAGTGCACTACTGGTTGTTGATTGAGATGTGTTGGCTACGCTTAACTGCCCAAATCCGTCTTGATTAATAGCTATATATATATATGTAATGCTATCACTTACATTCATTGCATAATACTAAAAAAGAAGACATAAGTCCACAATATTAGAATTAACCTGAATGCATATACGCTTTATGTTTCAATATATAAAATGTCAGTAGCATATCTAAAAAACTAGAGGTGATGAGTAAAACGAATTTCAAATCTGAATCAGCACACCCAAATTAGGTTAACAGCTATTTTGTACTTGCCTCAATTTCTTTGTAATTATCAAGCCTCATCTAATGAATAGTAAAACACTCTGAAATTAAACCTGAGATCGGGGTTCGAAGAGTTTTGGAGCTAATAACGCCCGTCCCCCTGCCAAAAATAAATTCGATTAATTGTTATGTTCTTCTTGTACAGCCAAGCAATTATCGAATGTACAAGGCGTATAAAAAAAGTATCGAGATTGAGGCTGTATTTACTAAGATAGGAATGAACAATAAATGTAACGTTAATTTTCAGAATACAAGGTGTGTCAAAAAGTACAGATTTTAAAGCAGTATTTACCGAGATAGAAATGAAGAATGAATGGAACGTTATTTTTTTTCTCCAAAAATGTGTGTCAAAAAGTACCGAAAATCTCGATACTTTTTTGACACACCTTGTATTCTTTCCTAACATAGAGCAAATTTTGTTCGATATTTGTACTACATGGCTGCCGTATCCGTTGTCACTGAGGACATGTATAGACCAAAACATTCCACATTGCCAAAGCCCATGGTTTCCTAATGGCTGTTTGGTTACATTCTCAAAATCATAGATCTTGTTCGATATTATCAGGCTGAATCTTATCATAATCTTTTTAGTTTTTTGTTGGATTATTTTGTCATATAATGTGAGCTATGACCCACCACTTAAACTTGTAGACTCTGCGTGTGCGCGTGATTAAAGCCAACAATCAACACGCTCGAATACGTGGTTAGTTAACTATTTAATCGCCGATCTTGAAAGCCGTTCACTTGTTCGTATTCAACACGGACGAACAGATCAGCAATCAAGCGCTCTGCTTAACACAAGGATTCTTCATTAAGGAACACAAGGATTCTACCTAACACTAAGGAACACAAGGACTCTACCTAACACTAAGAAAGACAAGGGATCTCCACTGTAAAGAGATCTCACTTGCAGCCTAAAATGGCCACAAAATTCATAACAGTTTTAAACAGAAAATTTCAGTTGATAGTGTTTTTTTTATTAATTTTCTTAAAAAACAGTAAAATGCAACAAGAAATATATGTATGATAAACTCAGCACGATTTAATAATAGCAATGTTTCAGCTGCGAGATACCGAAAATTGAATTATTGTTTTGCCTGAGTCGAAAACACAACTCTATTTTATATAAAAATAAATAAATAAATAAATAGAACTATCAAAAACCTTCTTTTATTGAGAGGGAGAAACCTATAAGTAACCTAGTATTCCGTCAGTAAGATGCAGAGACAAAATTTAACCCCCCCCCAAAAAAAAAACCTAGATTATTTCGACGGAGCATAAAGTAATTATTCACAGAAAATTCCAGCAATTTTTTTTTCTTTTGTTGATTTGGCAGAACTTTTCTTCGTAATTTAGAATTTAGAATATTTTACACACACACACACACACACACACACACACACACACACACACACATATATATATATATATATATATATATAATATATATATATATATATATATATTTTCTTACTGGAATCTTTAGAAATAATTTCTGGTTTCTTTCATTTTTCTAATATACATTTTTTTAAAAAAAATCAATTTATGAAAATATGCGATTTTCAATTCCTGTTCGCTCGATGTCTTTCTCCGTCAATTGATACAAACTAAAAAAAAAAAACAAAAAAAAAAAAAAAAAAAAAGAAAATGACAAAAAACAACAAAAAACAACTGAAAACAAAACTAAAAAACTTGTCACTCTTTTGTTAAGACCATATAAAAGCGTCATACTAATTTCCTTTGTGGTGATTTAGCTGCGGAAAAAGGGACACAACTGATTTCCCTCGAGACATCAAGTCACAAAGGAAATTCTATACCATAAAAAAAAATGAAAAGAAAATCAGTATCTTTTTTTCTTTAATCGGATCTCTTCATTATACGTCACCCTGTTGACCGAGTTAAGAACAGGTTGACTGTATCCTCTGCAAAAGTGTAAGCCCCCCCACCCCCAAAGGGGGGCATCCTGTGTATGAAAAAAACTATATCTGAAGTAAGGCTTGGATAAGCTAAGCTCAATATATAACTAGTAAAAGTGTCCTAGGTATGACATTAAACTGCATCTAGTGGTGAGGTTCCAATTCTCGAACTCTGGGGAGTGTGAAGTACCTTTCATTGTCATTACTCCCATGTCTACTCTGACCCGTGGTACTTGTTAGGGTCCCATCTATGAATCAAATATATCTGTTTGAACATAATTAGCATTGGATAGGAATACGTGAATCCATATGATCATTATAGTTTGGAAGATATGACATTTAAGGATTATATTATCATATTAATTATTCCTATCTAATACAAATAATTTATACACAGCGGTGGGCTTTTAAGTATTTCCATCTAATGCTAATAATTTATACATAATTATATAAAAAAAGTAAAAAGCATAGTAAATAAAGTCGACGGAGTGGCCTATTGTCGGTATCAACTAGACAGCAAAGGAGTATATCCCCTTTTCACTAGCGTCGGCCCAATTAGATTGTTTTTGCGTCTGAGGTGGAGTGCCACACCTACAAACAGCTCCCCACATTACTGCATAGATCTCTGTGCTACGCATACGCCGAGTTAGCGAGAAGCCGGTCTTGAGCCCGGAACCTTGTGGCTCCGAGTCGGATGCTCTACCGACTGAGCTAAGCCGACCCTCTAATATATATAGTTTCAAGTATTATTTATAATAATTCATTTTTAGCACACCTATGGTTTCAAGTAACTAATAATAATCCTTAGTAAACAATTGAAGCTTTAAGTAACTATTCTTAATAGAAATAATTTACAGTTATATGGCATTCCGTATTTCTATTTGATACTAATCATTTGCAAACAGATTTGTTTGATTCATAGATGTGACCCAAACAGGTACAACCATTCCGTGTCAGTGTGGAGCTGAAATGAAAGGGTACTCCACAATCCTGAAATCTACGGAACTGGGGCCTCACCATCAGATGTAGTTTAGTGTCATACTCAGAACACCACTTTTTTTTTTAGTGGTGTCTTACTTATCTGAGTATACATTCAGTGTAAGCCCCGCCGATAGGGCGGCCAAGATTCGGAGGAGACGCAAAGAATTGGTGTGTTGGTTTTTAAAGCATGTCAACCCCAGTGGGTTATTTCATGCCAAAAGATGTTCTGTTTTATTCATTCTTGATGGGTATACAGCATTTTCTTTTTAAACTCGATATTTTTAAACACATTTTTTAAAATATTTTTTTCTACTGAACCCATAGATGGGACCATAACAGGTGCTACCACCCCGGGTCAGAGTGAACCGGAGAGCAAAGGCGATGAAGGGGGACTGCATACTCATTGCATTAGATGCAGTTTAACGCCATACTCAGGAAACGGAAACGCAGAGAGAGAGAGAGAGAGAAAATAGACAGAGAGAGAGAGAGAGAGAGAGAGAGAGAGAGAGAGAGAGAGAGAGAGACGCAGAGAGAGACGCAGAGAGAGAGAGAGAGAGACGCAGAGAGAGAGAGAGAGAGAGAGAGAGAGAGAGAGAGAGAGAGAGAGAGAGAGACGAGAGAGAGAGAGAGAGAGAGAGAGAGAGAGAGAGAGAGAGAGAGAGACGCAGAGAGAGAGAGAGAGAGAGAGAGAGAGAGAGAGAGAGAGAGAGAGAGAGAGAGAGAGAGAGAGAGAGAGAGAGAGAGAGAGAGAGATCTATTAATCATTTCTCTAATTTTGATCCACGTTGCAATATGGCGCGTTTTCTTTGGCCGGATCATTTTAGTCATTTCTCAAGCCTCCGCGGACGCTAAGTACTTTCAATGCTAATAATAAGACGAGAGGCTTATTACGTCTCCAAGTCACGTTCAAAGTGTTAGAGCAGCAACTCATTTAAGATGTCCTTTTCCGTCTTTCTGCGCATGTGTCGTCCGGCGCTAAATCCGCTTAGCCAAGATTGCACAACCGGAAGGAGTTTGCAAGGATCATTTAGATTTTCTCGAATTCATATTAGACACCCACAGGATCCAATAAAAAAATTGGCAATTTGATACGACAAGGAAAGACAAAAAGAGTTAAAATGGATTATCGTGAGGATCATTGCATGTTTGCTAATCAACGGACGCGCTTTTCATTGTTCCAGGCGGAAATCTGTTCGGAAGTTTGAAACAAAATATCCAATGCACAGTGGATTCTCAATCGGCTGCGATATATTTTTCAAATTTGATTTAGTCAATATACAGGGTGACCCCAAAAAACAGAATTTGGGTTCTGTTTTTGTTTTTATCTTCATTTTTTGAGCTGGTAGTCTGCATCAGTAATACTATATATACAGGGGAGGGGGCAAAAAACAGAATTTGGGTTCTGTCTTTTTTGTACAGGTAGTCTGCATCAATAATAGTATGTATACGGGGGGGGGGGCAAAAAACATAATTTGGGTCTGTTTTTTTTTTTTTGTTGATAGTCTGCATCAATAATAGTATGTATACGGGGGGGGACAAAAAACAGAATTTGGGTTCTGTTTTTTTTTGTGCAGGTAGTCTGCATCAATAATAGTATATATACATATTAGAAATCAATAATACTAAGTACATATTTATTAAAATCAAATTTTTGATATCAATATGCAAATTAGCATTTCCGTTCACACTGTAGACCGTTATTTTGCTGTATATATAAATACAATTGCATGTTATTCGTATGTAAACCCGCCCAACGGGGTGGGGGTCCAGCGGCTTCGGCCCTGGATCTTTACAAGTTAATAGCGTCGATCCCAGGGTCTTTCAACCCAGGCAATACCTGCCCCCTTGATTTAAAGGGGCAGGGCTGGGTTTATTGCCCAGCGCCTGAGGCGCACCCTCGAGGGGGAATGCCGACGAGATCGACGCAATTTTTTTCACCTACCACCCATGAGCTTCGGCTTGTGGGTGGGCCCACATAAAAATGTCCTTGTGTCACGCCCTCATAAGTGGGATGAGAGGCAAATACCTGTAGATACGGTCAAGAGTATTAATAATGGAAAACAATTTTATTAATCATTGAGGCTAAAATGAAAATAAAATCATTGGAGAATGTGACGTAAATAACTAAGGGAATTGTGACTTGAGGAGTGATATAGTTTCGGTTACAGACAGACAAACACACAATCTCCATTATAATAAGATTTAAATAAAAAATAAAATCATGGAGAATGTGATGTAAATAACAAGGGGAATTGTGACTTGAGTAGTAATATAGTTTCGGTTACAGACAGACAAACACACAATCTCCATTATAATAAGATTTAGATAAAAAATAAAATCATGGAGAATGTGACGTAAATAACTAAGGGAATTGGGACTTGAGGAGTGATATAGTTTCGGTTACATACAGACAAACACACAATCTCCATTATAATAAGATGAGCGAAACGTATTGATCCGACTTTAGAAGGTCGTTTTGAATCTCGTTTGGTTGAGCCTGACTCATTAAGTTTCTTTTGCACATATAACCAATGTTTGATCTCCTTTCTAAATCAGACATTTGTTTCGAACGGATTCGTCATATTTCAAACCAGAATGTTTCATACGACAGAAACGTACTTCGTTTAAACATTGCGGTGATAGCACGTATCTTTGAGTCGTCTGCTAACACTGACGTGATTATAACTGACGTTAAGGTTATATTTCTATTCGTTGTGAACATAAACCTTATTGTAGCTGGCCTGTCGGTCGTGCATTGATGGATGGTTTCGGTTGGCAACAGTAAATGAATTGCTTGAATGTGATTGACGTAATATAAGATGAAGGATTTCGTCTAATAAGACAAGAAAGAAATAAGAAAAAATATCGATGTCGTGTTTTAAATTTCAGTATTTTGTTTTTTTTTAGATAATAAATTTATTTTTATATCCTAGATCCTTTCTCTTCCGTAAATTAAAGATGTGATGCCCCAGAACATGAGAACAGATACTTGATTGATTTAAATATTTATTAAATCCTATATATATATATATTATATATATATATATATATATATATATATATATATATATATATAAAGATAAATCTGAAGAGAGCATCAACCGAAACTAATAGTAGGTTCGTCTGACTCACTAGATTTATCTTTATTATTTGCTCTACTTAGGTATTGAGCACTTTTTACTTATTAGCTTATTTTCCTAGTGGTTTGTATGAATATATATATATCTTATATACATATATATACATATAAATTGTTTTTTCTTTTGGCCAAATACTGTACCAATAGATTATTTTTTTGTTGGTACGACTATCTTGGTCTTTTCTTTTTTTCAAAAATTTTTTTCTCCCCGGTTGATGTTTGGTAGTATATTTTTACAATCAAACTATTTGCTGGGTTTTTTCTCACCGCAAGGATTTACCAACACGCTTGTATATATATATATATATATATATATATATATATATATATATATATATATACCAACCCCTCCGCGCGAGCAGGATGTGACACAAGGTCAATTTCTTAAGCGGAGTTCAGCAGGTTTGAATTCAGAGTTTTCCTTCTCTTAGACCGGTTGCCTAAGCATGGTTAAAGAGCTCAGTCTGTCCTACTATTTACCCATAGCTGGAGGGAGAGTAGGATTCATACCTTTCCCAAGGGTATTAGCGCTAAGTGAAATGCAATTACAACGTCCAGATATAGAAGTGCGTTGTGCAAAGGTTACCGTCGTAGAAAAAGAACACGACGAGAACAGCTCAAATTCTGGACGAGGCTGTTTACATTGCATTTTAAATTGTTGGATTATTTTGACATATAAGGTGTGCTCTGGCCCACCACTTAAACTCATAGTCTCCGCGTGGACGTGTGGATAAACGCCAGCCAATCAACACGCTCGAATACATGGTTAGTTAACTATCTAATCGCCAATCTTGAAAACCGTTCATTTGCACGTATTCGACACGGACGACACGGACGGAGGGCAGTTGTGTTTTTTTAGATGAGGCTTGATAATTTGTATCATTTAGATTTTTGGACTGTTGTCCTCATCTTTATTGTTATATAACATTTTTTAGATGAGGCTTGATAATTTGTATTATTTAGATTTTTGGACTGTTGTCCTCATCTTTATTGTTATATAACATTTTTAGATGAGGCTTGATAATTTGTATTATTTAGATTTTTGGACTGTTGTCCACATCTTTATTGTTATATAACAATAAATATTAGGACAACAGTCCAAAAATCTATATAATACAAATTATCAAGCCTCATCTAAAACATGTTATATAACAATAAAGATGAGGACAACAGTCCAAAAATCTAAATAATACAAATTATCAAGCCGCATCTAAAAAAATTCAGACAAATATTAACACTGCACTTTAGAAGACTTTTAAAAAAAGACATGCGGTATATTAATAAAGTGACTTACCTTCGGTGTATGGTAACGAGTAGACAACGGCAAATATGCTTAGTACTAAGCAGAAGGCAATGAAAGACCTCATAACTATAGGGAAATAAGAAAAAGAAAACAAACCCTCATTAGATCATGTGCAAACATTTTGGCAAATAGTTCTCAAAACAGTTTTCGTTCTAATCTTTAGAAACTCTTCTTCATAGTTGCGTACTTTCATTGGTTTCAAAATTCACAGTTTATACAGGGTCAGGCAAAATGATCTGACACATTTGTAGGTTTAATAAAATGCAAATAAAGTAAAGAAACAAAAAAGTGTTTTTATTTTTGAAAAGTACATATAATGCCATTTTATTTCATTATGTTTTAAAAATTAAATCAGTCAAATGGGATCCATTATTGTCCACACACTGTCGAAGGCGTTCACGAAAGTTGTCTATAACTCGGCGGGTGTCAGATCATTTTGCCTGACCCTGTACTAACTCACTAACTTGTATTGCATTGTATTGTATTGTATTTTTCTAATTACCAAAAAAAAAAAAATTACCCCCCCCCAAAAAAAAAACAAAAAAAAAACAACAACAAAAAAACAAAATGGGGACAATACTAATATTAACAAAAATATTGGCAGTAATGATAAGGTTAAGAATTAGATTAAGAATAACAAAATAATAACAATAATAAAAATATTAATAAAATAGGATTAGAAGTAATAAAACAAAATACTATTATTATAAATTTTAATATTTCTGAATGAAATGATTATAATTTTAATATTTCTGAATGAAATGATTTGATATTTCTGAATGGAATCACCCACCTTATATCAAAATAGGGGGTGTGTTGAGATTTTTGTAATATAGTTATTTACTATGTGAGGTGCCCTTAGATTTACTAAGCATAGCTTAGATATGGCACAAGGCCAGAAGTATGGGGCTCCCAATGAGAATCGAACTCACTAACAACGGTTTGCGAAGCGAGCTTGCTAACCATTACACCACATGAGGTGCCCAGATTTTTGTAATATAGTTATTTACTAAGCTTTGCTTAGATATAGCACAAGGCCAGAAGTGTGGGGCACCCAGTGAGAAACGAACTCACTAACAATGGTCTGCTAATCTAGCTTGCTAACCATTACACCACGTGAGGTGCCCAGATTTTTGTAATATAGTTATTTACTAAGCTGAGCTTAGATATGGCACAAGGCCAGAAGTATGGGGCTCCCAATGAGAATCGAACTCACTAACAATGGTTTGCAAAGCGAGCTTGCTAACCATTACACCACGTGAGGTGCCCAGCTTTTTGTAATATAAGGCGTGTGTTAAAAGCCCACTTCTCTTTATAGACTCGTCAAGAACTATGTGATTAACCTCTTGGCCAATCACTGGCAGTACTCTGCTGCTGATACAATACTTATACCGGCAGTACTGGCGATACCTACTCATAACTACTGCGACCTTCGTGGACGACGGACATAGGATTAAATCACTGGACCTTTAACAATACGCTGGATAGGACTTATTCCCTTACCAAAGGATTCCATAACTCAGGACTTACTTACTTTAAGTCCTTTTCAACTGGCCAAGGATGGCATTTAAAAACTTAACAGCCCTACTACCTACGGATCTATTAATACTTCGTATCTACTTAAAGGGGTGGTATTTAACGTAATAGTTATCGTCATAAGGGATGGAATCGGTGTTCCGAGTTCAACTGCTGGATGAGGCTGTTTGCGTTTCACTTCACATTTGAGAAAGGCATAAATCCAGCTAAGGACCAACAGGAGGTTATTGTTGTTTTATGGCATATCAACCCTTTTCGGGTCATTTAATGCCGAGTCAAGACATTTTTGAAAAACAAAGGACTTGGATTGCTTACAGAACCTGCTGTTGCTTAATTAACTCTTTGCTTACATTAAGCCGCTCACAGCAGCTCTCCTACGACTGCGATCCCACTGTAAACTGCTGGCAGCGGCTCTAATTATAGCTGAGGACCTTATAAATAGGACTTTATTTGAATAGAATGAGTTTTGGGGTGAATAGTTTGTGAACTTTGAAGTATCCCATCATACAGGTAAAAAAATACCAAAGAAATTTGGTACAGCCGTGGGGGAAATTTGGTAGGCAAAGAGTTAAGTATTTCACAGGCTCATCACTGTTGCCGCTGCTTCAACTGTCGAAGTCTTTTCATGTGCAATCTCCCAAATTTGTCGCTTGAAATATACATATAAGTGTTTTTCTTCCCACTTTTGTTTTAATAATAATAACTAGCAGGACATGTGGAAACACCACAGTATGATAATCTAATTATTACACCGTTTGATATGATTACTTAATAGCTATTGCGAAATAGTTCAATATGTAAAAAGTATAATAAACTTGATTTAACTCTCTCTCACTCTTTCTTTCTTTCTTTCTTTCTTTCTTTTTATATTTTCATTATGTTCGATTGTAGGTATCCACAGGAGAACGTCACTTGTGAGCTTGTCCTTACTTCTTGAGCAGTTTCCAACGAGTTTTGGTTGTCTTACTTGGATGGTTTGTGTGATAGTGGGTAAGTGGCCGCACAGCTGATTTTTTTCGTGGGAATCTGCTTCCAGGATTTGTACTTCATCAAATATATTCAGACAACTTAAAATACTATACTACTACTACTACTACTACTACTAGGAGTAAGTAAGTAAAGTCGACGGGGCGGCCTAAGGTCGGTATTAGCCAGTCAGCGAGGGAATCTATCCCCTTTTCAATAGCGCTAGACCAAGGAGATTGTTTTAGCATCTGAGGTGGAGCGCCACACTTACCATCAGCTCCTTACTTTACCGCATAGATCCCTGTGCTACTCATACGCTGAGTTGGCGGGGACCGGTATTGAACTAGGAACCTTGTGGTTTCTAGCCGAAGTAGGAGTAAAAGTAGGAGTAGTATGTAACATGTAGCAGGTATTTTCAGTGTGCCTTGACCATAATATAAATAGTAGGGCAGACTAGGTTATTTAGCCTTGGTTAGGCAATCCGTCTGAGAAAATGAAAACTAAAAATTCAAACCAGCTGTGTTCCGTTTAAAGATTGATATTGTGTCACACCTCTTTTATGTTGTTCCCCGAGAATATTGAGAAATTATCCCTTCGCCAGGAATTAAGACAATCAGAAAATAAGAACTATTATATGTATAAAGGAAAGGCACTCTAAATTAGAAAAAAAGGGGATTGTCAGTAGTCAGGAATTAATAGATAACTGATACAGTAGGACTATTATATTTATTATGTAAATGCATTGCTAATGATTTTACTATGTATTGAGTTAGACGTTTTGCAATATTTTTTGGTACGTGCTAGTTTATAGCGCATATATCACGTGATCAAAACAGTTCAAACTGTGGTAGATACCCGCATTGGTTGGTAGTATCATGGTAGTCGGTTCGCTGACACGTTGTGCATTACTTCATTCTGTGTGTGATTTGAAAGCCATACGGATGAATGTGCAATGTAGTCTAATTCGGGAACTTATGCTTTGCGGTTTTGAACTGGGACATAACACCGCAAAAGAAACTAAAAACATTTGCTGTGCCTATTTCAGATTTTAGCTCACAACACAAAGCAAAAAATCGACCAAATGACAGCTCGTAATTCGGAACACTCGTAAATTTGGACGTTCGTAAAGGAAAAAAAAAACTAGTCAAAATTGTTTCTCGGAGATGAGGCTTGATAATTAGTATTATTTAGACTATTCGGACTATTGTCCTCATCTTCATTGTTGTCTGTACAAAGTTTCGGTCGATATGCCCTCCGGCCTTTCTTGTCGGGCTCGGGAGCTTTCTCGAACTCGGGAACCTTCTTTCCAACTCGGGAACCTTTTTTCGAACTCGGCACATCGGCCGAAACGTTGTACAGATAACAATGAAGATGAGGACAATAGTCCGAATAATCCAAATAATACTAATAGTCAAAATTGATTATTATGTTGCATGGAACTTTGAACACTGCACTGTCAATTTTGATCCAGGCTTTTCGTAAAAAGAAATGCTGGTTTTGTTTGATTTCCTTTAAGAACAAATTGTCGATTTTTACCTACGAAAATTCTTACATTCAGACAAGAGAAAAAATAAATGAAAAGATTTTTTCAAAATGTTCTTGTTGCCTTCAGATACAGGAGTGGAAAAAAATAGAAGGTAACTTTTGAATAGACGAAAAATTAAATCGAACGTTGATATTTCTTTAATCTTTTTTTGGGGGGGAAATCGTCAAAGTCGGAGAATTGAAAAAAAAAAAAGAACTTCTGAAAAATCGTTTGAAAACGCAATAAGAAACGAGGAAATTAAAAAACAAAGAAGAAATATCAAAATAATAAAAGAATAAAGAAAAAAAGAATGATTTTTATTAAATAGTGAAGAAATATTTACGAGGGAGGGCTGAAAAATACAGAGGCTGAAAAATACAGAGGCTGAAAAGTTCATATGATGAAGTCGTATCTGCTGTTGATGACATTTTTTGAAAGGACCGGTTCCCGCTAGATCACTGAAGTTAAGCGGCGATGAGCCTTTTCGATACTTAGATGGGTAACCATTTAAGCAACAGCAGTTACTGTAAGAAACCGAATATCAAAATGACTTGATTCGGTATTAAATGACCCGGAAAGGGTTGATATGCCGTAAAACATAACAACAAAACAACCAACCGATGAAAGAAGCACGTGGATCGCAAGAGGGACAATGTTGAAAAAATATGCTTCATTTTGTCACATTCCATGAAAGTGTCTTGGTCAGCATATGATTAGGTCAGCCTAATTTACCATTACGGAATCAATTAACTCTATACTCACTGGGTGCCCTACACATGTCAACCAGAAGAAGGGATTAAGAGTATTTGGCGGTAAAACAAACAATGTCTTGGATGCTGCTTTTTTAAGACATACAAGTAAGACCTCACTACCCGGAAGATTGGCGCAACACAGTCTTCGTACTTCAAGTTAATATCACACTTTTCTTTATTTTTATTTCTATTTCATACTAGCAAGGATACCAGGCATTGCCCGTGTTTGATAACTAATAAACTCTAGTTATCTTATTTTTCAAAATTAGAAACTAATTGGAGGATGAACCACATTTTTCAAAAATTCAATTCATTTAGAGGACTGAGTTGTGACAGAGTGAGGGGAGTAGTAGAAAATGGGGGGGGGGTAACAGGAGTAGTAACTTCTCTTCCCACTGCCTCAGGGAAACACCATTTATTTCCTCCTCTAATAGTAAATACGTCTCTTGGGCTTCAATTATTGATTTTATTGAAATACAATTAACCAGTCCTGTTGTGAACATTAGCTTAACATGTGTGAAAAGTTTCATTTTGATCAGATCACTGGTGTAGTCGCAAACTGGTTATACACAGACAGAAATTGTCATTTATGGTCTAGATAAAACAACAACAACAACAACAACAATAATAATAATAATAATAATAATAATAATAATAATAATGGTATATGCATAAACCAAAATCTGTTCTTGAGAATGAAACGTATAAAATTCTCTGGGGCTTTGAAATAAAGACGGATCACCTTATCCCAGCCAGAAGACCAGACCTAGTATTGATTACCAGGAAAAAAAAAGAAAAAAAAAGAATTTGTCAACTGGTAGACTTTGCAGTTCCAGCAGATCACAAGGTGAAGATGAAAGAAAACGAAAAGATGGCAAGAGAATTGAAAAAGTGTGGAATATGAGGGTGAAAGTGATACCAATACTAGTTGGGACACTAGGAACGGTCTCCAAAGGCTTAGAAAAAAGACTTGAGGAGCTAGAAATCAAAGGAAGAACTGAGACCGTCCAGACAACAACTGTTGAAATCAGCTGGAATACTCAGGAAAGCCCTGGAGACTTGAGGAGACTTGAGGAGACTTGTTGTCACTCAAACTCCAGTGATATATCATCAGCTAACGCTGGTGTAAAAATCTAGCGGGAGGAAAGATCTTAGCAGAGGTAAAAATACAAAGAGGCATCTTCCAGGGAGACTCCCTATCATCACGGCTATTTGTCATAGCAATGATCCCACTCACCAACATACTTAAGAAATGTACAAGTAATCCACTGTGAATTTTCACAATGCAACTAAATAGTATATTCACAAGCCTGACCCTGTCCTGAAGAATGAGACTCATAAAATTCTGTGGGGCTTCGAGGTACAGACGGATCACCTGATCCCATGAGACCGGACCTAGTATTGATTGACAAGAAGAGGAGAACCTGTCATTTCGTGGATTTTGCCGTCCCGGCCAACCACCGAGTGAAAATAAAGATAGACCAATAGTTAGACCTTGCCAGAGAACTGAGAAAACTGTGGAACATGAAGGTGAAGGTCGTACCAATTGTATTTGGTGCCCTTGGAACGGTCCTCACATTTCTGAAAAATAAGGTGTGAATTGGAAATCCGAGGAAGAATCGAGACCATCCAAACAACAGCATTGTTAAAATAAACCTATAAGAGACCTGGAGACCCGAGGAGACTTGCTGTCACTCAGTCTCCAGTGAATAACCCGCCAGCTTAGGTGGGTATGAAAAACTCTTATTGTGAAAAAAATAATGATTTAAACTATAGCACTATTAAAATATACTAGAATACTTAGAAGAGTCATAAAGACCTAAGGAGACTTACTGTTACTCAAACTTCAGTAAAAAAAAAAAAAAAAAAAAAAATCTCAAGGAGTAAAATTTTGACTGGTATTTTCTTGCACAATTGAATAATTAATTAATTAATTTATATAATAATAATAATAATAATAATAATAATAATAATAATAATAATAGCTGAGATCGGCTAGAATACTCTATGGATCAGCTCTGAATTCAAACTTGTTATTTTCCTTCTCCTAAACTGGTTGCCTAACCAAGGTTAAAGAGCCCAGTCTGTCTTACTATTTACCCATAGCCGGAGAAAGAAAAGTTGGATGCATTCTTTGACCCGGGGTAATAATGAAATCCAAACAACCTCGTCCAGAATTTGAACTCTGGTCGCCGAGTCCATTTTTTTACGTTGATAACCATTACACCACACGCCTCTATAAAGGATTAGTATATAGGAGGATTTGGTTATTCGTGGGTTTAACCGGATTTCCTCTAGTCAAAGTGGGCGCGAGTTTGAATTTCACTGAAGGCTTATCTATTATTATTTCCGATCCGCCTTCATGCTCATTGTTGTAGACTAATCTACCGAGTAGGACGCGATAAACAGCAATTCAAAATTAACAATAAAAGAAAATACTAGAGAATATTAATTACAGTAGTTATCTGCCCAACAACTTAGGAAAGGAAACGACCCCGGATGTAAAAAGAAAAAAAAGAAAGAAATATAATGCATCAAATTGTACATAACTAATTATAATAGTTTAATCAGTGTTATAAATGCTAAGTTAATTACTATCAATCCATTCCAATGCTATCATGTTGCCATAAATTAGTCTGTATTCAAGCCGCCTCATTATACTGCCGGTGCAACTGCCGTGCGTCATAGTACGAATCATTAAGCACGATAGCACGATTGGTATGACTTGTTAGGAATTCTTTGCATCTTGTCTGAAATATTGCATGAATACACACAACTGTAATTTAGACGACTTGCAAATGTAATTTAGACACAAAGCAACTCTGATCAAGATGATAAGATGATAAAAAAAAAAAATAAAGGGAAATAATCGATAATCACAAGAAAAAAAAATAATATAGAAAGAAATAATCAACCATTTCAAGAGAGAAAAATAAAGATAAAGAAACCTTTAAAAAAATGAAGATGAACTAAATGTGAAGAAGTATTAATGTTAGAAACCTCCAAACGTTTGAACCATTAAAGTGATTGTATTGGATAAAAAGAAGAAAAAAACTAATATGATATTTCAGTGTCTTAAGTGGTGAGTTGGAAATAAAAAATAAAAACAATGTAAAAATGATCAAGTAGTTTTGTTCTTCTTGTAAGTCACGTTCTAACATGTAAGCAAAGAAGTTGTTGTTGGCATCCTTCCGATGGAGTAGTGTCCAAAAATTTTTTCGGAACTACGTAGCCTGTGCGGGTTCATATGGAGCATGAACTGTTGCCCAAGCAGACAATCCCCCATCCTCACACTGCCGCTGTGATCCAAAGGAAAGCTAAGTAACCAATGCAATTTGGCAGCGGTAGTGTCGTGGGAATTGCTTGGTACGGATTTCAGCATCGCACCACTTTAGGGACTCCAGCTCCTGATTTATTTTGGGTGTTTACTCTCCTAGTCTTTCCTTGGGAGGAAGTAAAGCCGCTAGACAGCGGCGTTTTTGTATCGGACTTTTCCTTGTCCTAGGTAGTTTGCCGACCAAGGCTAAGGGGCCCCTGCTAACCCATTAATCCTACTACTGTCGGTGTTCCAAGTTGTGGGCAACGGAATTACCATTAAGTTGAAAATATGTCATTTACTATCAAAGGTTTAGAAGAAGGTGTGTGGAAAGTATAACCAAAGATGATATGAAAAATATGAATTATCCCCACCTAACATTAATGGACGATTCCATTATGTGAAGAATTAATATGGTCCAAAAATCAGACCGGAATCACAAAAGGGGGAAAACGTCATAACCTAATGACCCCACAGAAGCAAGAAGCCGATAACCCCTACTAGCTGGCAGACGGACATTTTGAACCCCTCTGAGCAGGCATGATGTAAGCCGCTGTCAAGTACCCTGAACTAAAGAGAAGCTGCGATAAGAAGTCTGAACAAGACAAATTGACAACAAAAAGTTAATTGTTTCTATATGAATTGAAGTTTGTTCCCATTATGAGACCATTAACCGCTAAAAGAATATATTTTAGCAATTAATCGCACTATTATATAAACGTTGTTGAAATTATCCAATTAACTTGTTTATTCCGTTCTTACAACTCATATAGAAGGTCGATAAATTTTACCATAAAGTTTCAAAAACAAGTACGGTTTGTCTTAATTTTGTATATGAAGCTTCATAATGTATATAATTTATGGTTAACGGAATGAGAACAAAATAAATGGTTCGATTTGAAGTTCCATGAAGGCTCCCGAGTTCTACAAGAAACACCTGAAGAAGGCCGAAGGGCACATCGACCGAAAATGTTGTGCATATACCAATAAAGAAGAAGACAACAGTCCGAAAAAAATCTAAATAATACAAATCAAGTACGATAAAAAATAACGAGAAGAAAGCCATCTGCAAATATTCAGGTCACTTTGGATGGTAAGCAGAATACAAGGTGTGTCATAAAAGTATCGAGATTGAAGCAATATTTACCAAGATAGAAATGAACAATGTATGGAACGTTAATTTTTTTTCAAGATGTGCCAAAAAATACAAAAAATATCGATATTCTTTTGACACACCTTGTATTTTGATAAGTAAAAACAAATATAGCACAAAAAATAGATTGATTTCAACGGCATTCAACCCGTCTAGGGTTATTCTATGCCTAGAGGCGATTACATTTCGTTAATTGTACGTTCATATTTCTATTTCTATTTTTTATTTTATTGCATACGGTCCTATTGGATGCGAATAATTCTTAAATATCGTTAGAGATATGAATATAAAAAAACAAATCAGATTGGTTGATTATAACGGCATGTCAACCCGACTAGGGTTATCTTATCTATAGAGGTTAGGGAATTGCGTTCATTGTATTTTATTTACATTTTTTTGGTGTAGTTTCTTTAGAGATTTTTGCACACAGTTATGTGATATCAAATATTCCTATCTAATTCAAATAATTTGCCAAGACCTGATACAAATAATTTAGAGTTATATCATATTAAGTATTCTATTAAATAATAATTATCATCAAACATATCTAATCGACCCATAGATGGGACCCTAACAAATATTAGCATTCCCGGTCAGTGTACCTGGGAGTTATGGGAAGGAAGGTCTACTCTACACTCCCCACATCTCCAGAACGGGAGCTTCACTATCAGTTTAGTATCATACTCAGAATACCTCCTTTTTATGGAGGTGTCTTACCTCTCTGCTGGGGATACAGTCAGTGTATTCTAAGCCCCACCGACAGGGTGACTAGGGTGAATATAAGGAGGGCTGGATGACAAGCAAATACACTGAACTGATGTTGTCTTTCACATCTAGGAAAGTCTACTGATTAAAAATCGGCATGCCACAAATTCACCTGTTTTTTTTATTAACACTGAAACACATGCACCAATGAAGGTTTGATTTGTTTAATGGTATATCAACCTTCGTGGGTTATCTAATACCAAAGCATCCTTGTAGAAGATCAGCTGCAAATACTACTTCAAAATGCCAGGTTTATTTATGAAGCCTCATAATATCATAGAAACCAAGCAGCCAATCAGGACTCAAGAAATGGAATCCACCAAATGCATGAATGGACTATTCTGGATTCCCAAGTACCAATTGTCTTGGCACTGGTTCCGTTTGTGCTTAGCTTGTTGTCAAACCAACAGTACGCTAACTCACTTCAAACTAAAGGGTATTTTGTTAAAAAGTGAACGTAATAGTGCGACTGGAGTTCGAACTCGGATACTGCGACGTTGCAGTCCAGCATGTTAGCCACTACACCACGGGGATTCTCCACCGCCCACAAAGAAGTTGCTATTCCACTCGAGTAGATCTTCATAATGGAAGACGAGACGTGATATTTGATCGCTTTTTCTCAACTTCTTCTTTTTTTTTTCGTTTTTGTTTTTAAATTAACCTCTTGTTGTTCCGGTTGTTAGTTTTCATCTCATTATCAAATTTTATCAGTCTAAGTTGAATTACAGTCCTTTAGAACAGGGGAGATATTTCAAAATTCATACCACGACAGCTTAATATATCATACAGCAATCCCCAGTGATCCTGATAGTTTTTGATTTTGTGCGTCCTTGCTTTGAACGAGTCCCCAGGAAAATCTCTGGGACCCAACTAAAGTTTTTTAATAGATTGAAGGTTTTTTTTATTTATGATCTGGGGAAACAACTAAAGCCGTCTAACTCCTACGTTGTAACCTATCCTGTGTAATTCGTTTCTAAGAAAATATTGAAATGTATTTACAGTTAGTTGAAATGGTGAGAGAAGAAAAAAGAAAAACCCTCGGATGCATGGATACGATTTTACTGCACCTTTTTAGATTTTTATGCGTCAGGGACGCAGGAGGCATCTCCGAGAATGCCTATAGTTTTTGGTCGTTATAGCATCTGAAAATTCATAAAATTCTTACACCTAATCAAAGATCAGTTTTTCTTTGTTTCTAACGGAAGTTAGTTCTTCCGATTCCAAAGAAAGCGCGCCTTGCGTCCCGGTTATCTTCGTAGAAAATTGAATCGGAGTTAAAATCCTTGACAAAGCTTTTTGTGACTCGCTTCGTGCTAAATCTCTTGTGAAAAGAATTCATCCATTTCTTCTGCGCCAGCTATACATATTTACCAACCCTTCTGACTAGGATGTGACACATGGTCAATTTATCAAGCTGAGTTTAAAAGGCTTGATTTAAGATTTTTCCTTCTCCTAGACTGGTTGCTTAACCAAGGTTAAAGAGCCCAGCCTGTCCTACTATTTACCCATAGCTAGAGGGAGAATAGTTGGATTCATACCTTTCCCCAAGTGTATTAGCGCTACGAGAAATGCAAACAGTCTCGTCTAAGATTTGAACTCTTCTCGCCGTGCCCAGTTCCTAAAACGATAACCATTACCCCACGAACTTCCATATAAAATAAATATATATTATATATATAATATATATATATATATATATATATATATATATATATATATATATATATATATATATATAAGAATTATTTTATTAAAACATTTTGTCTCTTATCTCCCCTTATCCACAGGTCATTGCTTGGTACATCTACTAGTTTATAAATCTCTAGAATAACTGGCAATTCGCAAGTTATAAGTGTAAGGATCATAAAACAGCTCCAGGCAGTATTTGAACCCGCTTCAGTAATTACAATCATTACATCACCCTATAACTGTAGAATAATACAAAGTCCAATTACCGTCGAATTGGCAAGACAAGACAGCAAGCAGTCATAACTGAAATACAATTCTGGCTTGCTGCAAAGACTACTGTGCAAAATGGCAGGATTTATGGAGCCTCAGAGGATCCTACAAACCAAGCAGCCAATCAGGATTCAGGGAATGGAATCACCCAAATGCATGAGTGGACTGTTCTGAATTCCCATAAGTAGCAGTTGTCTTGGTACTTGTTAAGTTGTGCTTGGCCAGTCATATTGTTCAAACCAATAGTAGACTGACTGACTGACTGACTGATTGATTGATTGACTGACTGACTGACTGACTTCAATAATAACCAAATTTTTGCTCACAGACAAATAGAATTTACTTATTTTGATAATCTCTAGTGCTAAAACCTATAAACATATTTTAATGTTTATAATTAACAGTTATAAAAAAAAACTTGTGCTCAGATCATAAATCATCTTTTGAAAAGTTTTAAAAAAAAACTTGTAATATTCCTTTACAAACTTCAGTCTTCCAATATTTTAGAGAAAATTAATACATCAACCAAATAAAAAAAACTCCCCTGTTTTTAATTTACAGAAACGACGGCTTATCAACCATTTGTCACTTAATTTCCATTACGGTCAATTACAAATGATAGCAAAAGCTGGCAAATGCCGTGCCGATCGAGGAGCTGTCAAAAATTTATCCGATAAATGTGAGTATGCAGAACGCTAGAAAAATGGTAGCCGATTGGCGATCGTTGTTGTTTGTTCTGTGCCGGCACACGATTCAAAATGGCTGATTAGTAATTCTTGATATATGAAGATTATTCACAACAAGAATGGGGACAACAAAACCAAAGAAAGAAATGGACAGGGTGGAGGATTTAATTGATCGGTCAGGTGTTTTTTTTTCATTTGCCATCTTATAATAGTTATTGTGTGTTTGTCTGTCTATAACCGAAAGTATTTACCGCTCAAGTCACAATTTCCCTTACTTATTTACGTCACATTCTCCATTTATTTTTTTTATTTAAGCGTCAATTATTAATATTTTACTTACATTATCAATTAATATTTTTTTACATTATCAATTAATATTTTTTTAAATATTTTTTATATTACCACTCAAGTCAAAATTCCCTTACTTATTTACGTTCACATTCCCCATTTATTTTTTTATTTAAGCGTCAATTATTAATATTTTATTTACATTATCAATTAATATTTTTTTACATTATCAATACTGTTGGCCATATCTACATACTAATAATATGCAATTGTATTTTTTTATACAACAAATAGCGGTTTTACAGTGTGAACGATAAGGCTTATTTAATAAATATGTTACTTAGTATTATTGATGTTATTGTTTGATTTTATCTTAATGAATATGAGCCGAAATCGATTAACAAGAATAAATAACTGTATTCTATTCTTTATTTCCTAATTTTAACTAAATAGTTGAATTAGGAAAAATTCACCAAATGAAAGACGGGAGTGATGGAAGAGTGAAGTTTTCAATTGTTCTAATTTTTCGATTAGACCCCTCCTCTGTTTCAAATCTTCATATCTGCATTGTTATTTAGTTTTCATTAGCCTTTCTAATTTAATATAGTATTTTATTACATTAAAAACTTAAATACTTGCTCCCGGAGGTGCATAAATTTGCTAATAGTGATAATTGTTATTGTGATATGAGAACTTGCTTACACCAGTTTTGTTTCATCTTAAAAACAACATTTTATGCTATATGAATATTAGTAAGTCTTCACTTGTCTAATACAAAACCACAATGGGCTAATAGAATACGTTATGCACACTGGACCACCTGTTGGCCGTGGGTAGTGACCTGTAATGCTTAAGGAATAATTTTGGTGGATCAGTAGTTATGACATGCAACACTCCACTTTACTTAATTTAGCTAGACGGTCGAAGAAGCCCATCCAATCAGTCGGCTGGTCACGTCAAAGCCCTAGCAACTATATGATTTGTCCCGACCCTATTGTTCTATAACAAACGCCCAACCTTCTAATTTGTGCTAAATGTGGTGATTGAGGGTATTAGTGTCATGGGTATGCCGTTAAAACTGCATCTAGTGGTGAGGTTCCAATCTTCTGAGTGTAGTACCCCTTCATTGCAATTACTTCCCAGGTCCACTTTGACCCAACGTAGTTAGTACCTGTTAGGATCCCATCTATGGGTAAAATAGATCACAATTGAGTTTGAAAAAATTGAATACCAATAATACTGAATAAAACAAAAATATTTTCGGCATAAAATAAGGCAAGGCTTAATATGTAAAATCCAACCAGCCAGCCAAACAACCAACAATGCCACAAGTCGAGTATTGTGTAAGAGACCAAACAACTGTGTTGTATTCCGTTCTCTTTTTCTAAACTCTGTAGGAGATTTCAACTACATTCGGAGCTCAGTCGGTACAGCGTTCGAGCTAGAAACCACCAGGTTCCGAGTTCGATACCGCGGTCCTCGCCAACTCAGCGCATGAGTAGGCACAGTTTTGGTTATGTGGCGGTAAAGTGGAGGAGCTGATGCTGGTAGGTGTGGCCGTGTCAACTTGGTCTAGCGCTAGTGAAAAGGGGGATATTGCTCCTTCGCTGTCTGACTGATACTGTCATTAGGGCCACTACGATGATTTTTTTTACACATGCTGCTACTAATATTGTTGGTTGGTTGAATTTTTACGGCAATGTCAACCCTTGTTGGGTTAATTCTATGCCGAAGGACGTTTTATCTTATTCATTCTTGAATGGGTATCAATTTTAACACAAACTCAATCTTTTTAAAACTCAATTTTTTAAAACGGT
>CM042145.1:27458407-27485907 GCA_023376005.1 Doryteuthis pealeii | reverse complement strand
AAAACAATCGCCCTGGTCTAGCGCTGACAGGCTGATACCGACAATAGGCCACTTTGCCGAAATTACTTATATACAAACATAGAGATGATTTTAGTGACGTGTTGCGCAGCTTAGATATGTGCTGTAAAATTAACAGCTTAGGATATGTTTGGCGCTCCACTTCAGACGCTAAAACAATCTCCCTCGTCTAGCGCTGACTGGCTGATACCGACAATAGGCCACTCTGCCGGAAATACTTATATAGATGATTTTAGTGACGTGTTGTGCAGCTTAGATCTGTGCTGTAAATGGACAGCTTAGGATATGTTTTGCGCTCCATCTCAGACAATAGGCCACTCTGCCGAAATTACTTATATAGATGATTTTAGTGACGTGTATGTGTATAAGAGTGTGTGTATGCATGTGTGGGTGTGTACTAGTGTGTGAATGTGCATGTGCATCCATATTCATTTAGATATATGGGTGTTATGTAGTAAATATCAATCGTTGATAATAGCATTCCTTTCAAATAGGCCTACTAAAGCAAAGCATTGTGGAACGGACATTGACAATTAGTGTGGCATTCGTCTATTAACAAGGGTTTCGGGTTTCATTCGCCAGGGAAACAAATCATTCAGTGTGCTTCTCTTTTTCCTTAGAGAGATGAATTGACACTAAGCCCATCCCAAAGTTACCAGGGTCGCCTTAGTGTCAAGCAGACAATTAGATCGGCGATGAACGACGCACGCACTTGTCGTGGGAGTGTGCGCGGGGGGCGGGGTGGAGGCAGATCTCACTCATTATGCTTAATGTTTAATATGATTGCGAACCAGAGATAATGATTGTTTTTTAGGGAGGGGGGCTTGCGGGGAGGTACTTGTTGCGTAAGGGTTATCGTCGCATAAAATTGACGTGACGACCCGAGTTCAAATCCTGGACAAGAGAGAAAGAAGGAAGGAGATTTAGTCGAGAGACAATTGAAACGGTGACCAGAGATAGAGAGAGAGAGAGAGAAGAGAGAGAGAGAGAGAGAGAGACTGTGTGTGTGAAAGAGGAGTGATTAAGAGAGAAAGAAAGAGAGAGAAAGAGAGGAAGGAGAGTTAGTTGAGAGACAATTGAAACGGTGACCAGAGAGAGAGAGAGAGAGAGAGACTGTGTGTGTGAGAGAGAAGGGGCGATTAAGAGAGAACGAAAGAGAGAGAAAGAGAGCGGAGAGTTAGTTGATAGACAAGTGAAAAAATAACCAGAGACAGACAGATAGACATAGATTGTTTGCATTTTACTTGCCACTCGTGCCCTTGTGAAAGGTATGAATCCACTTCTTTCACAGCTATGGGTAAATAGTAGGGTATATTGGGATTTTTAGCTTTGGTAAGGCAACCAGTCTAAGAAAAGAAGGATTGAATTAAAACCGGTTGTTCTTACTCAAGATGCGCTATATGAGTTACGGTCACCCAACCATGTCATGTTAAGAGACAAGTAAAAAGAAATAATTTCGATTCCTTGTTTATCTTTTAATTTTAATCTTTATTTATTTTCCTTTTTATTTCTATGCATATAAATTCAAAGATATTCACTTTATACTAATTCTTTCTATATAATAATAATAATAATAATAATAATAATAATAATAATAATAATAATAATAATAATAATAATAATAATAATAATGGTGGGCTTTGCGGTTCCAGCAGATCACAGGGTGAAGCTGAAGGAAAATATAAGATGGATAAATACCTTGACCTTGCAAGAGAATTGAAAAGGCTGAGGAATATGAGAGTGAAAGTGATACCAATTGTAGTTGGTGCACTTGGAACGGTTCCAATAAATTTGGGAAAAAAGACTGGAAGATCTGGAAATCAGAGGAAGAATTGAGACTATCCAGACTACTGCACTGCTGCAATCGGCTACAATACTCCTGGAAACCTGAGGAGACTTGTTGTCACTCAGCCTCCAGTGAAATACCACCAGCTAACGCTGATGTGAAAAACTCAAAAGGAGTGAGATATATAATAATAATAATAATAATAATAATAATAATAATAATAATAATAATAAAATAATAATAATAATAATAATAATTTGAAGTCTGGGGGACAACTGAGATATTCCGTGCTATGACCTTTATGTACTGGGATTTTGAAATCTTTGTTTGATCGTATAGGGAAGACACTACACAATGAGTTCAGTTAAGTTGCAGTTGAGCTGCTGGAGTTCACGATGGGGCAAAACACCCCACCCAGCGAAAGGATGCCTCAATACCCAACATCTGAGCCCTCTAACCTTTGTAGATCGATTTTCCCCATCCAAACAAATCAAAACAAAAAAAAATGATGTCCTATGAATCGGTACTTATAGTCTGCATAAATAATCATACAAAATAGAACAATGCAATTGTTGATTCACCAGCATCTCAATGTTTCTCTATGGTTCTTTTATACGCACAACACAAACCACACATGTTGTCACTCGGTCGATTGTTTGCTTTGTGTTTGAGAGCTAACGTTTGGGGTACAAGCCAGTTTCATGGAGGCGCGTGGTGTAATTGTTAGAGTCGTAGGAAATGGACTCGTCAACCCGAGTTCAAATCCTGGACGATGCTGTTCGCATTTCACATGGGAAATGTATGAATCCAAACATTCTCCCTACAGCTATGGGTAAATAGTAAGGCAGGCTGGGCTCTTTAATCTTTAATAGGCAACCGGTCTAGGAGAAGGAAAAATCTTGTAAAACTCCGCTTCATAAATTGACCTTGTGTCACATCTTGTTCGTGTGGAGGGTTTGGTAAATATGTACAAGCGTGTTTCAGATATGCTTATGTTAATAAGTTCCCTAAAAACATTCAGGTTGCAAATGTATTACACCAAAGAAAAATATTATTCAAAACATATTCCACTACATAATTCATTACATTCTATTTTATTAAGTTTTTTGCACACGATACAGTGCTATTTTTCTTATTTAAAAAACGTAACAAAAATGTGAGGATGTGTTTTGGGAGGGAGAGGATGGAACAGATTATTGACATCTCAGTTTATTTACATGGGGAAAATTGATTTGATATACGAGGAAACAGTTAAGAGCGGAAAAATCAAACTTGTAAGTCAGGGTCCAACACTCAATTTAAACTACAGTCTCGGGTAAATTTTAAAATTTTGTCGGTCACTTTTTTCTTTAATTCTTTCTGTTTGTGTTCAAGTTTTTATATCATTGGTCACAGGAGGAACTGTCTTAAGTAAATCGTTTTTTATCAATTGCTTTAGTCATTTTCAAGATCTTTAAAATATTGTGACGTACGTGGTGAATGTATATATATATATATATATATATATATATATATATATATATATATATATAATTACTTGGTCGTTAATTGTTTTATTTACATTCCTCTTGGCATACATACATACACACGACTGCCCTTTATATAGGTATAGATAGATATAGATTAATAAAATTATATTTGTTTCATTAACTTTTATTCTTATGTATTCTTGTTTTTAAGTTTATTTTTATTATTCTTGTTTGTGTTTTTTATTTTATTTGTCTTTTATCATGTTTTATCCTTTATTAATTTTTTTTTCAATCCTTTTTTTAATCAATCTTTTGATATATCATTTATTTATGTCCTTATTATATTTTTATTTAGCTATTCTCATGGAAGTTTAAAAAGTTTTTTATCCCTCTCTAAGACAAAAATAAGCTGTCAATTTATTAAACTCTGGTCTTTGCTATTCTACCCCAATTTTCCATAATAAAAGAACATGTGCTCAGTCACAGTTTGTCCTTACTTCTCCAGCAGTGTCCAGCATGTCTTGTTCATCTTACTTCGATGGTTTGTGTGGTAGGGGACATATGGCTGGACAGCTACTTTCATAAGTAAAGTTTTTCATGACAGTGATGTAACTCTCGACAGCAGTCTTCAACTAGTGTACCGTGAAGCTTCCGTGGGTGTGCTGCGTGTGTTGAGGACGATTGATCATCCTCTTATATTTTTATTATATTACTTTAATATTTTTTTATTTTAATTGATTAAAAATATACCTATAGAAATAAAATTACGTTGTTTTCTTTTACACTTGTACAACATTTTCACTATTCCTTTTTCTTTTAAAATTTAAATGATGAAATGATTATATGTTTATATACTTATGGTGTACCTCGATCAATTTATTGTCTAGCTCACTGTGCCGTGAGATGAATGAAAAAGGTTGAAAAACTCTGCTCTACAGGAACTTTAAAATTAATACTCGCACCTTGTAGCGGATCTTATTAATTAGAGGTTACCCGGCCTTAATGAAAATTGACTCAGTAATTAGTAATTTGCAATTAGAGTAAATTAGGATTTTCGATTATGAATGAGAATGTTGCGAGTATTGAATGGAGGACAGATATGCTAATTAGGGTTGTAATGAGAATAAACTCTTTGGTAAAATTTCCAAGCTTAACTCAACAAATAACCAAACAAATAAAACAAAGAAGAAAAATTGTATTTGGTTAGAAATAACAATTACGTTGCCAAATAACTTTAATAATTAGTCACAAATAATCAGTGTAATGACAAACGATAACACCAATAGACATTGGAAAGCTTTATTCTTCTTAGAATAATTGGTACACTTATTGAGAGTTTATATAGTCCAGTATTCACTAGAGAGTTCTCAATTCTTATTGGTGTAATGATAAACGACAAAACCGATAGACTTTGGAAAGCTTTATTCTACTTAGAATAATTGGTACACTTATTGAGAGTTTATATAGTCTAGACTATATAAACTCTCTAGTGAATACTAGACTATATAAACTCTCAATAAGTGTACCAATTATTCTAAGTAGAATAAAGCTTTCCAAAGTCTATCGGTTTTATCGTTCGTCATTACAATATGTTTTGATGTTTATTTTTTTCATAGATAATATTTTTCTTTGGCGTAATAGATTTGGAAACTTCATTGTTTATAGTGCAACTTATTAACATAAGCGTATCTGAAGCTCGCTCATATCTCAAATTTCACCTCACAGCATGAAGTTAGAACATGCATTTTCACAAGTTAAGAAATAAAATTTCCAAACTTCAACGTCTCAAACAAGAATGTGAACACGCACAACCCATAAAATTTCTTCAAATTGCGAGTTAGCAGGTGTCCGGTAGCTGGTGTTTTCAACAACCGTGAAAGGAAATTTGAAAACACAAATCATATCAACAATCTTTAAAATTTTAAAAAATCAGACTGAAAGAGAACAAAAATGTCGAAATAAATCTAAATCTATATCTGAACTAAAGGGTATATATATATATATATATATATATATATATATATATATATATATATATATATATATATATAAACTTAAAACCTAATGACTCAGATATACCTACTAACAGTTTCGCTTAGATCTTAACCATGAAGAGCACTAAGCGAAACTGTTAGTAGGTATATCTGACTCATTATGTTTAACTTTATTATTTGCTCTACTTAGGTATTGAACACTCTTTACTTTTTAGCTTTAGAGTATCCTGGCGGTTATATATATATATATATATATATATATATATATATATTATATATATATATATATATGTTTTTTTTCTTTTGGCCAAGTTTGTAGTATCAAACGTTTATTTCGGTTGGTACGACTATCTTGGTCTTATCTTTTTGCATTTTTCCCCAGGTGATGTTTGGTAGTATATTTTTACAGTCAAACTATTTGCCGGGTTTTTCTTACTGCAAGGATTACCAACAAGTTGGGTATATATATATATATATATAATATATATATATATATATATATATATATATATATATATATATAACTTTCAAAGAAAGAAAAACTTAACAAACCATCATCCCGTAAAGGATTGATTATAATACTTGAATTCTTTTTAGGGATTCATAAAAATCCTTGTATGAGTATATATGTTTGCACCTACAAGAGCATACAGTATGGTTGTACAGTGAGATTTCGATGATCCCAAATAGAATCATCCCTTACTTACCAGTCATTTGGATCACCTTACATATATATATATATATATATATATATATATATATATATATAAGTAAAGAAATAACAAAAGACTTAGAGATTTAGCAATATAGTCTATTTCAGGGAGCTTAGACAAAAAAGCTTTTGTCTAAGCTCCCTGAAATAGACTATAATGCTAAATCTCTAAGTCTTTTGTTATTTCTTTACTTATATATTTGCTCTGTGACTCTAACATTAAGAGCACACATTGAGCTCTCAAACTGCGACAGGTTTTTTTAAATAAAACTCTTGTGTCGTAAGGAAGATTTCTTCTCTGGACTTTTGGATTATATATATATATATATATATATATATATATATATATGCTCTAGATTATTACGAAACTTATCTTTGTGATACACCCGCTAGGTGTCTGTATCACTATACTATGGAATCCTTTGATTGTACGATCATCGGCATCCAATATGGTATATTTATTAATATAACTTAGTTTGGCATAAAGCCACAATGTTGGTTCTCTTGGGAAGCTGGAAAGGGTGGAGTTCAGATAAAGCACAAAGCTTTTTTTAATATGCAATAATCCATGAGTAAGTTGATAGAGACGATGGAGTAATGCCCAAATTTCTTTTTAACTACGTAGCCTGATCGGGCAAATATGGAGAACTTCTTCTCCACAATGCCGCTGTGATCCAAATGACAGCGATAGTGTCGCAGGAGTTGTTTGGTAGCACTGGATTTCAGTATCGCACCACTTTACAGACTACGGCTCCTGATTTGTTTTCGAGGTTTACTCTCCTTGCCTTTCCTTGGGATGAGGTAAAGCCACTAAGCAGCGGAGGTTTTTCTGTTGGATTTTCCTTGAATTAGATGGGTTATTGACTATGGCTAAAGAGCCCATTCTAACCTATTTGTTTTCTTCGACATTTATAAGAGGCTTAAGGTATTAGGAATTTACACTTACCTATTATTCATTTGGGTAAATTGGCGGCTGCTGCTGCTGGGGGGGGGGTCCCTTAAAATTTGGCATTTGCATTGTTTTTCTTCTGCCAAAGCAATGAAAGAAAAACTGGAAATTGGATTATGAGAAGAAATTTTAAAAATGAAAATGTCGAAATAATGAAATATGATAATGAAAAAGAAAAGTTTCTCTGTTTTTTTTTAGATGAGGCTTGATAATTTTCTATTATTTGGATTATTCGGACTAGTGTCCTGATCTTTATTGTTATCTGCACAAAGTTTCGACCGATGTGCCCGCTGGCCTTCTTCGTGTATTTTTTGTGGATCCAACTGTTGATTCAGTAATGACGGATCTGCGAGAGTAACCTTTTTCACCCCCTCTACCCAGACGATGCCGGGTAGCCGCTTCTAATTATAGATAAATAAAAATGTGTGATTTGAAAAAAATATTGTAATAGAACGCTGAAAATATGAATTGTTATGATGATAATCAAACGATTCAAAATCAATCAAAATTTGGCATTAAATAACACATAAGCGGTTGATATGCCGTTAAAAACATATTTTGCATTAAGCAGGCCTTGTTTTAGATTCTATCAAAAAAAATATAAAGCGATATTTCATGTCATTTGAAAAGACACTTTGAAGACGTTTATTTTAAAAAGCGATGAAAGTTGTTTTTTTGTTTGTTTTTTTGTGCCAAATATTGAAATACCCCCCCCCACACACACACACACACACTTTTTTTTGTTGCAATCCGAACGTGCTGTTTACAATATTAGTTCCAGTGCGAATTAGAAATAGATATTAGTTTTCAAAGGTTTTTTGACTCTTTGTAAATGGAAAAATAAAAGTTTTGCACAAAGTCTTTTATTCAATATGGAATACAGATGAATGGAATCAACGTGGTCAATGTGAAAAAAAATTCTTGTTCCATGTAAGAGAAAAATATTTATAATGTTTTCTTTCAAACACTTTTGGATGTCATTTTTTAACATATCGAAGTCTATAGCGAGATTTTTTCCAAAAAAATCGCCACACAAAATTTACTTTTGAATAAAACGGCAAAGGCTTATCCTATTTATTGGTGGTGCGTAGTGTAATGTTATCGTCGTAGGAAATGGACACAGTTACACGAGTTCAAATGATTGCCAAGGTTTTTTTAATTTCCCATAGTGCTAATACACGTGGGAAAGGTATGCATCCACCCATTCTCCCTCCAGCTCTGGGTAAATAGTAGTGCAGACTAGTCTTTTTAACTTTGGTTAGGCAACCAGTCTAGGAGAATTTAAACCTGTTAAACTCCGTTTAAGAAATTGACCTTATGTCACATCCTAATCATATGGAGGGGTTGGTAAATATGTAATTAAAATAGATATTTAGAAAAAAACCTGGGTAGGTATTTACCAAACACATTCGCCACGTGTAGGATGTGACACAAGTTCACAAGTGTGAGGCATCCAGCGAGAATCAAAATCGTATAGGATTAACTCCCATATTTTTACAACCAGATAAAATAATTAGGGATCTTAAAACAATTATTAAAATAAATTAGGATTTAGATTTTTAATTGTGATTGAAAGAGAATCTGTCTATTGTAAAGAATTGTTTGATTTGTATAAAGGTTATTGTTAAATGTAACTATTTTTCTTTTGTTTTCTACGGAGACCACATCTTTGTATTGTGTATAATTTTGTGTTGAAGTTGTGGGTGTTACATAATTATTAGATACCTAATATTTATGTTTAATAGTGTAGAAATCAAAATGACGGTTATAAGTTCAGCCGGCGGATTGAAGAATGAGTGACAACGTTTGACCTCAGTCCTGACCCTACCTTCTGGGGATAGCCGTGAGAACCGGTAGAGAAGACCCTCTCTTCTGGTTTAGATTAGAAGTAAGTTTCAGTTAGAAGGTAGCAGCGTGCTCGAAGGGGTAAGTCGCGTTATACGCACGGTCCCTCATCTGCGCAGATTGTCTGGTTGGGGATTTAAAAATAAAGTAAGATCAAAGTAAATCGGAGTCCTGTGTTATTACCTCTAAAAACTAACAATGACACAGGGCTTCTGATAAAGAGAAATCCCCAATAGAAGACCAGACCCGAAGTCCCCAAGAAAGTCCAGACCTTAGAAGATTCCAGACCAAGACAAGATGTTATAAGATTCCAAAGACGGCCAGAAGAATAGAGTAAGAAAGAAGTAAGTAAAGAAGTAAAGAAGAAGGGTATGCAACAGTGGGATACGACACTCGGATTATCTTCTTCCACCTAAACGCCGAGTACAGGGCCCCCACAATCGTTATTCAGTTGTAATAGATCTTCTAGACTAGCTTGTTAACCATTACACCATGATGAGAAACCCAATTCAACGGACTCGTGTATTAATGTTCTTTTCTTTCAGCCGTTCAAAAACAATAAATAGAAAGATACTTGAGTGTATATTTCATAGATAATAGCACATCCTCCGGTTGTGAAATCTTTTATTTCTCTTTCCTTATCACAACATCTCCATCTTTTCTTTTTAAATGAATATTAGCCAAACTAGCTTTCGGGTATTGTTTTCTACCTTGTATTTCAAGATTCAGGCCCCTTACGGTATTTTGAAATTTAAATCATAATCCAAGTTATTTTATAAGCGTCTCGATATTAGCGATTTGCTGTTCTGCTTATCTCTCCTTTTGAATATTAATTCTGTGTGATTAACGTAGCCTCAAGTGGGTTATTTAATGGAAGACGCCTCTGCTGTCGGCTCTGTTGTTGGCTGATAACAAAATGGCTTCCATCACCTGATGGTTCGTCAGACTAAGCTTTCATAATAACAGACGTGGTGGTCCGGAGGGCAAGGAATTTTTAATCAGAATCCGTTCGTTTATCACGGATAAAGGTTGCGGGTTGCCCCGACAGATGCTATGTATTTATTCCCAACTTTTCATTGAAATCTCTTTCCGTGTTGAAAATGAACTAATAAGTTTGACAAGCGACAGAAAGATTAAAAAACCCGAAAGGTAGAAGAGATAATAATTGTGACTATTGATAATGACAATAGTTACGATCCGAGCGATCCTACCGAGGTTGAAAGAAGAAAAAACACAACAATATTTTGTCGCATTTTAAAGCAAAGGCGCGAAACAGTGAAATAAATCAGCATGATCATTTCTTAAGCTCATTTCAGTGTCGTAAAAATCTACACATGTTCAATGATGCTGATACCTTTTTTTTTTTTTTAGTGCGTCCTGGGACGCACATATTTGCTTTGAATGAGTCCCTGGGAAAATTTATGGGTCCCAACTAAAGTTTCTTAATAAATTGTAGGGTTTTTATTCATGATCTGGGTGAACGACTAAAGCTGTCTAATCCCTGCCTTGTAATCTATCCTGTGTAATTCGTTTCTAAGAAACTTAAAATGTATTTACAGTTATCTTGAAATGATGAAGGAAGGAAAAAGAAAGACACTGGGACGCATGGATACGATTTTACTGCGTCCTTTTAAATTTTGTGTGTTAGGGACGCAGGACGCGTACCTATCAGCATCTCTGCATGTAAAACATCCAGTAAGGATTGATCTCTGTAGACCAGTGTTTCACAACCGGGTGCCATGTAGCCCCACGGTTATCATATTGCGGGGGGTGCAGGCAAGCAAAAAATATTTAATCATAAAAATACACTAGGATTTTTAAACATCGAATGGCTATGGGGTGGGGGGGGGTCAACCAGAATAAAATAGGAGCCAAAGGGGTCCATAGGTTAAAAAAGGTTGAGAACCACTGCTGTACACTACCATTACTGAGGCTGTAGAATACACCGACTGCACCTCTGCAGAGAGATAAGACCCTGCCTGTTGGTCTTGGATGGTGAACCGTGATCCTTAAGGATCACGTGGCACATCTTGATCATGAGAGGAGAGGGGTTAAATATATCATATGAGGTATGTCATAAAAGTTCAAGGACTGGTATCACAAAATAATTATTTCAAATTCAAACTACAAACTACAAGTTATCACATTCAAAGTAATCCCCCTGGAGTCTAATGCATTTTCCCATCCTTTTCTGCCATGCTTGCATGCACTCCTGGAAGGATTCTTCCGGAACTCTCCGTAGATGGTAGGTGTGGCGCTCCACCTCAGATGCAAAAACACTCTTCTTAGTCTAGCGCTAGTGAAAAGGGGATAGATTCCCTCGCTGATTGGCTGATACCGACTTTAGGCCACACCGACGACTTTACTTACTTACTTATATCAAACGAATTGTTCCTCTGATGTCAGTATTTCTGTTGCCTACTCTTGAACGCTTCAAACGAAATTGATACCGTTATCAGAACAAAGCCGTAAAGATTTATCTCCAGTGAACCGTACCGCGTGTTTGTAAGGAGAACGATGTAGAGAAAGGCTCCGTACCTTTTGAACTATGTCTCGTGTCCATGTTGCATAGAAGTAGCTGAAAGTATCAGAACTTAACGTAGAAATTCTGTGTCTATGGAGAAAGTCAAGCTGTTGACCTTTCGAACATAGGACAGTGCTCATCCTGTCAATAATCAAGTTGGCATTATAAATTAAGATTTCGCACTCGATTCGAAGAAATCAACAAGAAAAATCTTCAAGAGGACACAATGTGGATGAAGCAGACTCGAAAGTTTCTCTTTATAAATATTAGTTTCTTCATTGTGTGATCGCTATGATAAATCAAATCAACCTACAATATATAGTTTTATTTGGATTATTTAGATTATTGTCTTCATCTTTATTCACTGTATACTGTATTCACTGGATACAAGCGTGGTCTCCGAAACCAATATGAGCATACTGCTCTTTTGAAAAATGATGGTGTCTTAACAAGAAGGAAACAGATTTCTATCTTGGCAAGAAGTGTGCCCACGTCTACAAAGCCAAAAGGAAGACCAATGTTCCTGGCACAAAGATACCAGCCATATCCGAATTATCTGGGTAAAGTAACTCGTCCTCATGGAAACAGTGGAGCTGTCCGTGCTAAGTTCAGGAAGAACTTGCCCGCAAAAGCCATTGGCAGGCGTATTAGAGTTATGCTGTATCCCTCAAGAATATAATTCCTTTGTATGACTGGAAATAAAATAAAATAAAATTCTATTGTTATCTGTTCAACTTTCCGGCCGATATGCCCTCCTGCCTTATTCAGGTATTTCTTGTCGGACTCGGGAGCCTCCTCAAATTTGAGAACTCCCTCCTCAAACATGTGAAACATCTTTTCGAACTCGGGAACCTTCTTGTCGAAATCGGGAGCCATCACGGAATTTTAAACCCAACCCTTTATTCAGTCCACGGGGGTATCCTGTTCTCATTCCGCTAACCATAGCTACGGTACAAGTGTTAAGCTGTGTTATTTATTATTCTATTTTACTGTCGCCCTTGACCCGGATTGAACCAGCAGCCTTGACATAACTGTCACTTAGAGCTGTCTTAACTCACGCCTTTATCCATTACGCCGTGTGTCCAATTGGATATAGTGCGAATAATCCAAATAATACTAAATATCAAGCCTCATCTAAAAAAGATTCAGAGAAATACTACAATATGTAATTAAACATATGAATAATTACAAGTACTAAGAACCAATGGAGTTAACCAAGAAACTATAAATTAATGAAATTATCTTAAAAATCAAGGGAATTATTTTATCATACTAAATATGTGTAAAAAATCTTGAAGACATACAGCCCGACCCTTTTTGTAAAAATGTATATGGGCCTATAAGAATAGAAGGTATTAGTGTGAAACAAACACTACTTCTACATGATGCATTAGTGCATCCATAGATATACTAACACTGAACATTACAGTGAGGTCAGAAAACCGATTCCCGGTAGAACAGCAACAGTAAGTCTGTTCAATATTTAATTAAGTGACCATTTAAGCAACAGCAGGTACTATAAGCAACCCAAGTCCTTTGTTTTTCAAAATGACTTGGTTCGGCATTAAATGACCCACAACGGATTGATATACCGTAAAACAAAATAACCAACTATCTATCTATATAAACCTGTTTCTATCTATCTATCTATCTATGGTGACGGTTAAGTCACGCTGAAAGCACCGGTTCCCGATAGATCACTAGTGAAGCAATAATGAACCTGTTCTGTATTTAATTGGGTGACCACTTTAGCAACAGCAGGAACTATAAACAACGAAAATGTGACGTTATTTTCCGAACGATCTAATATCTTTTTCTTGTACACATATATAAAGGTCAGTTGTGTGTATGTATGTGTGTGTATGCATGTCCGGAGGAAACTAGGAATATAAAACAACGACAATATATATATATATATATATATATATATATATATATATATATACATTCACTATTACCAAATCTTGATTTTTGAGAAAAATTAATGAAGAATTGATTTATATTCGTGAAGATAATTTAAAAATAGAATTTAAATAATAACAACATGGATTTTATCTCTTTTTTTTTGCATATAGTATTTTAAATAGGATACATATTTTTTTTATTTTCTGAGTGTCTGGATCAACGCATGGTCTTTTTACGTAGGGATTTTAATGGGGCATCCTGCGAGGATCCAACTTGCTATTCAACAATGGATCTGCGAGACTACCTTTTTTACCATCCTCCCTACCCAGGCGACATAGTCGGTTCTAGTTTACAATAAATATACCATTCAATACTGGAAAGTTGTGAGACTTCTGGCGACCAGGAATTGTACAGCTTCAGAATTTTTGGATTAGCTGATAACAGAAGAATACTGCACCTTTGTGTCACAGATTCTCCCGAACAATGAGCTTCATTGTTTTTTTTCTTCTCCTAGACTGGTTGCCCTACCAAGGCAAAATAATCCAGTCTGATCTACTATTTTACCCATCGCTGGGGTAGGGATTAGGGAAAAGTGAGTTTGCAAAGCGAATTAATATTTTTTTTAATAAATACGCACGGAATATTAAAAGAAACATTAAAATCATTTTGTAAGATTTCTAAGAAAGGGAACGTTTCACCTAATTTAAGCTACGGCTAACTGCTTCTGAAATTTAACATACAAATATATTTCACACTCTATAAATCACTCTCTTTACACTCACAGAGGAACTAACATGTATAACGAGGGGGTAATCAAGATATCAGTAGAGAGGGGGAAAGTAACAGGCAGAATATGAAGTAAGAGACGGGTCAGTTTTTGACTTAATTGCAAATTACGACTAATTAGAAGCTATTAAAATGAATTTTTCAAACATGACACAATCATAGAACTAAGGAATATCTTTATATGAATTTTGTGTCATTAAACTAAATAGGAAAAAAGCCTTTAGCAAATAATCATTGAGTCACTCAGCTTTAGTTTAATAATAATAATAATAATAATAATAATAATAATAATATATATATATATATATATATATATATATATATTATATATATATAAGGTGAGTCAAAAAAGTATCACAATTTTTTTCTTTTTGACACACCTTGTATTCTGAAAAAAATAATGTTCCATTTATTTTCAGAATACAAGGTCTGTCAGAAAAGTACCAAGTTTAAAGCTGTATTTACCAAGATTGGAATGAAGAATTAATGGAACGTTATTTATTTCAGAATACAAGGTGTGTCAAAAAGTATAAAAATCTTTATACTTTTTTGACACACCTTATATATATATATATATATATATATATATATATATATATATATATATATAAATGACTGCTTATAAGTAATGAGTATGCATAGAAAGAGTGATTATTGGTATAACAACAGAGTATGTATAAAATCAAGAATTATAAAGTTATATAGATACTATATTTCTGTTACTCAAGTGTCATGTGTATAACACAATCCTCATACAGAGAAATAGTAAAAACGTGGTTAGTCAAGCGTTTGTATAGCGTGATGTGTGTTCACTTGGTTAGATTTTCTTACGCGAGACATTTTACTCGAAAACATATAACGTGCTTAGGTATTATTGCACGTGACATTCAGATGCGAGAGAGAGAGAGAGAAGAAGAAGAAAATAAAATGAAATAAAAAAAATGAAAACTAAGATTAAAAAAATAAGAAAGTAAAAAATATAAAAATAAAGAAAAATGAAAAAAAAATTAGAAAAATAAAAGATAAAAATGAAAATAAAAATAAAAATTAATAATAAGCTTGCGTGAAGTCGGATTTTTTTCCATTGCTCTGCATTCTTTACACATGTTCGTGTTCCTTTCTGCGTGCATGACTATATAATTAGGTCCGAGTTAATGCCTACAGCGAGATGAAAAATAAAAATAAAGAATAAAAAGCAAAGTACTAAAGACATACGTTCATAAAAACTAATACATGACGAGAAAACTCTCTTAATATTCAGATCGTAGCTATGCCTGTTCAACTTGGGCATTTCCCTTTCAATTGGCAGATCAAAAAATATTGTTAAGGCCACTTAAAAGCAAAAGGAATAGATTCGAAGTACAAAAGGTAATAAAAGTTCAATCTATGTGTGCGCGAACATTAACAGTTACAAAGAACTGGTTGACTGGGGTTCTTTTTTTTATATTTATCATTTATTAGGCCTAAAACTTTTGATGTGTAAAGGGCAAGCACTGTGGAGGTAATACAAATAATAAGCAACATTATGTAACTGTACAAAGACTAATTTATAAGCCAACGTACAAAAAAAGAGACGCCTTGTGGTTATCGTCGTAGGAAATGGACACGGCGAGACGAGTTCAAATCCTGAACGAGACTGTTTGCATTTCATATAGAGCTAATACCCTTGGAAAAGGTAGGAATCTATTCGCCCTCCAGCTATGGGTAAATAGTAGGGCAGACTTTAATTTTGTTTAGGCAACCAGTCTAGTGAAAAATTCTGAATCCAAACCTGTTAAACTACGTTTAAGAAATTGATCATGTATCACATTCAACTCGTGAGGAGGGATTGGTAAATACATATACTGTATATCTATATATGTTGGGGTTGATTTAGCTCAGTCGGTAGAGCAGCTGTATTCGATACCGACCCTCGCCAACCGGGTCAGAGTGGACCAAGGAGTAATGACAATGAAGGGGTATTCCACACTCACCAGAGCTTCAAAATGGAAACTTCACCACTAGATACTGTTTAACGTCATATCCAGAACACTAAGTCCATCAGCCACCGCCTTTTGGTACATGTATGAAAAAATGGTTGGGTTGTTGTCATAAGGGAAATAGGATTGAGACAATCTTAAAGGTGTTATGGCTTGACGAGACCAGCCGATTGGTCGGAAAGGGCCTCTTCGACCGCCAGTCCAGCATAAGAAAGGGCCAAAGAGGAGTGTTGCATGTCATTGACTGCTCATCCAGCAGGATTCCGTCCTTGAGCACTATGGGTCACCACCCACAGCCAACTGGTGGCCCCTATAGGTGCAGTCAGCGTATTCTACTTCCCCAGCCGACAGGGTGACTGATAGAAATACTTGATCCGTGAATGTTTAAAATGATAAAAGTTCATTGTAGATATTCTGGGATTAAGTATGCATATCTTCTTATTATAATGGAGACTGTGTGTTTTTTCTGTCTGTAACCGAAACTATACCACAACTCAAGTCACAATTCCCTTTGTTATTTACATCACATTCTTCATGATTTTATTTTTTATTTAAACCTCAATTATTGATAAAATTGTATCACATTGTTAATACTGCTGACCTTATCTACATGCTAATAATATGCAATTATATTTATATATACACCAAAATAGCGGTTTACAATGTGAACGGGAAGGCTAATTTGCATATTGATATTAAAAATTTGATTTTAATAAATATGGGCTTGATATTAGTGATTTCTAATTGTTTGTTTTTATTTTGATAAATATGATCAAAAATCTCATAGATAAATCTTAAAAGAAATCTATTAACAAGAAGAAATAACTGTAATTTTATTCTTTACTTCCCAATTTAACTATTTAGTTAAATTAGGAAAACGTAGTAAGGAAAGACGGGAGGGATGGAAGAATAAGTTTCAGTTGTTCTCTTTTTCGATTATACCCCCCCCCCTCTGTTTCAAATCTTTTATCTGCATTGTTATTTAGTTTCATTAGTCTTTCTAATCTAATATAAGATTTTATTACGTTAAAACTTAAATACTTGCACCCGGAGGGTGCATATATTTGCTAGTTTTTTTTTAAGTAATATTTGAATAGTTTCTTCAATGTGTCTATCTTTGTTACCTTTGCTTTTAACAAATTCATTTATTAAATTATAGAATTAAAGCTACTGGAAACATTTTCAAGAACTTTTATGCCAAAGGAAAACTTTTCTCTCCAAAAGAATAAAAATCTTTCAGAAAGTCGTGTTTAAAAACCGATGAAATTATTTTAATTTATTCTGGCTATTTTTTCCATTTGTTTCATACAGCAATTTTTCCCCAAAGGACATTTGTTTCCGTCATAATAATATTTTTTTTAAATTCAAAAAGAAAGTTATGACTATAAAAGAAATACACTTCTTAGTTAATATCCTCGACTCCATCGTTTATAGTCAAGTAACGCTGAAAAGCACGCTAATACAGTTGAGCGCAGTGATGTAAGCAATATTAGTACTTAAAAAGCAACCTGAGCCATGCGTGCCTATCTAAGCATACATGAAGTTAAAGTCATTAATCAAAATAACTTGATTTGGCATTAAATTACCCGAAAATGGTTGATATGCCGTTAAACAAAACAACCAGCCCTACCCCCACCAAAAAGACAAATGATTTATAAATGGATATGGGTTCCTGTCGTAGTTCGAAGTTCGTCATGCAGACAAAATTATTAGTTTTGTCTGTTTGATCCTCACAATTTTCGACCCGTGCCAGACTTGGTAAATACAAATTTTAGCATTGGATATTTTGACATTCTATCAATTAAAATGTCGCAGACAGAATTCTACAGATATTAAAGTATTAATATTTTCCTGTTAAAAGAATATTGTACAAATACATCAACCTAAACATTTATTGTATTTTCTTTTAGATTTTGATAGAGTAAAAAGTCTTATGTCTAGTTTATTGCCGTCCTATAAAATCATAATCGCATGAACAGAGTCTTAGATAAATAAAAACCCAGGACTCCATGTATCCAATTAAGATTTTATGGCATGACAATAAATGATCCTATTCTAGGCATAATAATAAAAACGGTGACAATTTCTAAAAAAACTCGCAGCTTTGTTACGATGTTTGATTACTCTGTCTTGTCTATTAAATACTTATTCATAGAATGCAAGATTTCTGCTCACATCAGAAACCGTTATTTTAATGCAAACAATATGAAAGATCTATTTGAAAAAGTCAACATAGAAAACATTCTGTCCTTTTTTAAGGAAATAACATTATACCATAAAATATAAACATGAACCTAAGCAATATCATACAACATAATCCCCAATGATGCTAACACATTGTTAAAACCAAGTACTACAAAAGTGTAAATATAGATACACAACATATATTTCTTCCTAACCACTACGCATGACATAACCCCAGACGGTTGATATGCCGTTAAATTCAACCAACCAACCAACAAACCATCTGTCTTGATTTAAAAAAATAAGGTTGGACCAATATAACCTTTAGGCACCCCTTTTGCAATCTCGATTCTTAGGGACATTTTTTCCATTTACACCATCAAAATCCGGTTAATTGTTAACAGACAATTTTTAGAGTTTTTATCTAAATTATAAAACTAACCCCTAACCCTAACTCCTAACCCTAACCCTAACCCCTAACAAACAACCGGATTTTGACGGTGTAAATGAGAAGTGTCCTTGTGAGTCGAGATCGCGGAAGGGGTGCCTAAAGGTCATATGGTCCAGAAGGTTAATATGAAATTTGATCAAAGATTGATGCCATACCATCCTCCAAAATTATTCAACACAATATAGAGAACTGTAATGGAGAAAAATCTCTGGGATATGTTAAAATAAAATACTTAAATTTCACCCGACACAATATATTCCCTTAAAAAACGGCAATGTATCTATATGTATATATATATATATATATATATATATATATATATATATATATATATATAGAGAGAGAGAGAGAGAGAGAGAGAGAGAGAGTGAAAGAGAGCAACCTCTCCGTACACTATCTCATCAAGGCAAGAATCTGACATTGAGATTCTCGACCTGATGATCTAGTAAGCAAAACTATCAGTTGATATATCTGACTCATTATGATTAATATTACTATATGCTCTACTTAGGTATCGAGCACTCTTTACATTTAAGCTTTAGACAATCCTAGCGACTTATATACATTTTATATATGTTTTTTCTTTTGGCCAAGTGTTATAGTGTTATTCAATTAGTTTCGGTTGGTGCAACACTCTTGGTCAATTCTTTTATTCGTTTTTTCCCCACGCAAGGTTTTGTAGTATATTTTTACTAAAAAAATATTTGCTGTTTTTTTCTTACCGCAAGGGTTTACTAATATGATTAATAATATAGTATAGTATAGTATAGTATAGTATATATATATATATATATATATATATATATATATATATATATATATTCTTTTTTAAGACTTGATCGGAAGTAAAAGATAATCTAATTTGAAAATAAAGAAAGTTTACAAATAGGAAACCGGAGAAAAGTTCAAAAAAGAAAAGGAAGAATCTTCCGTACGACTTGAAAAAATCAAACTGCACAAAAATGACCAACAAAAAGAAAAAAACTATAACCCAAAGAGTCAACTATGCTAATATGTAAAATGTGGTTAAGACACTTAAGCAATATATATATATATATATATATATATACTAGCAAATATATGCACCCTCCGGGTGCAAGTATTTAAGTTTTAATATAATAAAATATCATGTTAAATTAGAAAAGCCAAAGAAACTGAATAAGAATTCAGATAAAAATATTTGAACAGAGGGGGTATGATTTAAAAATAGAACAACTTTGAAACTAACTCTTCCCTTACTCCCGTCTTTCATTGGTAAATTTTCCTAAATTAACTATTTAGTTAAAATAAGAAGTAAAGAATGAAATTACAGTTATTTCTTCTTTTTAATGAATTTCTTTTAAGATTTATCCCCGAGATTTTTGCTCATATTCATTGATATAAAACCAAACAATTAGAAATCAATAATACTAAGCATATATTTATTAAAATCAAATTTTTAAGATCAATATGCAAATTAGCCTTCCCATTCACACTGTAAACCGCTATTTTCTTGTATATATAAATACAATTGCATGTTGTTAGTATGTAGATATGGTCAACAGTCTTAATGATGTCAAAGAATTTTGTTAATAATTGAAGTTTAAATAAAAATAAAATCATGGAGAATGTGATGTAAATAACTAAGGAAATTGTGACTTGAATAGTAATGTAGTTTCGGTTACAGACATAAAAACCCACAATCTCCATTATAATAAGATATATATATTACCTTGGGTAGAATGTTTAAATCTAGGAGAGGGATAACTCTAAATTCAACATTCCTGATGTCGGTCGTTGATTGGGTTTATGGCAACCCTTGATGCATCAATTCTTTCCTATCGACTGTGCCAAAACAAAAAGTGTGGATGGTCCAACACAAGCCTTCACCACTATAAACAAATAATTGTGTGGATGTTCATTGTATGAACACTCATACGTCGAAATCGACGGGAGGTTCCATCATATATATATATGCACAAGGTGTGTCAAAACACTATTGAGATTTTTAAAACTTTTTGACACACCTTGTATTCTGAAATAAATAACGTACCATTCATTCTTCATTTCAATCTTAGTAAATACAGCTTTAAACTTGGTACATTTTTGACATACCTTGTATTCTGGAGAAAAAAAATATATGAACAGAACGTTATTTTTTTTCAGAATGCAAGGTGTGTCAAAAAGTACAAAAAAATTCGATACTTTTTTGACACACCTTGTATATATATATATATATATATATATATATATATATATATATATATATATATGTGTGTGTGTGTGTTTTATATATGCATTCCAATATACTTATATATGTTTATATATATGTTGTGATGTTAGTTCAACAGTAAAAAAAGAAGTCAAGTCGAGGTAGGGTAAAATGAGACAAGTGTATTTACAATAAGGTACAAGAACGGCTAGCTTGCCGCTAAACGGTAACAGTACAACCTTTTCACTCGGTGTCTCACTATTTATAGTGAGAACCGGTGTATATTCCCCACTGTAGGAACGGCCGGTACAACAATATATATATATATATATATATATATATATATATATATATATATATATATACAATGTATGTATATTTGTGGTTTGATACTTTATTAAAACCTGCTTGAGATATTTTCCCTTAACAAATTAAGCATACATATGCGAGTTTGTTCAATTTTTATTTTTTCTCTTTACGTACTCGTACACCCCATAACACAAGGGTCTATTATCGCTATGATTTTTTTCATTGAAAATAAGGATCGAATTCTAAGACGTAGATCTTTAAGTATCTGAATCTTCATCCGTGTTTACAACTTTTGCAACGAGTAATAAACAGGTAAGAGGATTACCTTCTGTTCATGTTTATTCCTCGTGACATTTAGCATCTTTAATATAAAAGTTGTTTTCCTTTTTTCTTTATATTGGGAATATCATTTAACACCTGGAAACCGGAAAATATTTAAAATCACGCCTTGAGTGGGATTCCGTTTTTGTTTTTGTGATACCTTCTGTATCTTAACGTTCTATATTGACATGAATTTCCCACGGATTTGACATTTATGGCCGTTCAGGAAAAAAATTTAAATTTTTAGATAAATAAAACATATTCAACATTAATATTCACAAACCATTCCTTTTCTATTGATTGTTTTTATTTCGGAAAATCTTAACGCTTTTACTTTGGAAATTCTATCAAAATCGTCCATATATATAATAGAGTCTTGTGTATGGGGTGTGAGGGTGAGTAAAGATGAAAATAAAAATCGAACAAACTTGAATATTTATGTCTAATTACTTAGGGAAAATATTTCAAGCAATATTTGATAAACTGACATACATTATATATACTAGAAAATATATCCACCCCCAGGGTACAAATATTTAAGTTTTAATGTAATAAAATATATTAAATTAGAAAGCCTAATGAAACTAAATAAGAATGCAAATAAAAACACTTGAACAGAGGAGGGTATAATCGAAAAATAGAACAATTAAAACTTACTCTTCCGCCACCCCCGTCTTTCCTAATTTAACTATTTAGTTAAAATAGGAAATATATATATATATATATATATATATATATATATATATAATATATATAATATTTGATAAAAAATTGATAAGACCCAACAAAATAGTAAATGTAGACTATGCAGTGACAGAGACGAGACTGTAAACCATGTACTAAGAGAATGTAAAAAAACTAGCCAGCGAAAATATAAAACTAGGCATGACTGGGTTGGGAAGGTAATCTACTGGGAATTATGCAAAAAATTAAATTTTGACCATACAACAAAATGGTATATGCATAAACCAGAATCTGTTCTTGAGAATGAAACGCATAAAATTCTCTGGGACTTTGAGATAAAAACGGATCACCTTATCACAGCAAGAAGACCAGACCTAGTGTTGATTAACCAAAAAAAGAGAACGTGTCAACTGGTGGATTTTACAGTTCCAACAGATCACAGGGTGAAGATGAAGGAAAAGGAAAAGATGGACAAATACCTGGACCTTGCCCGAGAATTGAAAAAGCTATGGAATATAAACGTCAAAGTGATACCAATTGTAATTGGTGCACTTGGAAAAAGATTGGAAAAAAGATTGGAAAATCTGGAAATCAGAGGAAGAATTGAGACCATCCAGAATACTGCACTGCTGCAATCTGCCATAATACTCAGAAGAGGCCTGGAGACCTGAGGAGACTCAGACTCCAGTGAAAGACCATCAGCTAGTGCTGGTGTGAAAAACTAATAATAATAATAATAATCTTATTATAATGGAGATTGTGTGCTTTTCTGTCTGTAACCGAAACTATATCACTACTTAAGTCACAATTCCCTTTGTTATTTACGTCACATTCTCCATGATTTAATTTTTATTTAAACCTCAATTTCTAATAAAATTGTTTTACATTATTAATACTGTTAATCGTATCTACAAATGAATAATATGCAATTGTATTTATATATACACTAAAATAGCATTTTACAGTGTGAACAGGAAGGCTAATTTGCATATTGAAATTAAAAATTTGATTTTAATAAATATGTGCTTAGTATTATTGATTTTTAATTGTATGGTTTTATCTTAATGAATATGATCAAAAATCTCTTCAATAAATCTTAAAAGAAATCGATTAACGAGAAGAAATAATTCTGATTTTATTCTTTACTTCCTATTTTAACTAAGTTATTAAATTAGGAAAATTTAGCAATGAAAGACGAGAGTGATAGAAGAGACAGTTTCAGTTGTTCTATTTTTCGATTATGCACCCCTCTGTTTCCAATCATTTTATCTGCATTCTTATTTGTTTCATTAGCTTTTCTAATTTAATATACTTTATTACATTAAAACTTAAATACTTGCACCCGGAGGGTGCATATATTTGCTAGTAATAATAATAATAATAATAATAATAATAATAATAATAATAATTGTGCAAGAAATTCAATTTTCACCATTCAACTAAATTGTATATGCACAAGCCTGAATCTCTCCTGGAACATGAGACGCACAAAATTCTCTGGGACTTTAAGGATCACCTAATCTCAGACAGAAGACCAGACCTATTGTTGATTGACAAGAAAAGGAAGACTTGTCATCTCGTAGATTTTGCCGTCCCGGCCGACCACTGATTAAAAATGTAAGAGATGGAAAAGATAGACAAATACTTGGACCTTGTTAGAGAACAAAATTATAATCAATCTTTGTGAGCAAGGGTATCATAGTTTGGGATTGTTAGGATTAATACTATCAAAATAAGAAACTTCATTTTTACTTGCACTTTACATTGTTAAAAGTTCAAGTGTGGTTGTTAGTTTGTATCAAACAATATCAAAACTATTAGTTATTTTAGAGGGGTATAAGAAATAGAGCTTATTGTACTTATGTCTTTTCATTGAAGACTGTCTTGTTCATTATTCTGGTAGATCAATTTTAAAATGAAGTTTATATAGGACAGTTTAAAATGAATATTGATAAAATATGTAAAAGAAAACAAAAGTCTAATGTTTAGTTCCCTTATTCATACTATGAAAGTTGTGTACTATATATATATATATATATATATATATATATATATATATATATATATAACTCTGCTGATGAGATATGATAGGCCGAAATGTACATACAGAGATTGACTTTTTCTCGATTTGTTTAGCCTTACATTTGAACAGATATGCCCGGCTAATTCATTAATTATCAATTAATTAATTTTCGAAATTAGGTATGACTTCAATTAAGCACATATTCTCCCAAAAATTGTCAGCTAAGGCCATATCAAACAGATTGTTTGTTTGTTTACCTCCCATATATATATATATATATATATATAATATATATATATATATATATTATCGAATTTTATGCGATACATGCGTTGTAAGTGCCTTCAAGTAAAAATTTAATATATACTTTATTCAGCAACGTTTCTAAAATAAACAAACATCCAAAAATCTTATTCACTTCGCCGAAGGGCATACGGTCTGTTTGTTGTTATTATTCTCTCAAAAACGCCCCCCTTACCTATTATGGTAGAGGCATGTAGTATCATTTGACAAGCTTAATTTCGCTGGGATGGTCAGCTGTGTACTGTGGCCGAGGCGATATAGTGTTTCACTAGTGTTTCACTGTGTCTGCTGAAGTTCCGGTTTCGATTTCTGTCGGAGGGAAATCGTTAGTATATATCGCTAATGAGACTTAATAAAGTCGAAACAGTCTGTACGATATTCTACACACACTATATATATATATATATATATATATATATATTATCAATGTACATAACAATATACGTATATATATATTGTCAACTAATATATATATATATATATTCCAATATACCTATATATGTTTTTTATATATGCATTCCAATATACTTATATATGTTTATTATTTATATATGTTTATTATTTTTCAGATGATCTGATCGCAGATGACTTGTTACCAAGTGAATATGATGGTCTGGACAAAAGGTAAGAGAAAACTCCTCAAAACAAATTGTCTAATCATCATCATTATCATTATCATTATCATCATTATGTCACGCAATTAGCACCGATATCCTTGACAATCTCTCACCAACCTTCTCTATCACTCATTGTCCCTGGGAGGTCCCCTGCGCAGCATCCAGTAGCCGCGCAGAACTGGTCAATATACGTCCCCGCTGGACAGCCTACATTGGCATGTCCGTGTGCTGGCTTCCACAGGAGAATGTCGCTTATGAGTTCGTTCTTGCTTCTCCAGCAATGTTCAGCATGTCTTGCTTGTCTCACCCGGATGGTTTGTGAGATAGGGGACAAGTGGCCACACAGCTGCTTCATTGTCTGATGCTGTTTCCACCAAATGTTCAAGATCGCACGAGGCATTCTTGTGAAGCTCCCATCTAGCTTATTCTCCAGGTGTCTCGTTAGGGTCTAAGTGGTGCAGCCATACAACAGCACTGATACAAATTTTATCTCGCTGACAATTTAAAACGACAATTCTTCCAATTGTCTAATAGATAATGCTAAATAACCTCTCTCTTTCTCTCTCTCTCTCTCTCTCTCCTCTCTCTATATATATATATATATATATATATATATATCTTTGTGAGTATGCACATCTGCAATACTTTTACTATAGAATCTAAAATTACTGTCAGCCTTATTAGTGATAGATAATCCAAAACACCTGCCTCTGATTGCACGAAGAGAAAAATACCTTCAAGATTCACTATTGTAACCATTGAGATAAACTCTCGATGTTTTTCTGGATTAAACTTCAGAACTAACTGGCTTTGTCTTTACTTTTAATTCTAAAACTTAATTTTTGTCTCAGACTATAATCTCTTCGGCCCCATGAAAGAGGGTTTGTGAGGCAAACATTATTCCAGTGATGAGGAAGTGAAATCTGTAGTGAAGAAGTGGCTCAAAGAACAGTCAGCATAATTTTACGAGGCAGGGATACATGCTCTCATTTTGATGTATGATATATGTTCCTGTGTTGGTAATTATACCTGTCCTAAATAAAATGAAATTACTTTTTGACTCACACTCGTATATATATATATATATAATTTATCCAAAACTTGGTAGTAAGGGATGATTCTATCTGTGATTTCTAAGATATACAGTGCAATTTCAAAAGTAAATTGATACCCATCTGATGAGACTGAATTTTGGGGAGCTATATTAAATCAACTTAGATTTATATAGGCCCCAATTTTGGTCGAAATAAATTATTATGGAATTACGGTGTTGAGTTCTTCCTTCCTTTCTATGATATATATATATATATGTGTGGTGTGTGTGTGTGTGTGTGTGGTGTTGTGTGTGAGAGAGAGAGAGAGAGAGAGAGAGAGAGAGAGAGAGAGAATAAATCGATACCTTAGATCGGATATAAAGTTTGGCATTCTTTGCCTCTTTCAGTCTGATTTTTACAAAATTGAAAATTTTATATCTGGACTTGTTGATATGATTTTCCCGTCTCACTGATTTTTGTTTTTTCACATTTCTTTTTTCGCGTTTGTAAAATACACGCACACTCGAAACATTTAAGAATTTTTTTGGTTTGTGCGTCTTGGTCTTGTTTGTGACGTTGCAAATTTTAAATTTGATTTCTTTAACATGTGTTAAATGTTCTAATTTTTCAGAAATGTTTTTATATAAGTTTAAAATCGTTTGCATGTTTAGATTTGAATATAATTTCTTTTATTTAATAGTTTCTTCCGCTTTTTGATTTTATTATTGCTATATTTTACTCCAGACAAATATAGCATTTATTTTTTGATACTGTTTATGTAATAATTATGATATTTTGAACTGTCTTTATATTTATTGTGTATAAATACAACGTTCAGGCCACTGTCATCTCGGGTTTTGTTTTAGGTGTTTTTTTATTTATTATTTAAAATACCTTAAAATAAGTCATCCTTAGAGAATTACCCATTGATACAAACGCAGTTTTGGGGCTTAATCTTTACTGCTCACTCAAGGGCACTCCAAGCAGCATAAATGCTACCAGACTTATAGACAATATTAGACATAGAAAGATTAAATAGAAGTTACTTAATGGCCTGAATGTTGGGTTTATACACAATAAAGATGAGGACAACAGTCTGAAATAACATAATTATTTATATCAATCCTCATATAATAAATACTATTGGTGTTGTTGACTTTTTTTAATTATTTGCCATTTTATTTGTGTTTTTTTTCTTTTAGTTACAAGAAATATCTATAAAGTTTGGCTTTTTTTCTTTTCTTTTTTTTGTTTTTCGTTCGTGAAGGATTGTCCGTGTTTATATAAACGATATTTCCAGGGCGTTCGAGTGCTGCTGAAATAGATAATTTTTCCTCAATTTTTTTCTTTTTGGAAATTTGAGCCTGGTATATAATTGTTCTTTGGATTACATAAACCTCCAATATATCTAAATAT
>CM042145.1:27421575-27458207 GCA_023376005.1 Doryteuthis pealeii | reverse complement strand
TAAACAGAAAATTTCAGTTGATAGTGTTTTTTTTATTAATTTTCTTAAAAAAACAGTAAAATTCAACAAGAAATAGATGTATGATAAACTCACCACGATTTAATAATAGCAATGTTTCAGCTGCGAGATTCCGAAAATTGAATTATTGTTTTGCCTGAGTCGAAAACGCAACTCTATCTTATATAAAAATAAATAAATAAATAAATAAATAAAACTATCAAAAACCTTCTTTTATTGAGAGGGAGAAGCCTATAAGTAACCTAGTATTCCGTCAGTAAGATGCAGAGACAAAATTTACCCCCCCCCAAAAAAAAAACCTAGATTTATTTCGACGGAGCATAAAGTAATTATTCACAGAAAATTCCAGCAATTTTTTTTTTCTTTTGTTGATTTGGCAGAACTTTTCTTTCGTAATTCAGAATTTTAGAATATCTTACACACACACACACACACACACACACACACACATATATATATATATATATATATATATATATATATATATATATATATATATATATATTTCTTACTGGAATCTTTAGAAATAATTTCTGGTTTCTTTCATTTTTCTAATATACATTTTTTTTTTTAAATCAATTTATGAAATATGCGATTTTTCAATTCCTGTTCGCTCGATGTCTTTCTCCGTCAATTGATACAAAACTAAAAAAAAAAAACAAAAAAAAAAAAAAAAAAAAAGAAATGACAGAAAAACAAAAAAAAATCTCCCAAGAAAACAAAACTAAAAAACTTGTCACTCTTTTGTAAGACCATATAAAAGCGTCATACTAATTTCCTTGTGGTGATTTAGCTGCGGAAAAAGGGACACAACTGATTTCCCTCGAGACATCAAGTCACAAAGGAAATTCTATACCATAAAAAAAAAATGAAAAGAGAATCAGTATTTTTTTTTCTTTAATCGGATCTCTTCATTATACGCCACCCAGTTGACCGAGTTAAGAACAGGTTGACTGTATCCTCTGCAAAAGTGTAAGCCCCCCCCCCCAAAAAAAAGGGGGGCATCCTGTGTATGACAAAAAACTATATCTGATAGTAAGGCTTGGATAAGCTAAGCTCAATATATAACTAGTAAAAGTGTCCTAGGTATGACATTAAACTGCATCTAGTGGTGAGGTTCCAATTCTCGAACTCTGGAGAGTGTGAAGTACCCATTCATTGTCATTACTCCCATGTCTACTCTGACCCGTGGTACTTGCTAGGGTCCCATCCATGAATCAAATATATCTGTTTGAACATAATTAGCATTGGATAGGAATACATGAATCCATATGATCATTATAGTTTGGAAGATAGGAAATTTAAGGATTATATTATCATATTAATTATTCCTATCTAATACAAATAACTTATACACAGTAGTGGGCTTTTAAGTAATTCCATCTATTGCTAATAATTTATACACAATTATATAAAAAGTAAAAAGCATAGTAAATAAAGTCGACGGAGTGGCCTATTGTCGGTATCAGCCAGACAGTAAAGGAGTATATCCTCTTTTCACTAGCGCCAGCCCAATTAGATTGTTTTTGCGGCTGAGGTGGAGGGACACACCTACAATCAGCTCCCCACATTACTCCATAGATCTCTGTGCTACTCATACACCGAGTTGGCGAGTGGCTGGTCTTGAGCCCGGAACCTTGTGGTTCCGAGTCGGATGCTCTACCGACTGAGCTAAGCCGTCCCTTTAATATATTATATATTTCTAATATTCTATATAGTTTCAAGTATTTATTTATATTTAATAATAATTATTTTTAGCACACATATGGTTTCAAGTAACTAATAATAATCCTTAGTAAACAATTGAAGCTTTAAGTAACTCTTCTTAATAGAAATAATTTACAGTTATATGGCATCACGTATTTCTATTTGATACTAATCATTTGCAAACAGATTTGTTTGATTCATAGATGGGACCCTAACAGGTACAACCACTCCGTGTCAGTGTGGAGCTGAAGTGAAAGGGTACTCCACAATCGTGAAATCTACGGAACTGGGGCCTCACAATCAGATGTAGTTTAGTGTCATACTCAGAACACCACTTTTTTTTAGTGGTGTCTTACTGATCTGCAGAGTATACATTCAGTATAAGCCCCGCCAATAGGGCGGCCAAGATTCGGAGGAGACTCAAAGAATTGGTGTGTTGGTTTTTAAAGCATGTCAACCCCGGTGGGTTATTTCATGCCAAAGATGTTCTGTTTTAGTTATTCTTGATGGGTATACAGCATTTTCTTTTTAAACTCGATATTTTTAAACACATTTTTTAAAATATTTTTTTCTACTGAACCCATAGATGGGACCATAACAGGTGCTACCACCCCGGGTCAGAGTGAACCGGAGAGCAAAGGCGATGAAGGGGTACTGCATACTCATTGCATTAGATGCAGTTTAACGGCATACTCAGGACACGGAAACGCAGAGAGAGAGAGAGAGAGAGAGAGAGAGAGAGAGAGAGAGAGAGAGACGCAGAGAGAGAGAAATAGACGCAGAGAGAGAAGAGAGAGAGAGAGAGAGAGAGAGAGAGAGAGGGAGAGACGCAGAGAGAGAGACGCAGAGAGAGAGAGATGCAGAGAGAGAGAGAGAAAGAGACAGAGAGAGAGAGAGAGAGAGAGAGAGATATTAATCATTTCTCTAATTTTGATCCACGTTGCAATATGGCGCGTTTTCTTTGGCCGGATCATTTTAGTCATTTCTCAAGCCTCCGCGGACGCTAAGTACTTTCAATGCTAATAATAAGACGAGAGGCTTATTACGTCTCCAAGTCACGTTCAAAGTGTTAGAGCAGCAACTCATTTAAGATGTCCTTTTCCGTCGTTCTGCGCATGTGTCGTCCGGCGCTAAATCCGCTTAGCCAAGATTGCACAACCGGAAGGAGTTTGCAAGGATCATTTAGATTTTCTCGAATTCATATTAGACACCCACAGGATCCAATAAAAAAATTGGCAATTTGATACGACAAGGGAAGACAAAAAGAGTTAAAATGGATTATCGTGAGGATCATTGCATGTTTGCTAATCAACGGACGCGCTTTTCATTGTTCCAGGCGGAAATCTGTTCGGAAGTTTGAAACAAAATATCCAATGCACAGTGGATTCTCAATCGGCTGCGATATATTTTTCAAATTTGATTTAGTCAATATACAGGGTGACCCCAAAAAACAGAATTTGGGTTCTGTTTTTGTTTTTTATCTTCATTTTTTTTGAGCTGGTAGTCTGCATCAGTAATAGTATATATACGGTGGGGGTGGGGGCAAAAACAGAATTTGGGTTCTGTTTTTTTTTATTGTGCTGGTAGTCTGCATCAAAATAGTATATATACGGGGTGGGGGGCAAAAAATAGAATTTGGGTTCTGTCTTTTTTGTGCTGGTAGTTTGCATCAATAATAGTATATATACGGGCGGGGGGCAAAAAATAGAATTTGGGTTCTGTCTTTTTTGTGCTGGTAGTCTGCATCAATAATAGTATATATACAGGGGGGGGGTGCAAAAAACAGAATTTGGGTTCTGTTTTTGGTGCCGGTAGTCTGCATCAATAATAGTATATATACAGGGGGGGGGGCAAAAAACAGAATTTGGGTTCTGTTTTTTTATTGTGCTGGTAGTCTGCATCAATAATAGTATATATATACGGGGGCGGGGGCAAAAAATAGAATTTGGGTTCTGTTTTTTTATTGTGCTGGTAGTCTGCATCAATAATAGTATATATACGGGCGGGGGGCAAAAAATAGAATTTGGGTTCTGTCTTTTTGTGCTGGTAGTCTGCATCCATAATAGTATATATACAGGATGACCAAAAAAAAAAAAAAAATTCTGTATTTTTCATTGAGATTTTCTTCATCTTTGAATCCATAAATAAATGAATAAATAAATAATTTTCCTTACCTTCCACCAGGTTTGATTAACACAAGGTTTTTTTTACATGGGGATTTTTTTTATGGGACATCCATGACATTTGAATTCGCTATTCAGTAATTATAGATCTGCGAGACTAGCTTAACCATGCCACAACGACGATATAAATATCGTTGTTTTTGCTTTACCAAGTCTTCTAATTTTTCTATAAACACTGAAGCTGATTTGAGATTTTCAGAGAAAATATTTTCGTTATTTCGCATATCGTATATACTCGTGTATAAGTCGATCTAATATAGTGATTTACTAAGCTTAGCTTAGATGTGGCACAAGGCCAGAAGTAAGGGGCGCCCAGTGAGAATTCAACTCACTAACAATGGTCTGACTATCTAACTTGCTAACCGATGCACCACTTGAGGTGCTCCGACCTAATATATAGTTCAATTTTTTGCTTGATTAATGAAAAATACCTTATCTAGTAAATTGATTGATTTCAACGGATTTCAACCCGTCTAGGGTTAATTTATACCTAGACGTTAGGGAATTGCCTTCATTGTACGCTAATATTTTCATTTTTGGTGTAGTTGTTTCTAAGGATTTTTTGTATCCATGATCATATCGAATACGAATAATTTTTAATCAGGTATATTTGACCCATAGATGTGACATTAATCGTTACTACCGCCCCGGAGTAGACATGAGAGTAATGGCAATGAAGGGGTATTCCACATACCTGAGATCTCCAGAAGTGGAGCCTCACCATCAGATGCAGTTTAGTATCATACCCAGGACACCCCCTTTTTTGGGGTTTACTCCTCTACAGGGGATACAGTCAGTGTATTCTAAACCCCGGCGACAGGGCTATTATCTAGTGAAAGAAATTCTATTATTGAAGACTTGATACTATATAACATATTCATTAAGATAAAAACAAACAATTAGAAATCAATAATTCTTAGTATATATTTAATATTTATATAAACCGTTATTTTGTTGTATATATAAATACAATTGCATGTTATTCGTATGAAGATCCGGCCAACGGGGTGGGGGTCCAGTGGCTTCGGCCCTGGATCTTTACAAGTTAATAGCGTCAATCCCAGGGGGCTATCCCCCCAGACAATGCCTGTCCCCTTGATTTAAAAGGGCAGGGCTGGGTTTATTGCCTATCGCCCGAGGCGCCCCCCTTGAGGGGGAATGCCGAAGGGATCGACGCAATTTTTGTTCTTTCCGACCCATGAGCTTCGGCTTGTGGGTGAGCCCACATAAAAATGTCCTTGTGTCACGCCCTCATAAGTGGGATCAGAGGCAAATACCTGTAGATACTCCGTCAAGAGTATTAATAATGGAAAACAATTTTATTAATGATTGAGGCTAAAATAAAAATAAAATCATTGGAGAATGTGACGTAAATAACTAAGGGAATTGTGACTTGAGGAGTGATATAGATTCGGTTACAGACAGGCAAACACACAATCTCCATTATAATAAGATTTAAATAAAAAATAAAATCATGGAGATGTGATGTAAATAACAAGGGGAATTGTGACTTGAGTAGTAATATAGTTTCGGTTACAGACAGACAAACACACAATCTCCATTAGAATAAGATTTACATAAAAAATAAAATCATGGAGAATGTGACGTAAATAACTAAGGGAATTGTGACTTGAGGAGTGATATAGTTTCGGTTACATACAGACAAACACACAATCTCTATTATAATAAGATGGGGGAAACGTATTGATCCGACTTTAGAAGGTCGTCTTGAATCTCGTTTGTTTGAGCCTGACTCATTAAGTTTCTTTTGCACATATAACCAATGTTTGATCTCCTTTCTAAATCAGACATCTTGTTTCGAACGGATTCGTCATATTTCAAACCAGAATGTTTCATACGACAGAAACGTACTTCGTTTAAACATGGCGGTGATAGCACGTATCTTTGAGTCGTCTGCTAACACTGACGTGATTATAACTGACGTTAAGGTTATATTTCTGTTCGTTGTGAACATAAACCTTATTGTAGCTGGCCTGTCGGTCGTGCATTGATGGATGGTTTCGGTTGGCAACAGTAAATGAATTGCTTGAATGTGATTGACGTAATATAAGATGAAGGATTTCGTCTAATAAGACAAGAAAGAAATAAGAAAAAATATCGATGTCGTGTTTTAAATTTCAGTATTTTTGTTTTTTTTTTAGATAATAAATTTATTTTTATATCCTAGATCCTTTCTCTTCCGTAAATTAAAGATGTGATGCCCAGAAACACGAGAAACAGATACTTGATTGATTTAAATATTTATTAAATCCTATATATGTATATATATATATATATATATATATATATATATATATATATAATATATAAAGATAAATCTGAAGAGAGCATCAAGCGAAACTAATAGTAGGTTCGTCTGACTCATTAGATTTATCTTTATTATTTGCTCTACTTAGGTATTGAGCACTTTTTACTTATTAGCTTATTTTACTAGTGGTTTGTATGAATATATATATATCTTATATACATATATATATACATATAAATTGTTTTTTCTTTTGGCCAAATACTGTACCAATAGATTATTTTTTGTTGGTACGACTATCTTGGTCTTTTCTTTTTTTCAAAGATTTTTTTCTCCCCGGTTGGTGTTTGGTAGTATATTTTTACAATCAAACTATTTGCTGGTTTTTTTCTCACCGCAAGGATTTACCAACACGCTTGGTATATAATATATATATATATATATATATATATATATATATATATATATATTGCAAACCCCTCCGCGCGAGCAGGATGTGACACAAGGTCAATTTATTAAGCGGAGTTCAGCAGGTTTGAATTCAGAGTTTTCCTTCTCCTAGACCGGTTTCCTAAGCAAGGTTAAAGAGCCCAGTCTGCCCTACTATTTACCCATAGCTGGAGGGAGATTAGTGAAATGCAATTACCACGTCCAGATATAGAGGTACGTTGTGCAAAGGTTACTGTCGTAGGAAAAGAACACGACGAGAACAGCTCAAATCCTGGACGAGGCTGTTCACATTGCATTTTACATTGTTATATTATTTTGTCATATAAGGTGTGCTCTGGTCTACCACTTAAACGCACAGTCTCGGCGTGGGCGTGTGGATAAACGCCAGCCAATCAACACGCTCGAATACATGGTTAGTTAACTATCCAATCGCCAATCTTGAAAACCGTTCATTTGCACGTATTCGACACGGACGACACGGACGGAGGGCAGTTGTGTTTTTTAGATGAGGCTTGATAATTTGTATTATTTAGATTTTTGGACTGTTGTCCTCATCTTTATTGTTATATAACATTTTTTAGATGAGGCTTGATAATTTGTACTATATAGATTTTTGGACTGTTGTCCACATCTTTATTGTTATATAACAATAAATATGAGGACAACAGTCCAAACATCTAAATAATACAAATTATCAAGCCTCATCTAAAACATGTTATATAACAATAAAGATGAGGACAACAGTCCAAAAATCTAAATAATACAAATTATCAAGCCGCATCTAAAAAAATTCAGACAAATATTAACACTGCACTTTAGAAGACTTTTAAAAAAAGACATGCGGTATATTAATAAAGTGACTTACCTTCGGTGTATGGTAACGAGTAGACAACGGCAAATATGCTTAGTACTAAGCAGAAGGCAATGAAAGACCTCATAACTATTGGGAAATAAGAAAAAGAAAACAAACCCTCATTAGATCATGTGCAAACAATTTGGCAAATAGTTCTCAAAACAGTTTTCGTTCTAATCTATAGAAACACTTCTTCATAGTTGTGTACTTTCATTGGTTTCAAAATTCACAGTTTATACAGGGTCAGGCAAAATGATCTGACACATTTGTAGGTTTAATAAAATGCAAATAAAGTAAAGAAACAAAAAAGTGTTTTTATTTTTGAAAAGTACATATAATGCCATTTTATTTCATTATGTTTTAAAAATTAAATCAGTCAAATGGGATCCATTATTGTCCACACACTGTCGAAGGCGTTCACGAAAGTTGTCTATAACTCGGCGGGTGTCAGATCATTTTGTCTGACCCTGTACTAACTCACTAACTTGTATTGCATTGTATTGTATTGTATATTTCTAATTAAAAAAAAAAAATTAACCCCCCCAAAAAAAACAACAAAAAACAAAAAGGGGACAATACTAATATTAACAAAAATATTGGCAGTAATGATAAGGTTAAGAATTAGATTAAGAATAACAAAATAATAATAATAATAAAAATAGGATAAATAAAAATAGGATTAGAAGTAATAAAACAAAAATACTATTATTATAAATTTTAATATTTCTGAATGAAATGATTATAATTTTAATATTTCTGAATGAAATGATTTAATATTTCTGAATGGAATCACCCACCTTATATCAAAATAGGGTGTGTGTTGAGATTTTTGTAATATAAGGCGTGTGTTAAAAGCCCACTTCTATTTATAGACTCGTCGAGAACTATGTGATCAAACTCTTCGCCAATCACTGGAAGTACTCTGCTGCTGATAGAATACTTATACCGGCAGTACTGGCGATACCTACTCATAACTACTGCGACCTTCGTGGACGACGGACATAGGATTAAATCACTGGACCTTTAACAATACGCTGGATAGGACTTATTCGCTTATCAAAGGATTCCATAACTCAGGACTTACTTACTTTAAGTTCTTTTTCAACTGGCCAAGGATCGCATTTAAAAACTTAACAGCCCTACTACCTACGGATCTATTAATACTTCGTATCTACTTAAAGGGGCGGTATTTAACGTAATAGTTATCGTCATAAGGGATGGAATCGGTGTTCCGAGTTCAACTGCTGGATGAGGCTGTTTGCGTTTCACTTCACGTTTGGGAAAGACATAAATCCAGCTAAGGACCAACAGGAGATTATTGTTGTTTTACGGCATATCAACCCTTTTCGGGTCATTTAATGCCGAGTTAAGACATTTTTGAAAAACAAAGGGCTTCGATTGCTTACAGAACCTGCTGTTGCTTAATTAACTCTTTGCTTACATTAAGCCGCTCACAGCAGCTCTCCTACGACTGCGATCCCACCGTAAACTGCTGGCAGCGGCTCTAATTATAGCTGAGGACCTTATAAATAGGACTTTATTTGAATAGAATGAGTTCTGGGGTGAATAATTTGTGAACTTTGAAGTATCCCATCATACAGGTAAAAAAATACCAAAGAAATTTGGTACAGCCGTGGGGAAAATTTGGCAAAGAGTTAAGTATTTAACAGGCTCATCACTGTTGCCGCTGCTTCAACTGTCCAAGTCTTTTCATGTGCAATCTCCCAAATTTGTCGCTTGAAATATACATATAAGTGTTTTTCTTCCCACTTTTGTTTTAATAATAATAACTAGCAGGACATGTGGATACACCACAGTATGATAATCTAATTATTACAACGTTTGATATGATTACTTAATAGCTATTGCGAAATAGTTCAATATATAAAAAGTATAATAATCTTGATTTAACTCTCTCTCACTCTTTCTTTCTTTCTTTCTTTCTTTTTATATTTTCATTATGTTCGATTGTAGGTATCCACAGCAGAACGTCACTTGTGAGTTTGTCCTTACTTCTTGAGCAGTTTCCAACGAGTTTTGGTCGTCTTACTTGGATGGTTTGTGTGATAGAGGGTAAGTGGCCGTACAGCTGATATTTTTCGTGGGATGCTGCTTCCAGGAATGTACTTCATCGAATATATTCAGACAACTTAAAAATACTACTACTACTATAACTACTACTACTACTAGGAGTAGTAGGAGTAAGAATAGTAGTATATGTAACGAAACATGTAGCAGGAAGGGGTATTTTCAGTGTGCCTTGACCCTAATATAAATAGTAGGGCAGACTAGGTTATTTAGCCTTGGTTAGGCAATCCGTCTGAGAGAATGAAAACTACAAATTCAAACCAGCTGTGTCCCGTTTAAAGATTGATCTTGTGTCACACCTCTTTTATGTTGTTCCCCGAAAATATGGAGAAATTATCCCGAGGTCAGGAATTAAGACAATCAGAAAATAAGAACTATTATATGTATAAAGCAAAGGAACTCTAAATTAAAAAAAGGGGATTGTCAGTGGTCAGGAATTAATAGATTCCTAATACAGTAGGACTATTATATTTATTATGTAAATGCATTGCTAGTGATTTTATTATAGATATGCATTGGAAATTAGAAAAAGGGATTGTCAGTGGTCAGGAATTAATAGATTACTGATACAGTAGCACTATTATATTTATTATGTAAATGCATTGCTAATGATTTTACTATGTATTGAGTTAGACGTTTTGCAATATTTTTTGGTACGTGCTAGTTTATAGCGCATATATCACGTGATCAAAACAGTTCAAACTGTGGTAGATACCCGCATTGGTTGGTAGTATCGTGGTAGTCGGTGCGCTGACACGTTGTGCATTAATTCATTCTGTGTGTGATTTAAAAGCCATACAGATGAATGTGCAATGTAGTCTAATTCGGGAACTTATGCTTTGCGATTTTGAACTGGGACATAACACCGCAAAAGAAACTAAAAACATTTGCTGTGCCTATTTCAGATTTTAGCTCACAACACAAAGCAAAAATCGACCAAATGACAGCTCGTAACTCGGAACACTCGTAAATTTGAACGTTCGTTAAGGAAAAAAAAACTAGTCAAAATTGTTTCTCGGAGATGAGGCTTGATAATTAGTATTATTTAGACTATTCGGACTATTGTCCTCATCTTCATTGTTATCTGTACAACGTTTCGGTCGATATGCCCTCCGGTCTTCTTCAGGTATTTCTTTTCGGGCTCGGGAGCCTTCTCGAACTCGGGAACCTTTTTTCGAACTCGGGAACCTTTTTTCGAACTCTGGAACCTTTTTTCCAACTCGGGAACCTTTTTTCGAACTCGGCACATCGGCCGAAACGTTGTACAGATAACAATGAAGAGGAGGACAATAGTCCGAATAATCCAAATAATACTAATAGTCAAAATTGATTGTTATGTTGCATAGAATTTTCAAGACTTTGAACACTGCGCTGTCAATTTTGATCCAGGCTTTTCGTAAAAAGAAATGCTGGTTTTGTTTGATTTCCTTTAAGAACAAATTGTCGATTTTTACCTACGAAAATTCTTACATTCAGACAAGAGAAAAAATAAATGAAAAGATTTTTTCAAAATGTTCTTGTTGCCTTCAGATACAGGAGTGGAAAAAATAGAAGGTAACTTTTGAATAGACGAAAAATTAAATCGAACGTTGATATTTCTTTAATCTTTTTTTGGGGGGGAAATCGTCAAAGTCGGAGAATTGAAAAAAAAAAAGAACTTCTGAAAAATCGTTTGAAAACGCAATAAGAAACGAGGAAATTAAAAAACAAAGAAGAAATATCAAAATAATAAAAGAATAAAGAAAAAATGAATGATTTTTAAAAAAAATAGTGAAGAAATATTTACGAGGGAGGGCTGAAAAATTCAGAGGCTGAAAAATACCAAGGCTGAAAAATACAGAGGCTGAAAAGTTCATATGATGAAATCGTATCTGCTGTTGATGACATTTTTTGAAAGGAACGGTTCCCGCTAGATCACTGAAGTTAAGCGGCGATGAGCCTTTTCGATACTTAGATGGGTAACCATTTAAGCAACAGCAGTTACTGTAAGAAACCGAATATCAAAATGACTTGATTCGGTATTAAATGACCCGGAAAGGGTTGACATGCCGTAAAACATAACAAAACAACCAACCGATGGAAGAAGCACGTGGATCGCAAGAGGGACAATGTTGAAAAAATATGCTTCATTTTGTCACATTCCATGAAAGTGTCTTGGTCAGCATATGATTAGGTCAGCCTAATTTACCATTACGGAAGCAATGAACTCTATACTCACTGGGTGCCCTACACATGTCAACTAGAAGAAGGGATTAAGAGTATTTGGCGGTAAAACAAACAATGTCTTGGATGCTGCTTTTTTAAGACATACAAGTAAGACCTCACCACCCGGAAGATTAGCGCAACACAATCTTCGTACTTCAAGTCAATATCATACTTTTCTTTATTTTTATTTCTATTTTATACTAGCAGGGATACCAGGCATTGCCCGTGTTTGATAACTAATAAACTCTAGTCATCTTATTTTTCAAAATTAGAAACTAATTGGAGGATGAACCACATTTGTCAAAAATTCAATTCATTTAGAGGACTGAGTTGTGGGAGAGTGAGGGGAGTAGTAGAAACGTGTGTGTGTGTAAGGGGGGGGGGTAACAGGTGTAGTAACTTCTCTTCCAACCCTCTCAGGGAAACGCCATTTATTTCCTCCTATAATAGTAAATACGTCTCTTGGGCTTCAATTATTGATTTTATTGAAATACAATTAATCAGTCCTGTTTGTGAACATTAGCTTAACATGTGTGAAAAGTTTCATTGTGATCAGATCACTGGTGTAGCCGCAAACTGGTTATACACAGACAGAAATTGATCTAGATAAAACAACAACAACAATAATAATAATAATAATAATAATAATAATAATAATAATAATAATAATAATGGTATATGCATAAACCAAAATCTGTTCTTGAGAATGAAACATATAAAATTCTCTGGGGCTTTCAAATAAAGACGGATCACCTTATCCCAGCCAGAAGACCAGACCTAGTATTGATTACCAGGGGAAAAAAAAGAAAAAAAAAGAATTTGTCAACTGGTAGACTTTGCAGTTCCAGCAGATCACAAGGTGAAGATGAAAGAAAACGAAAAGATAAGAGAATTGAAAACGTGTGGAATATGAGGATGAAAGTGATACCAATACTAGTTAGAGAACTAGGACCGGTCCCCAAAAGCTTAGAAAAAAGACTTGAGGAGCTAGAAATCAAAGGAAGAATTGAGACCGTTCAGACAATAACTGTTGAAATCAGCTGGAATACTCAGGAGAGCCCTGGAGACTTGAGGAGACTTGTTGTCACTCAAACTCCAGTGAAATATCATCAGCTAACGCTGGTGTAAACAAACTAGCGGGAGGAAAGATCTTAGCAGAGGTGAAAATACAAAGAGGCATCTTCCAGGGAGACTTCCTATCACAACTGATATTTGTCATAGCAATGATCCCACTCAGCAAGATATTTAAGAAATGTACAGGTAATCCACTGGGAATTTTCACAATGCAACTAAATGGTATATTTACAAGCCTGACCCTGTCCTGGAGAATGAGACGCATAAAATTCTGTGGGGCTTCGAGGTACAGACGGATCATCTGATCCCGACCATGAGACCGGACCTAGTATTGATTGACAAGAAGAGGAGAACCTGTCATTTCGTGGATTCTGCCGTCCCGGCCAACCACCGAGTGAAAATAAAGATAGACCAATAGTTAGACCTTGCCAGAGAACTGAGAAAACTGTGGAACATGAAGGTGAAGGTCGTACCAATTGTATTTGGTGCCCTTGGAACGGTCCTCAAATTTCTGGAAAATAATGTGTGAATTGGAAATCCGAGGAAGAATCGAGACCATCCAAACAACAGCATTGTTAAAATCAACTTGAAAACCTATAAGAGACCTGGAGACCCGAGGAGACTTGCTGTCACTCAGTCTCCAGTGAATAACCCGCCAGCTTAGGTGGGTATGAAAAACTCTTATTGTGAAAAAAATAATGATTTAAACTATAGCACTATTAAGATATACTAGAATACTTAGAAGAGTCATAAAGACCTGAGGAGACTTACTGTTACTCTCAAACTTCAGTAAAAAAAAAAAAAAAAAAAAAAAAATCTCAAGGAGTAAAATTTTGACTGGTATTTTCTTGCACTATTGAGTAATTAATTAATTAATTTATAATAATAATAATAATAATAATAATAATAATAGCTGAGATCGGCTAGAATACTCTATGGATCAGCTCTGAATTCAAACTTGTTATTTTCCTTCTCCTAAACTGGTTGCCTAACCAAGGTTAAAGAGCCCAGTCTGTCTTACTATTTACCCATAGCCGGAGAAAGAAAAGTTGGATGCATTCTTTGACCCGGGGTAATAATGAAATCCAAACAACCTCGTCCAGAATTTGAACTCTGGTCGCCGAGTCCATTTTTTTACGTTGATAACCATTACACACATGCCTCTATAAAGGATTAGTATATAGGAGGATTTGGTTATTCGTGGGTTTAACCGGATTTCCTCTAGTCAAAGTGGGCGCGAGTTTGAATTTCACTGAAGGCTTATCTATTATTATTTCCGATCCGCCTTCATGCTCATTGTTGTAGACTAATCTACCGAGTAGGACGCGATAAACAGCAATTCAAAATTAACAATAAAAGAAAATACTAGAGAATATTAATTACAGTAGTTATCTGCCCAACAACTTGGGAAAGGAAACGACCCCGGATGTAAAAGAAAAAAAAAAGAAAGAAATATAATGCATCAAATTGTACATAACTAATTATAATAGTTTAATCAGTGTTATAAAATGCTAAGTTAATTACTATCAATCCATTCCAATGCTATCATGTTGCCATAAATTAGTCTGTATTCAAGCCGCCTCATTATACTGCCGGTGCAACTGCCGTGCGTCATAGTACGAATCATTAAGCACGATAGCACGATTGGTATGACTTGTTAGGAATTCTTTGCATCTTGTCTGAAATATTGCATGAATACACACAACTGTAATTTAGACGACTTGCAAATGTAATTTAGACACAAAGCAACTCTGATCAAGATGATAAGATGATAAAAAAAAATAAATAAAGGGAAATAATCGATAATCACAAGAAAAAAAATAATATAGAAAGAAATAATCAACCATTTCAAGAGAGAAAAATAAAGATAAAGAAACCTTTAAAAAATGAAGATGAACTAAATGTGAAGAAGTATTAATGTTAGAAACCTCCAAACGTTTGAATCATTAAAGTGATTGTATTGGATAAAAAGAAAAAAAAACTAATATGATATTTCAGTGTCTTAAGTGTTGAGTTGGAAATAAAAAACTAAAAACAATGTAAAAATGATCAAGTAGTTTTGTTCTTCTTGTAAGTCACGTTCTGACATGTAAGCAAAGAAGTTGTTGTTGGAATCCTTCCGATGGACTAGTGTCCAAAATTTTTTTTCGGAACTACGTAGCCTGTGCGGGTTCATATGGAGCATGAACTGTTGCCCAAGCAGAAAATCCCCCCTCCCCACACTGCCGCTGTGATCCAAAGGAAAGCTAAGTAACCAATGCATTTTGGCAGCGGTAGTGTCGCGGGAATTGCTTGGTACGGATTTCAGCATCGCACCACTTTAGGGACCCTGGCTCCTGATTTATTTTTGGGGGTTACTCCCCTAGCCTTTCCTTGGGATGAAGTAAAGCCGCTAGACAGCGGCGTTTTTGTATCGGACTTTTCCTTGTCCTAGGTAGTTTGCCAACCAAGGCTAAGGAGCTCCTGATAACCCATAAATCCTACTACTGTCGGTGTTCCAAGTTGTGGGCAACAGAATTACCATTAAGTTAAAAATATGTCATTTACTATCAAAGGTTTAGAAGAAAGTCTGTGGAAAGTATAACCAAAGAAGATATGAATTATCCCCACCTAACATTAATGGACGATTCCACTTATGTGAAGAATTAATATGGTCAAAAAATCAGACCGGAATCACAAAAGGGGGGAAACAGCATAACCTAATGACCCCACAGAAGCAAGAAGCCGATAACCCCTACTAGCTGGCAGACGGACATTTTGAACCTCTCTGAGCAGGCATGATGTAAGCCACTAAGTCAAGTACCCTGAACTAAAGAGAAACTGCAATGAGAAGTCTGAACAAGACAAATTGACAACAAAAAGTTAATTGTTTCTATATGAATTGAAGTTTGTTCCCATTATAAGACCATTAACCACTAAAAGAATATATTTTAGCAATTAATAGCACTATTATATAAACGTTGTTGAAATTATCCAATTAACTTGTTTATTCCGTTCTTACAACTCATATAGAAGGTCGATAAATTTTACCATAAAGTTTCAAAAACAAGTACGGTTTGTCTTAATTTTGTATATGAAGCTTCATAATGTATATAATTTATGGTTAACGGAACGAGAACAAAATAAATGGTTCGGTTTGAAGTTCCATGAAGGCTTCCGAGTTCTACAAGAAACACCTGAAGAAGGCCGAAGCGCACATCGACCGAAAATGTTGTGCATATACCAATAAAGAAGAAGACAACAGTCCGAAAAAAATCTAAATAATACAAATCAAGTACGATAAAAAATAACGAGAAGAAAGCCATCTGCAAATATTCAGGTCACTTTGGATGGTAAGCAGAATACAAGGTGTGTCATAAAAGTATCGAGATTGAAGCAATATTCACAAAGATAGAAATAAACAATGAATGGAACGTTAATTTTTTTTCAAGATGTGCCAAAAAATACAAAAAATATCGATATTCCTTTGACACACCTTGTATTTTGATGAGTAAAAACAAATATAGCACAAAAATAGATTGATTTCAACGGCATTCAACCCATCTAGGGTTATTCTATGCCTAGAGGCGATTAAATTTCGTTAATTGTACGTTCATATTTCTATTTTTTATTTTTTTGCATACGGTCCTATTGGATGCGAATAATTCTTAAATATCGTTAGAGATATGAATATAAAAAAAACAAATTAGCTTGGTTGATTATAACGGCATGTCAACCCGACTAGGGTTATCTTATCTATAGAGGTTAGGGAATTGCGTTCATTGTATTTTATTTACATTTTTTTGGTGTAGTTTCTTTAGAGCTTTTTGCACACAGTTATGTGATATCAAGTATTCCTATCTAATTCAAATAATTTGCCAAGACCTGATACAAATAAATTTACAGTTATATCATATTAAGTATTCTATTAAATAATAATTATCATCAAACATATCTAATCGACCCATCGATGGGACCCTAACAAATATTAGCATTCCCGGTCAGTGTACCTGGGAGTTATGGGAAGGAAGGTCTACTCTACACTCCCCACATCTCCAGAACGGGAGCTTCACTATCAGTTACAGTTTAGTATCATACTCAGAATACCTCCTTTTTATGGGGATGTCTTACCTCTCTGCTGGGGATACAGTCAGTGTATTCTAAGCCCCACCGACAGGGTGACTAGGGTGAATATAAGGAGGGCTGGATGACAAGCAAATACACTGAACTGATGTTGTCTTTCACAATCTAGGAAAGTTTACTGATTAAAATCGCATGCCTCAAGTTCACCTGTTTTTTTTATTAACACTGAAACACATGCACCCACAATGAAGGTTTGATTTGTTTTATGGTATATCAACCTTCGTGGATTATCTAATACCAAAGCCATCCTTGTAGAAGATCAGCTGCAAATACTACTTCAAAATACCAGGTTATTTATGAAGCCTCATAATATCATAGAAACCAAGCAGCCAATCAGGACTCAAGGAATGGAATCACCCAAATGCATGAGTGGACTATTCTGGATTCCCATAAGTACCAGTTGTCTTGGCACTGGTTCAGTTGTGCTTAGCTTGTTGCTCAAACCAACAGTACGCTAACTCACTTCAACACTAAGGGTATTAGTTAAAAAGTGAACGTAATAGGGCGACTGGAGTTCGAACTCGGATACTGCGATGTTGCAGTCCAGCATGTTAGCCACTACACCACGGGGATTTCCCATCGCCCACAAAGAAGTTGCTATTCCACTCGAGTAGATCTTCATAATGGAAGACGAGACGTGATATTTGATCGCTTTTTCTCAACTTCTTTTTTTTTTTTCGTTTTTGTTTTTAAATTAACCTCTTGTTGTTCCGGTTGTTAGTTTTCATCTCATTATCAAATTTTATCAGTCTAAGTTGAATTACAGTCTTTCAAAATTCATACCACGACAGCTTAATATATCATACAGCAATCCCCAGTGATCCTGATAGTTTTTGATTTTGTGCGTCCTTGCTTTGAACGAGTCCCCAGGAAAATCTCTGGGACCCAACTAAAGTTTCTTAATTGATTGTAGGTTTTTTTATTCATGATCTGGGGAAACAACTAAAGCCGTCTAACTCCTACCTTGTAACCTATCCTGTGTAATTCGTTTCTAAGAAAATATTTAAATGTATTTACAGTTAGTTGAAATAGTGAGAGAAGAAAAAAGAAAAACCCTAGGATGCATGGATACGATTTTACTGCACCTTTTTAGATTTTGATGCGTCAGGGACGCAGGAGGTATCTCCGAGAATGCCTATAGTTTTTGGTCGTTATAGCATCTGAAAATTCATAAAATTCTTACACCTAATCAAAGATCAGTTTTTCTTTGTTTCGAACAGAAGTTATATTAACCTCTTACCTTCCGATTCCAAAGAAAGCGCGTCTTGCGTCACGGTTATCCTCGTAGAAAATAGAATCGGAGTTAAAATCCTGGACAAAGCTTTTTGTGACTCGCTTCGTGCTAAATCTCTTGTGAAAAGAATTCATCCATTTCTTCTGCGCCAGCTATACATATTTACCAACCCTTCTGACTAGGATATGACACATGGTCAATTTATCAAGCTGAGTTTAAAAGGCTTGATTTAAGATTTTTCCTTCTCCTAGACTGGTTGCTTAACCAAGGTTAAAGAGCCCAGCCTGTCCTACTATTTACCCATAGCTAGAGGGAGAATAGTTGGATTCATACCTTTCCCCAAGTGTATTAGCGCTACGAGAAATGCAAACAGTCTCGTCTAAGATTTGAACTCTTCTCGCCGTGCCCAGTTCCTAAAACGATAACCATTACCCCACGAACTTCCATACTTATTGATATATATATATATATATATCAGAATTATTTTATTAAAACATTTTGTCTCTTATCTCCCCTTATCCACGGGTCATTGCTGGGTACATCTACTAGTTTATAAATCTCTAGAATAACTGGCAATTCGCAAGGTTATAAGTGTAAAGGGATCATAAACAGCTCCAGGCAGTATTTGAACCCGCTTCAGTAATTACAATCATTACATCACCCTATAACTGTAGAATAATACAAAGTCCAATTACCGTTGAATTGGCAAGACAAGACAGCAAGCAGTCATAACTGAAATACAATTCTGGTTTGCTGCAAAGACTACTGCAAAATGGCAGGATTTATGGAGCCTCAGAGGATCCTACAAACCAAGCAGCCAATCAGGACTCAGGGAATGGAATCACCCAAATGCATGAGTGGACTGTTCTGAATTCCCATAAGTAGCAGTTGTCTTGGTACTGGTTCAGTTGTGCTTGGCCAGTCACATTGTTCAAACCAATAGTAGACTGACTGACTGACTGACTGATTGATTGATTGACTGACTGACTTCAATAATAACCAAATTTTTGCTCACAGACAAATGTCTTTCGTTTTAGAATTTACTTATTTTGATAATCTCTAGTGTAAAACCTATAAACATATTTTAATGTTTATAATTAACAGTTATAAAAAAAAACTTGTGCTCAGATCATAAATCATCTTTTGAAAAGTTTAAAAAAAACTTGTAATATTCCTTTATAAACTTCAGTCTTCCAATATTTTAGAGAAAATTAATACATCAACCAAATAAAAAAAAACTCCCCCCTGTTTTTTAATTTACAGAAACGACGGCTTATCAACCATTTGTCACTTAATTTTCCATTACGTCATTGACAATTACAAATGATAGCAAAAAAGCTGGCAAAATGCCGTGCCGATCGAGGAGCTGTCAAAAATTTTATCCGATAAATGATTGAGTATGCAAGAACGCTAGAAAAAGTGGTAGCCATATTGGCGTCATCGTTGTTGTACTGTCTGCCGGCACACGATTCAAAATGGCTGATTAGTAATTCTTGATATAATGAAGATATTCACCAACAAGATGGGGACAACAAAACCAAAGAAAGAAATGGACAGGGTGGAGGATTTAATTGATCGGTCAGGTGTTTTTTTTTCATTTGCCATCTTATAATAGTTATTGTGTGTTTGTCTGTCTATAACCGAAAGTATATTACCGCTCAAGTCACAATTCCCTTACTTATTTACGTCACATTCTCCATTTATTTTTTTTATTTAAGCGTCAATTATTAATATTTTATTTACATTATCAATTAATATTTTTTTACATTATCAATTAATATTTTAAAAAATATTTTTTATATTACCACTCAAGTCAAAATTCCCTTACTTATTTACGTCACATTCCCCATTTATTTTTTATTTAAGCGTCAATTATTAATATTTTATTTACATTATCAATTAATATTTTTTTTACATTATCAATACTGTTGGCCATATCTACATACTAATAATATGCAATTGTATTTATTTATACAACAAAATAGCGGTTTACAGTGTGAACGATAAGGCTATTTAATAAATATGTACTTAGTATTATTGATGTTTAATTGTTTGATTTTATCTTAATGAATATGAGCCGAAATCGATTAACAAGAATAAATAACTGTAATTCTATTCTTTATTTCTTAATTTAACTAAATAGTTGAATTAGGAAAATTCACCAATGAAAGACGGGAGTGATGGAAGAGTAAAGTTTCAATTGTTCTATTTTTCGATTAGACCCCTCCTATGTTTCAAATCTTTATATCTGCATTGTTATTTAGTTTCATTGGCCTTTCTAATTTAATATAATATTTTATTACATTCAAACTTAAATACTTGCCTCCGAGGGGTGCATATATTTGCTAATAGTGATAATTGTTATTGTGATATGAGAACTTGCTTACACCAGTTTGTTTCATCTTAAAAGACAAACATGTTTTATGCTATAGATATTTAGTAAGCTTCACTTAGTCTAATACAAAACCACAATGGGGCTATAGAATACGTTGACTGCACCACTGGACCACCTGTTGGCCGTGGGTAGTGACCTGTAATGCTTAAGGACATAATTTTGGTGGATCAGTAGTCTATGACATGCAACACTCCACTTTACTCTTAATTTAGCTAGACGGTCGAAGAAGCCCATCCAATCAATCGGCTGGTCACGTCAAGCCCTAGCAACTATATGATTGTCCCGACCCTATTGTTCTTATGGCAAACGCCCAACCTTTCTATCATAATTGTGCTAGAATGTGGTGATTGAGGGTATTAATGTCATGGGTATGCCATTAAACTGCATCTAGTGGTGAGGTTCCAATTCTGAGTGTAGTACCCCTTCATTGCAATTACTCCCAGGTCCACTTTGACCCAACGTGTTAGTACCTGTTAGGATCCCATCTATGGGTAAAATAGATCACAATTGAGTTTGAAAAAATTGAATACCAAATAATACTGAATAAAACAAAAATATTTTCGGCATAAAATAAGGCAAGGCTTAATATGTAAAATCCAACCACCCAGCCAACCAACCAACAATGCCACAAGTGTCGAGTATTGTGTAAAGACCAAACACTGTGTTGTATTCCGTTCTCTTTTCCTAAACTCTGTAGGAGATTTCAAACTACATTCGGAGCTCAGTCGGTACAGCGTTCGACTAGAAACCACCAGGTTCCGAGTTCGATACCGGTCCTCGCCAACTCAGCGCATGAGTAGCACAGTTTTGGTTATGTGCGGTAAAGTGGAGGAGCTGATGCTAGGTGTGGCGTGTCAACTTGGTCTAGCGCTAGTGAAAAGGGGATATGCTCCTTCGCTGTCTGACTGATACTGTCATTAGGCCACTACGACGACTTTTTTTACACACTGCTACTAATATTTGTTGGTTGGTTGAATTTTACGGCATGTCAACCCTTGTTGGGTAATTCTATGCCGAAGACGTTTTATTTTATTCATTCTTGATGGGCATTCAATTTTTAACACAACTCAATCTTTTTAAAACTCAATTTTGTAAACATATCTTTTGAAAACTCTACTTAAAGATGTAGACCTGGTAATAATGGTGATAAAGAGGTGCTACACACTTCCTAGAGTTCCAGAATTCGAGATTCACCACTAGATGCAGTTTACCGTCATGCCCAGGACACAGTATTGGCTGCAATATATAGGCGCGTATATCAGCGGCAATAATAACGGCAAAGTCCAAAGGGTCTAACCATTCACACACACACACACACACACACACACACACACATATATATATATATATATATATATATATATATATATATAGATGTGAGGTATCCAAAACTTGGTAGTAAGGGATGATTCTATATGTGATATCTAAGACACACTGTACAGTCACAATAGTGACAGTCTTTTAATGTATACATTTTGTAAGGAAAATCTTTTTTTTTTGGAGGAGGAAGAAGATTCTACATTGAGAAAATTTTTCTGTTATGCAATTCAAATTATTGATGATTATCCATCTGATGAGATTTGATTTTGGGGAGCTTTGTTAAATCAACTTAGATTTATAAAAGCCCCAATTTTGGTCGAAATAAATTTATTATGGAATAACGGTGTTGGGTTTTTTTTCCTTTCAAAGATATATATATATATATATATATATATATATATATATATATATATATATATATATATATATATATATATAGCAGGTACGGCTAGGGAAGTAAGAACCAACTGTAAAGCTTCAGGGTATTGTTTTCAGACTGCACACCTACTTGTGGGGTGCATTTGGCATCAAGTGGGTAAGGGGTTAATATTCGTCTGTTTCAATTTTATTTTCTGAAGTGCTACCAAAAGCTACATTTCTATTCATCAGAAATCAATTATCCCAAACGATTGTGAATTTTTGCCTTACTTATGACCCATCTCTTGGGATTCATCTCTAGGGGCCCTTCCCTTGGGATCCATCCCGTTGGTCGTACCTCTTTATTGAACTTTCCGTCATTTGTGAGGGACCCTTGCAATAAGAAAATACTTTGGATGTCACGCAAGGTAAATTTTCAAACGGGGTAAAGGTGGGTTTCCTCCGGCTATTCTGGTTTCTTTTTTAATCATCAAATTCTTGATGCAACGGATATAAGTATGGATTACTAATTAGAACCCTCTCCATCTTCCTAAATAAAAGCATCAATATAATCAGGGATTACTGTTATAACATGAATCCAACGTGTTCATTGGTCGTCTCGTTTTCCAATAGAAATTATGTTGAAACTAGAAAGAAATCGATGCGAAGTAAAGCAAAAGAGATATAATCATATAAACAAGATATATATATATATATATATATATATATATATATATATATATAGAGAGAGAGAGAGAGAGAGAGAGAGAGAGAGAGGGGGGGAGATTTTTATTTGCTGTAATTGATGGTAGTTTGTTTTCAATTATTTACTAAACTTCAAGATATTGCTTTTGGCTATAGAGAAAAACAAACTTGAACGCCTCTTATCTTTCAATATCAATTTTCAAACTGAAGGTGTAGTTTAAACGAGAGAGAGAGAGAGAGAGAGAGAGAGAGAGAGAGAGAGAGAGAGAGAGAGAGAGAGAGAGAGAGAGAGAGGTACAATGCACACACAAAATGGCAGTGTTCGAAATTCAATTCCAGATATGTTGATTTTTTTTTTCGGAGTAAAAGATGTCTGCGAATCTGGAGGCGAGAAGTAATAAATTACAAGAAAGAATTCTAAAAAAATTGGCTCCAAGTGCAATTATTATATTCCTGATTACGAACAAATTATGAGGAACAGATAAGAAACAGATGAAGAAATCAAGTAGAAATTGAGAGTAGATACACAATGTTTCTTATTACAAACTAACAAGCGAACAAAGAAAGAGTAATATATTTTTGCATGGTGTATACATATATATAATTGTATATGTGTAAGCCGACTTTTGATAGACAGGTTTTGAAATATATTCACTCAAAAGTCAAAAGATATCTTAGCATTACTTTAAATTTTAAGCAACTATGGAGAACTGCAATGTGGGAAGCGTTCGAGGTGCAGCCCAAAAATTGTTTTAGGGATGTCATCAAAAACAAACGTAAAACTCTCGATAAATTTTCATCAGTGGGAAAGGATAGCTACGAATCGTATGGTGACTTGTTTATGGTGTCTATGAGGAGTTTGAGGTAAGCCGAATTGAGCACCCCATTCTGAAGCGGACTTTACGTTGTGTGGCACATGACAGACGTCGTGGACACCTTTCCTACATCTAAGCTGACATGTGATGTGTGGGGCAGGGCCTGCCTGTCAAGTGCTGGGCTTCTCAGTCACGTACAGTCGCACACGAAAGAAATACGGGAAGGGGGGCTCATATTCGACAGGGCGCGTAAAAGCAAATTTGGACTCCTGGGCCATTTTGCGTGCTCACAACCGAACTGCTTGCTTATAGAAATGGCCTTATTCTGTGAAGAAGTGGCAATCACCAAATGTGTAAACACTCATTATTATCTTAGGAAGTGTATTAGGCTATCCGAGTTCAACTACTAAACGAGGCCATTTGCATTTCACATAGCGCTATACCATTGGGAAAGTGTTATGTTTTTAATGTACAGATGAAATTATATGAAATAGGAATGATAAAGGTTATTGGAAAATTAACAAAGGATTTATTAGAACACATGAATCCAGCTTGTATCCCTTCAGCTATCGATTCATAGTAGGACAGACTGGACTCTTTAACTTTGGTATGACAACCAGTCTAGAAGGAAAACTCCGAATTCAAATCAATTGTAGACTGGGGAAGGGATACGCTCCATAGGAAATAGAATCAGCGACCCAGGTTCAAATCCTGGACGGACCTGTTTGTGTTTCAATGCTCACGGGAAATGCATGGCTGTATCTGTTCTCCCTACCCCGTCTATTGTGCAAATAGTATGACCGACGTCGTTATTTAGCTTTGGTTAGGCAACTAGTCTAGAAGAAGGAAAACTCTAAATTTAACCCTACTATCAGCGTGATATGGTCCAGTGAAGTGGCAAATCCCTAAGACAGTCTAATGTTGATTTCAGCCTATTACCATTACTTGTGTGTCTAACAAGAATCAAGGTGCCGATTGAACAAAAGATAAAAGAGGAAATAAGTTATAGGTTTGATTTAAGCTTCAGTAAAACAATAACTTTCGCATAAAGCATCCGGAGCGATTAATCTTTCGGACCATATGACATTTTGCGATTTCGACTCGTGGGTTGTTTGTTAGGGGTTAGGGTTAGGGGTTAGGGGTTAGGGTTAGGGGTTAGTTTTATAATAAAAAAAAACCCTCTAAAAATCGTCTGTTAACAATTAACCGGATTTTGACGGTGTAAATGGAAAAAATGTCCCCACGAATCGAAATCGCAAAAGGGGTGCCTTAAGGTCATATGGTCCAACCTTTCCAACTGTTGTAGAAACGTCGACCCGAATGAACTGCGATCGAAATAAGCAATTAAAAATCAAAAGCTGAATAAAAACATTAGTGAAAATCTCTATATTAATACACATGTTCCTAAATCTTCCGTCCGTTATCATCCTGCAACACCCTCTGGTTAAAAATGAGACCGTACAAATCGTCCAAGATGCAATGCAAAAATATAAATCAAGATTATCTGGTGTCACTTATCTGCCGAATTCTTATTTCTCATAATGATCGCAGTTCATTCGGGTCGACGTTTCTATCAAGGAGATACACAAAAAATATAATAAGTAACAAAGAGAGTAGGAGAAAGCTAGAGAGAGGGGATGAGAACGCGAAAGCAATAACGCTAATTGTTTCAATCGATGATGAAAACAAGAGAAGAAAGAAAAAACGAGAGAGAGAGAGAGAGAGAGAGAGAGAGAGAGAGAGAGAGAGAGAGAGAGAGAGAGAGAGAGAGAGAGAGAGAGAATACGGTTAAAAGATAAGTAATTGAAAAATGAAATACTCTGAGTGACGAAGAGTAAAAAGAAAAGTGAAATATAGAAGGTGACGGAAAAAAGAAGAAAATGAAAGTGCAAGTGGAAGAAAAAAAAAGAAGAAAAAAGAAAGAAAGACAGAAAGAAAGAATAAATTAAGTAGTGGTGTCTACCTAGTTATCAACCGTGGAAAAATCCATAGATATATTTTAAACATAGTGAGTGACGAAAATTAGAAAAAAGACTGGAGTATAAAAGTGACAGAAAAAATGAAAAAATTGTAAGAAATAAAGAGATTAAGTAGTGGTGTCTACCTAGTTATCAACCGTGGAAAAATTCATAGATATATCTTAAACACAGTGAGTGACGAAAATTAGAAAAAAGACTGGAGTATAGAAAGTGACAGAAAAAATTAAAAAATTGTAAGAAATAAAGAGTGGTGTCTACCTAGTTATCACCCGTGGAAAAAAAAGGGAAAGAAAAAAAACGAAATAGATAAAGAAAGAAAGAAACAGATTATATCTACTTAGTTATCAACCATAGAAAGAAAGAAAGAATGAAAGAAAGAGTTTATGTTGTGGTGTCTACCTAGTTATTAGCAGTGGAAAAAATCATGGATATATTTGAATTTGTCTGGAGTGACTATTTTGGAAAAGGAACTAAATAATATATATTTACATAACGCTACTCTATGTCCTGTAATGCACTCGTTGTCATAACAACGGAATTTCTTCTTATTTGTACTGATGCTAAGTTGCTGTTTTTTTAATCTATAAGTAAAATCTGAAACGGAAAAAAAGAAAACTTCACCCTGACGCCGCCTTTGAAGAATAACAAATTCTTTGAACAAAGAAATTGAAAAATTAATATACATGACATTAGTTAAAAGATCAAAGAATTCTCCTAATGCGAATTATATATATATATATATATATATATTATATATATATATATATATATATATATATATATATATATATATATATATATATATATATATATATATATATATATATTATCGATTTTACCACTTTGGAATCAATTCGCGAGTCTCTGTAGAAAGTATTTATTTTTAATATACTTAAAACTTTAGTACGACTAGATAAAAAGCAAAGAGCTATCAGCCGAGAAATAATAATGAAAAAAAAAAGATATGAGTGTTCCTTAAAGCCTTTTTTTCCATTCAGTAACATTCCTGTGAAGTTGAGATAGAAAAGATAAGAACGTTAATGGATTATTCCTAAATAGAATTGTTAAGAACTAAAATAAACACCAAGTGATTCCATAACAAACAGACGTCATCTCCATTTTTATGCCAAAATGAGAGATGCAATAATATTCCTTTACACTGTCTCAGTCCGTTCATATCTATCTATCTATCTATCTATCTATCATAGTCTGTATCTATCTATCTATCTATCTATCTATCTATCTATCTCTATCTATCTATCTATCTATCTATCTATCTATCTATCTTTCCATCTATCTATCATAGTCTGTATCTATCTATCTATCTATCTATCCATCTATCTATCATAGTCTGTATCTATCTATCTATCTATCTATCTATTTTTCCATCTATCTATCATAGTCTGTATCTATCTATCTATCTATCTATCTATCTTTCCATCTATCTATCATAGTCTCTATCTATCTATCTATCTATCATAATCTGTGCATATCTATATATCTATATATCTATCTCTCTATTTATCTATCTATCTAGATTCTTTAGCCTGGTAAGGTTCTAGGAGAAAGAAAATTTTAAATTTAAACAAGCTTTAGTTCATTTAAAAATGTGCCTACTTATCTATGTATCCATCATAATCTGTATCTGTCTATCTATCTATTCCAGTCTGTTCATATCTATCTATCTATTCATCTCAGTATGTTATTATCTATCTATCTATCTATCTATCTATCTATCTATTTTCAGTCTGTTTATATCTATCGATCTATCTAGGTTCTTTAGGTAGCTAAGGATATAATATATATATAGATATATATATATATCTCTCTCTCTCTCTCTATATATATATATATATATATAATATATACATCTCCTCCTCTCTCTCTCTCTCTCTATATATATATATATATATACATCTCCCTCTCTCTCTCTCTCTCTCTCTCTCTCTCTCTCTCTCTCTCTATATATATATATATATATATATATATATATATATATGTGTGTGTGTGTGTGTGTGTGATAATATAATCAGTCTAGGAGAAAGATAACTGAATTCACACAAGCTTCATTTTGCTCAAATATTGGCCTTATGTTACATCTTATCCACGGCAGAGGGGCTGGTTAAATACATATTATCTATCAATCTATCTATCTATCTATCTATCTATCTATCTTTTATCAATTTGTCATGTTTTTATCGTTTGAAAAATTGTTTATTTTAATACGAACATTAACCACTTTAACTCATCAGATGTCAGCTTTGAATGTTGTTTAAATGTTCTAAATTAGTTTTTAGGGCGTCATTTTCTATCTTATTTGCATAAAGAGAGAAGAAAAAAAAAACGAATAAAAACAAGAGACTCTAATTCGAAAAGTCTAAAACACTTGAAATAATATTTTGTCAATTATGTTTCTATTTCAGTTCGTGTTAACTGGCATCAGCAATACAACATTAGAAAAAAATTAATTCAACTTTATAAAAAAAAAAATGGAAAGAAAAAAAAAGAAAAGGAAAAAATGCACATTATATGTTAAGATTCCACAAGAAAGTTGTCAGCTGTTCTCAAAATGTTTTTTTTTTTTTTTTTGGCAAGAGGCTATTTTTTGTCCTTTTTAGTTGATATGACAATCCCAACGGCAAGAGAAGAGCATCTCAGGAAAAAAAATTCTTCATAAAAATATTCCCAGGCCCAAAATATTCATGTCGAAAAACAAGTTTTAATTTTTTTTAATTACTTATCTTTCAGTTTGTCTATCTTTGTATCTCTTTCTATCCATCTCTCTATATATCACCCCCTCTCTCTATCTATCTCTGATCTCCCTCTCTCTCTCTCTCTCTCCTCTCTCTCTATATATATATATATATATATATATATATCCACACACACATAATATATATATATATACACATGGGCACAGATTATGATAGGATAGATAGATAGATAGATAGATAGATAGATAGATATACAGATATGATAGATAGATAGATAGATATGAACAGACTGGACATGTAAAGGAATATAGTGCATTTCTCATTCTGGCATAAAATTATGTTAAGAGAGAGAGAGAGAGAGAGAGAGAGAGAGAGAGAGAGAGAGAGAGAGAGAGAGAGAGAGAGAAGAGAGAGAGAGTCTATATAGATAGATGGGCACAGATTATGATAGACAGATAGATAGATAGATAGATATACACAGACTATGTAGATAGATAGATAGATAGATAGTAGATATGAACAGACTGGACAATGTAAAGGAATATTAGTGCATTTCTCATTCTGGCATAAAAATTATGTTAAGAGAGAGAGAGAGAGAGAGAGAGAGAGAGAGAGAGAGAGAGAGAGAAGAGAGAGAGAGAGAGAGACTATATAGATAGATGGGCACAGATTATGATAGATAGATAGATAGATAGATAGATATACACAGACTATGATAGATAGATAGATAGATAGATATAAACAGACTGAGACAGTGTAAAGGAATATTATTGCATCTCTCATTCTGGCATTAAAATTTATGTTGAGAGAGAGAGAGAGAGAGAGAGAGAGAGAGAGAGAAGAGAGAGAGAGAGAGAGAGAGAGAGAGAGAGAGAGAGAGAGAGACCGAGTTAGGATGGTGTAGACAGTCAAGGGCGCTTGGTGACTGTCAGTTTATTGCCTATGAGATTATCAAACCAAGAACTCCAATGATCGCATAGGCGAGAAACTGACAGTCATCAAATGCCGTTGACTCTCTGTCTACGCTATCCTAACTTAGGTCTACACATGCTCTATCACCGATATTGTTGAATAGAAGAACAAGGGATATGGTTTCCTACAGATTACTTCCAACCGCATGAGGGAAAAACATTGGAAAGGATGACTTTAGCTCACACGTTTTTGAATAGTTATATATGAGTACTATGAGGCGCGTTGTGTAATGGTTATGGTCGTATGAACTAGATATGGTGACACGAGTTCAAATCCTCGACGGGACTGTTTGTATTTCACATAGCGTTAATACCCATTGGAAAGGTATGAATCCAACTATTCTCCGTCAGCTATTGATAAATAGTAGAACAGACTAGGGTCTTTAACCTTAATTAGGCAACCAGTCTAGGAGAAGAAAAACTGAATTCAAACCTGTCAAACCCCCACTTAAGAAATTGACCTTGTGTCACATCCTACTCGTGTGAAAGGAGTTGGCAAATATGTATATATATGAGTACTATGTGAAGAAAGGAAGTGAATCCGACGGTATGTAGTATATTAGGAAAAATGAAAAAACACAGGTTTAAATTTAATTAATAGATCGAAACACTGCAGCGTCGGCCAATAAACTCACCACTTAACCCATTTAAACCTGTGTTTTTTCATTTTTCCTAATATACTACATATGAGTACTATAGACAAACCTAGATAGATACGATGTGATGTGAGCGTTATCAGCGCAGAAAATGAACCCGGTGTCACGAATTCAAAAGCTGGACAGAAACAGTGCTTCTGTTTTATTTTTTTGGCCTTTCTCTAATTGGTAGGATAATCTTGCACAAATCTTTTATGGAGCTACTCAAAATAATTAAAGGATTAAGTTAGATACACTCAAAAAAACGATGTCAATTTGAACAGTAACGTTTCTTTTTTTTTTTTTTTTTTATGTATTTTGATGTCTGTATTCAAGGTCCCTTCAAATGTAATTAAAAAGTTGTACTACTTAACTCTTTTGTTAACTATTGCGGTGCGCTTAGCGTAACAGTAATGGAATCGACGAACCGTGTTCAAATTCTGGACGAGGCTGTCTGCGTTTTGCTTAACGCTAACAGGAAAGGCATAAGTTCATCTCTTTGTTTCCCATCTCTGAGTAAATAGTAGGATAGGTTGAGCGCATTAACCTTAGTACAGCAACCAGTCTAGTAGAAGTAAAACTCAAAATTTAAACCAGTTGTATACCGCTCAAAGTTTGAGCTTGTGTCACATCCTGCCTGTGGCAGATGGGGCCTAGTAAATATACGCATAGGCACGTGGCGACCTTTATTTAGCTACGTAATTCTGTAATATGATACTAAGTATATCTTAGCCATGATTCTTTTCAGTTAGGCTACGTTATTGAATTTATACGAAAGATCCATAACTATTTGAAAACTCTTACATTTTTTCAGGTCAGTTAACTTTGAACCACGTATCTTTGAGGCGTAACACAAATTCACAAACATACGTGGTTCCCCTTATGGCAAGCCCCAACCCTTTTTATCATATGGATGCTAGAAGGCTGTGACTGAGGGTCTACATGTCCTGGGATGACGTTAAACTCTATCTGATGGTGAGGTTCCAGTTTTGGAGGTTTGGGGAATGTGGAGCACCCCTTCATCGCCATTGCTCCCTGGTCCACTTTGGCCCGGAGTGGTAGTACCAGTTAGGGTCCCATCTATGTGTTAAATAGAAAAATGTATTTATAAAAAAAATGGTATTATCCATTAAGAATTGATTTATTTGAAAACTTTATCGGCATTAAATGACCCACTGAGGTTGATATGCCGTAAAACAAAACAAACCAAACCAAACCATACGTGGTTCAAAGTTAATTAACCTGAAAAAATGTAAAAGTTTTTAAATAAAATAACTGGTGCATTATATCTTTGATTTATTAATATATCAACAGTGAAAATTTCTTTAAATTCGATTAATTCCTTGATTTTTAGTATTTTTTTTTCTTTCGGCGGAGTGGCATACAATGGTGGAATTTATGTCCCTTAAGTAGGATTTAACTGATATTGTTTTATACGAGAATTTTATACTTGAATATATTTATGTTAAGAGAAAGGGAAACTTGATCATCAGTTCTCAACAATGGTTAAAAAAAAAAAAAACATGTAGCATCTTGCAAATATGAAACATTCTCAGCGAATGTCACATCAAAGAAGCTGACGTCTTTATTCATGAACTGACGTCACTATGACGCCCACACAACAGGTCACTCCTCGTTAATATTGCATGTTCCCCCGCACAATAAACTTCCTTCAAACTTGTTAAAACTCTTTCTGTCTGACGTCACAGCTGGGATTCCTATCGTCAGCAAATATATATACCAACATTTCCAACCGTTCCATATATATATATATATATATATATATATATATATATAGATGTTATATATATATATATATATATATATATATATATATATATATACGCTGTGTCAAAAAAGTATCGAGATTTTCGGTACTTTTTGACACACCTTGTATTCTGAAAAAAAATTAACGTACTGTTCATTCTTCATTTCTATCTTGGTAAAACAGCTTTAAAATCTGTACTTTTTGACACACCTTGTATTCTGAAAAATTAACGTTATATTCATTGTTCATTCCTATCTTGGTAAATACAGCTTCAATCTCGATACGTTTTTGACACACCTTATATATATATACACATTATATATATATACATATATATATATATATTATTCATACATATCTGTGTGTGTATATGTGTGTGTGTGTGTTTCTCTCTCTATCTCTCTCTCTCTCTCTCTCTCTCTCTCTCTCTCCTCTCCTCTCCTCGGTGTGTGTGTCTGTGTGGTATTATGAATGCGTAATAACCCTTGAAAAAATTCGCATCGTGGCATTTACATTGTTTAAGTGCCTCATTGACTGTTAAACGGTGTGCGTAAATCGTCACCTTTATCGATTGCACCCACACATAAAGGCAAATAAAATGAAATATGAATATCAATGTTACCAAATAATTTTACTGGAAGTGCAAGCAAAATTGATTACAAGATTAGATAAAAAATTAACTTTTAAAATAAATTTTTAATATATATATATAGATTATTATATATATTATATATATATATATATATATAATATATATATATATATATATATATATATATATATATGTAATAGTATATGGTTATCGCTAGTTAACTTGGTGAGTTAGTAATGGAACAAGTTTTTTGTGTTATTATTAATGGAGTGCTCAATATCAGTAATAGAGCTATTATATATATATATATATATATATATATATATATATATATATATATATATATATATACAAAATTTTCATGTGATATATATGTATAAAATTTCCATGCGATACACATATATATATATTCACAGTGATATATATATATATATATATATATATATATATAATATATATATATAATGGAAAAATGCCACTCCTAAAAACCTGCACGCAATAAATATATATTTGTTTATCTCTCTCTCTCTCTCTCTCTCTCTCTCTATATATATATATATATATATATATATATATATATATATATATATATGCATATATATATATATATATATACTTATTTATTTATTAGTGTATGCAAACGTTTCTTGCAAAAAAATGTTTTCAAATGTGTTTTCAGTGTCTAGTTTTTAAAATTTCCAGAAACCTTTTCATACACCTGTATATTGGAACTTTTCAACTCTCTGTTTCCCTCACTAGCACACATGTGATTTTAAATGAAAAAAAATGTCCTATCTATTTAAAGCATTTTAGAATGTTATCGTGGTTTCATAATTAATTCTATTAATAGTAGGTTGTCTAAATTTTTGTATAAAGTTTCAAGAATTTTTTACTTTTTGTCAGCATGAATTATTTTTGTATTATTTACTAAAATATTCCTCTGTGTTGTTGTAGAGCAATTTTGTTTTGAAATGTTGGCATATGGAGCTAGAATCTGATAAATGCAAAGGTAGTATTTTTTATAATTTTGTTGTGGTATAGCCAATGTAACTTATAGTTATTTTTTATTATTATTGTCGGAGATGCATTCTCCCAATGGGCATTTAAATTTTTAAATGAATTTATTTTTTTTCATTGTCGTTTTGGAAGGGAAAGTATTGTTATTAATAACTAAATTTGATGTTTTAAAAGTTTTATAGAAAATTATAAGTATTATTCTATTTTTAATTATCGATACATATATAAAGGACAGTTGTGTGTATGTATGTATGTCCGGAGTAAACTACGCAAATAAAGCAATTAATTACAAAGTAAATATATATATACACATTAAATATCACCAGAACTTACTTTTTGTGAAAAAATATTGAAGATTTTATATATATTTGGGGAAAAATTCTGACTTCCCACCCGGTATTTTTCACATGGGGAATTTTTATTGGGCATTCAGCGAGGATCCAACTCGGGATTAGTAATAATGGATCTGTGAGACTAACTTAAAAAAAATTCCCCATCTACCAGGCGACGCCGGGTAGCCGCTTCTAGTCATTAATAATGGATTTTCAAACTATTTAGTAGATGAACAAATTAAATTAATAATTAAGAATAAGATTAAAATAAATGATAAAAGTTATATTTTTCTATTTGAATTTGTCGTGATATTATTGCATTTGATCGCTTTTAATTCATCATTAGATAAACTTCAGTAATTTCAAATTTTTTCTTTTTTTTTTGGTGTGGATCTATTGACAAACATGAAACAACTAGTCATCTTCTTTTCACTCTCTCTTTCCCTCTCTCTCTCTCTCTCTCTCTCTCTCTCTCTCTCTCTCTTCTCTCTCACTGTCTCTCTGTATGTCTGTCTCTTTTTCTCCGTCTTACTGGTCTCACCATTTCACCTGACAGAGGTAGACAGGCCGAGGAAAAGTCAACTGGCCGGAACAGTGTACGGGCTTCTTCACGTGTTATAGTCGGTTCACACACACCGATTTCTCTCTCTCTCTCTCTCTCTCTCTCTCTCTCTCTTTCTCTTTCTCTCTCTGTCTCTCTGTCTCACTGTCTCTCTGTCTCTTTCTCTCCGTCTTACTGGTCTCACCATTTCACCTGACAGAGGCAGACAGACCGAGGAAGAGTCAACTGGCCGGAACAGTGTACGGGCTTCTTCACGTGTTATGGTCGGTTCACACACACCGATTTTTCAAGTGCGACTATTAACTCAGAGTCGGACTGAGAACAATCGGAAAGTGTTAGGCCGTGAACAATAGGGGGCGCTGCCTCGCTCGGTTGTCTGAGCTCTCCGGTTCGGGAGGAAAGAAAATCTGCAGATAATTTCTGTTGCAGGGATCACCAAGATCAAACGTGATTGATTCGATTCATTAGATCTCGACTAGTACAGCAAAATCATGTTGGGAGATGAACAAAAAACAGTGTAATATGTTCGTATACGATATGTCTTCTTTTATAGATAACAGTATAACCTGAAAACAAGTTACTCGACGTGTATATATATATATATATACTAGCAAATATATGCACCCTCCGGGTGCAAGTATTTTAGTTAAATTTTATAATAAAATATCATATTAAATTAGAAAGGCTAATGAAACTGAATAAGAATGTAGATAAAAAGATTTTGAACAGAGGGGGTAAGATTGAAAAATAGAACAACTTTGAAACTAACTCTTCCATCATTTTCCGTTACTCCCGTATTTCATTGGTAAATGTTCCTAATTAAACTGTTTAGTTAAAATAGGAAGTAAAGAATAATATTACAGTTATTTCTTCTTGTTAAGGGATTTCTTTTAAGATTTATTGAAGAGATTTTTGCTCATATTCAATAAGATAAAACCAAACAATTAGAAATCAATAATACTAAGCATATATTTATTAAAATCAATTTTTTAAGATCAATATGCAAATTAGCCTTCCCATTCACACTGTAAATCTCTGTTTTGTTGTATATATAAATACAATTGCATATTATTAGTATGTAGATATGGTCAACAGTGTAAGTAATGTAAAACAATTTTATTAATAATTGAGGTTTAAATAAAAATAAAATCATGGAGAATATGATGTAAATTACGAAAGGAATTGTGACTTGTATAGTAATATAGTTTCGGTTACAGACAGACAAACCCACAATCTCCATTATAATAATATATATATATAATATATATATATATATATATATATATATAGTTCAGATTTTCTTAAACGTTCCATACGGAGATAGACTTTATACACGAATGTATACGGTTATTCATTAATAACGAAATATCAAAGTTTTTTCGTATACAAATTTAGAATGAATCAATTTGGTAATTTGTACAAATTACCAAATTGATTTATTCTAAATTTTGGAACAACTAATATATATATAATATATATATATATATATATATATATATATATATATATATACACACGTTGAAACACGGTGTCTGTGGATGACTATATATATATATATATATATACCACCCTCTCCGAACGCGTAGGATGTGACACAAGTCCATTTCTTAAGCCGAGTCAAACAGGTCTGAATTCAGAATCTTCTTTCTCCTAGACTGGTTGTCTAACCAAGGCTAAATATATTAGTCTGCCCTACTATTTACTCATATATGGAGGGAGAATAGGTGGATGAATACCTTTCCCAAGTGTATTATAACTGTGTGAAATGCAATAAGCCTCGTTTAGCATTAGGACTCGTCTCGACGAGGATTTCCTTTACCTACTACGATAACCATTACACAACGAGCAAGGATGGAAACATAAAAACAAATAACTCAGTGGGTAGTTTGTTTTTTATGTTGGCATCCATTCTTATCCAGACTATGCGTTAGAAAAACAAAGCTAAAATCAAATATTAGTAATATGCAGTAATTTGTACGCAAGAGGAAATAACGGTAGATATTTATGAACCTCTTCACAGTAATGGCCGCTAGGTAATCTACTTCTATTTGATTATTCAGCGTTATGTATGCATAACACGTCAAGAAGAAAAGATTAAGAGATCAAAGAAAGATCACTTAAGCGAAACTTGCTTACAAGTAGACGATCACGACTCATTAACGTTGAAACAAGTGCAGTTCTCATACTGACTGATAAATCAAATGCTAGGCGACTCTTAAATAGATATTCAGACTGTTGGTAAATTTGATATTATCGAGAGAAACGATTGA
>CM042145.1:27414075-27419075 GCA_023376005.1 Doryteuthis pealeii | reverse complement strand
ATGCTAAAACAATCTCCTTGTCCAGCGCTATTGAAAAGGGGATAGACTCCCTCGCTGACTGGCTGATACCGACTTTAGGCCGCCCCGACGACTTTACTTTTACTTTTACTTATGATAAAAAACTCTCTGACTTAAAATTTTTAACTCCATCCCAACCAGGTAATATCTTTCAAAAATAAATTTTTACACCACCCGGAGGGTGTTTTTTGTTTGCTAGTAATCGTAATAGATTTATTACCAAATGAGCAATTTACAACACCCACCCGTTTTTCTTTGTGTCGCTTTCAATGAGAATTCTCCCAACAACTCCTACGCTGAGCGAGAAAGGCACCTTTGTACACCCACACAATGCTAATTTCAATAGCCCGGCTCCTGTTCTCTTTAAGAGAGCCGGTACGGGCTACCGAATCGACCTACTCAAGAAAGGACTGGTGGGGTTGGGAAAATCGATCCCCAGGCCCATTTTTAGCTTCCAAAGGAATCAATTCCGGATTAACCTTGGAAGTAGCGGCTTTCCTGTATTTAACTCTTTCAAAATGGACTGTCGATTGTCTCTCTGGGAACTTCATTCGCTCTGACAAATGTCTTAGTTCTTCTCTTCAACCACTGGAATGTTCATGTTATCAACCACTAGCTCCCAGCCAGAATAAGAGTTTGCATCAGAATGAACACTTGAATTGATTTTCTGGGGGCGATTTTCATTTTACGAGAGTTTGGGGTCATTTTATCAATCTATTAATAATAGAGATTCGGTCTCTATTTTTCTGTAACCGAAACTATGCCACTGCTTACATCCCAGTCATTTCAGGAATTAATTAAGTTTATCAATGAGTATTCAATTTACGAGAGTTTGGATCATTTTATTAATCTATTAATAATAGAGATTCGGTCTCTATTTGTCTGTAACCGAAACTACATCGCTGCTTACGTCACAGTCATTTAAGGAATTAAGTAAGTTTATCAATGAGTATTTAATTTATAGTCAGTATCATTGCTACATGAAAATATTAAAATTCTTTGAAAAATCAATTAATTGTTAAATTTTCACGAAAAGTTCGATACTTATTCACCTTTAGATAAATTTATGTTTCAAATAGATTTTTCCTAAAATATATTGGGGGAAATATTTTTTTTTACAAGGTTTACTTATTTAATTTTATAAAATCCGAACAAAATATATTTTACTCGTAGAATTTTCTAGAGAGAGTCTAAATAACTAAATCAGAATTTTTTAGAAACGTTTCGGAGGCCCATACTATCGTAAAACAAAACAAATATCTCAGTGGAGTGAAGTGAATATGATGCTTTTTAAATAAATAGATAATTTAAAAAATATTAAAAGTTTTATTTTATCTATTCCATTTGCCCACCCCACTCAGACAATATCTTTAAAAATTTTATTTTTTACACCGCCTGGAGGGGTTTTTTTTTGTTTTGTTTTTTTTGCTTAGCTAGTCTATATAATTGAAAACAATGATTGTCGAGGTTTAAACCTGGGTAAGCTTGAAGCTCTTTGGCGCTAAACACTGAAATTTCGTGACATTTACAGCTGATTTTTTCACTCTTTGCCTACTTTAAGCCGCTTATAGCAACTCTCCTACAACTGTGATCCTACCGTAAACCACTGACAGCGGCTCACGAGCAAAAGTACCCAGATTACAATAATAATAGGACTTTATTTGAATAGAATTAGTTCTAGGGTGAATAGATAGTGAACTTTGAAATATCCCATCATACAGGTAAAAAAAATACCAAGAAAATTTGGTAGGCAAAGAGTTAACATGTATATTGAAAAGTTAACTGTCTCTATTGATAGCTGAAACGGGAATCATTTTTTTTTTCTCAAATTCAAAACAATTCATCGTAATGAAGTAAGAAAAAAAAAAAAAAAAAAAAAAAAAAAAAAAAAAAAGAAAAAAAAAAGAAAAGAAGAATGACACATAAGAAAAGAATGATGTTCCTAATGTTATTTTGGGGACGAAATTAAACGAATTATTTTCTGTGACACTATTTTAGTCTATTCTTCATTGCTATCCACTCTTTTATATTTTTTTCATTGCTCTGTTAACATATTTCACGTGGGCAAATCCATTATATCTTTTTAAGTGACAACAATAGTTTGACTAGACAGACAAATATACAACCATAGACGGGAATTTTATAATAAGATGCAACTAAATTATACAATGAGTTTACATTCAATCGTGTGAGTAGTGATGAGTCCTTTTAAGATAACTGGCTATCATTGATTTTCATAAGTTACTAATACGCATTGGCTATGATTTTTTTAGCGGCAAAAGTTTGACATCTAAAAAGAAATGCTTTGGATTTTCATCACTTATCACCAACCATTTAGATTGATTAGTTATATTGATTAGTTTAGATCAATCATTTGTGGGAGGAACCGCTCCTTTGGAGGCAGCGGAAAAATTCAAGGATGTTGTGAGGATGATGAAGGAGGTAGATGATGACATGAGTGTCACTGCAACCAGAGAAACGTTCTGTGATTATTCTATTTCATTTTATTTCTTTTACAAAATCTATATAAGAAAAACCCAAGTCATGAACACTTGAGATGATTTCTTTATAAAGAATAAGATTAATATATATTTACCAAACCCCTCCACACGAGCAGGATGTGACACAAGGTCAATTTCTTAGGCGGAGTTTAACGGGTTTAAATTCAGAGTTTTCCTTCTCCTAGACTTGTTACCTAGCCAAGGTTAAAGAGCCCAGTCCGCCCTACTATTTACCCATAGCTGGAGGGAGAGTAGGATTCATACCTTTCCCAAAGGTATTAGCGCAAAGTGAAAATGCAATTACCACATATAGGATTTGAACTCGGGTCAACGAGTCCATTTTCCATGACTTTAACCATTACACCACGCGCTTCCTACGAATAAGATTAATATAGTTATACACAAAAGTAGGGTTTAATTATATCTATCTATACATATATAAAGGGCAGTTGTGTGTATATGTATGTCCGGAGGAAACTTCGAAAATAAAACAATTAACGACAAAGTAAATATATATACACATTAAATATCACCAAGCTTGGTTTTTGAGCAAAAATAATAGAGATTTGATTTATATTCGTGAAGATAATTAAAAAAATAAAATTTGAATGATAACAGCATGGACATTTTTTTTTCATTTAATATTTTAGATAGTAGACATTAACATTTCTTTTCAGAGTAGCTGGATCAATGCAAGGTCTATTTTTTTACATAGGGATTTAAATGGGGCATCCCACGAGGATTCAACTCACAATTCAGTAATAATGGATCTGCAGGACTAACTTTAAAAAAATCACCCTCTACCCAGGCGACACCGGGTAGCTGCTGCTAGTACATATATAAAGGGCAGGTTGGTGTTTATGTATGTCCGGAAGAAACTAGGAAAATAAAATAATTAAAGGCAATGTAAACCTATATACACATTCAGTATTACCAGATCTTGCTTTTTAAGCAAAAATAATGAAGATTTGATTTATATTTGTGACGATAATTAAACAATAAAATCTAAATAGTAACAGCATGGAATTTTTTTTTTCATTTAATATTTTGAAAAGGAGACATTAATCTTTCTTTTCAGAAGGTCTGTGCACTTTTTTTTCTGACGCCCCACCAGGCCAGATCAATAAAAGGTCTTTTTTATATAGGTATTTTAATGAGGCATACTGTGAGGATCAAACTTGTGATTCAGTAATAATGGATCTGTGAGACTAACATTTTTGTTCTCACTCTACCCAGGCGATGCCAGGTAGCCGCATCTAGTTCTTAATTCAAAAGTCAGAATAAAAAGTTAAAACGATTGTTTCTATCTTGATGTGATCTGGATAGCACATGTGTATATGACGTTATATTGCATTTAGTGGTAAGGTTTCAATTCTAGAACTCGGGTGGTGGAGTATCATTACATTGCCATTAGTTCCAGCTCCACTCTGACCTGGAGTGGTAGTATTTTTAGGGTCCAATCTACGGTTTAAATAGACCAAAAATGAATTAAAAAAACACTTAAGAAATTAAGCATGTGTCACATCCTACTCGTGCGGAGATGTTTGTGAGTATGTATACACTAATTTTTAAAAATTTATTTCGGTAATATTTGGATTATCATTTCATTGTCATTAGTCCCAGTTCCACTCTGACCCGGAGTGGTAGTAGCTATTAGGACGCAATCAACGGTTTAAATAGATAAAAAAATGAGTTCAAAAATATGTTTTTTTTAAAATTCGAATATCTAACAAGTATGAATAAGGCAAAAACCTCTTCGGCATAAAATAACCCAACAATAGTTGACATGCCGTAAAATCCAACCAACGAATCAACCAAATAAATATCAACTACTGTTCGGATGAGAAAGAAACGGACAAAGATGTTGTGACCTCCATTCTTGGACTCTTTCATTGATCTCTATTGATAGATGTGATAATGTCACAACGCAATTAATCTGATTTTAGTCTAAAGTCGAATTAATCTGTCGCCTCCAAACACGTGCAAATAACTCCAGAGACCGAAGCAAAAGGAGAGCGAATCGTTTGGGTCTTCGGTTAGGTCTGCGTCATTCTGATTATTTATCCACTGGCTAAAGTGACATTTACGGAGTCCCCAGTGGAGATTAAACTCAATAGTAACAACAAAGTATTGCACTTGACCCTTACTAATTGGGACCCTCAACCTGACTTTTGTAAGTATCGAGTTAAGATGCTAATTGTATTTATTTACCAATTCTATCCGCAGGGAGCAAAGCAAGGTCAATAAATAAGCGGAGGCGCTTGTCGTGTAACAGTTACCGTCGTATGAAATGGAATCGGTGGCCCGAGTTCAAACCCTGGACGTGGCTGTTTACGTTTCTTTCGCGCTAATTCTCTTGGGAAAGACATGAATCCATCTACACCCCCAGCAATGGGTAAATAGCAGGGCACACTAAGTCCTAGTGTCACATTCTGCTTGTCCCTGTACAAAAGAGAATCTCACGTACAAAACCACCAAGCG
>CM042145.1:27394075-27409075 GCA_023376005.1 Doryteuthis pealeii | reverse complement strand
AACTTCACACTTTTGACAACAAAAAACTATATCAGTAAATATTTCTTAATCTCTGGGACAATATAAAAAAATTTTTTTTTTCTTTTATAAATATCTTTTAGTATACTAGTTTCTAGGTTTGGTAAGTGATCAAATGTTTAGCAGGTAGAAGAACAAAGGAACAAACAAAAAACAATTTTGCCACAAATGAAAACAGTACCTCCCCACAATTGTAGCTTTATTCACATACTAGAAGTGGCTACCTGGCATTGCCTGGATAGAAGGGGGGGGGCAAAAAGTTAGTGTCACAGATCCATTATTACTGAATCAAGAGTTGGATCCTTGCAGGTTCCCGAGTTCGAAAAGAAGGTTCCCTAGGTTCGAAAAGAAGGTTCCTGAGTCTGGCAAGAAAAAACTGAAGAAGGCCGGAGAGCACATCAGCCGAAACGTTGTACAGATAACAATAAAGATGAGGACAATAGTCCAAATAATCCAAATAATACTAAAAAAAATCCTTAATAAAATAGAATAAAAACACTCCCCTTATCTCAACAGAAATTATACATTTTTGGAAAATGAATTAAAATATACAAAGACAATTCAGTGCCCAACCTTATGAGGTTTCTGAATTACGAGCTGCCACTCAGTCAATTTTTGTTGCTTTGTGTTGAGAGCTAAAATTTAAGGTACACACGAATTTCAGATATGCTTATATTATCAAGTTCACTAAAAACATGTAAGTATCCAAATTTATTACGCCAAAGAAAAATATATCCACAATTATAAGAACAGTAAGCAATATGAATTTTAAAAATTGTATCTATATTTTTCTGTGTAGAAAATTGCACATCGTAGCTGTGTTTTTGTTAGCACAATACTGCTAAAATCTCAGGTCAATAAAGCAATTTCCAATCCAGATTTATATTTATAATAATGCTAGATCCCTGAAGTTAAGCAGCAATTCTAACCCTAGATAACTCAACGTATGAGTAGAACAGCTTGGATCTGTGAGCTAAAGTGGCGAACTGATAGTAGATATAGTGCCTCATTTCAGACGCAAAATAATCACTCTGAACTAGCGTTAAGAAAAAGAGGATAGACTCCCTCGTTGTCCAGTTGATAATGACAATAGGCCACTCTGCCTACTTTACTTTTTGCCAACCACTCAAAAGGATTATTTAAGGTATTTCTTCATACATTTTGACATGTCTGAAAGCTGGTATTCAGCTTTCGGGAAGATCGTATTGCGCCAGTCTATCAATGTATTTGAAACTACTTCTGTTCCAACATCGACTAAGGCAACCGACATTAAAATATGTTACCTAACGCATATTTTTTATCAATTGGGTCTTTAACACTTTACCTACCAAATTTTCCCCACTGGTTGTACCAAATTCCCTTGGTATTTTTTAAAATCTGTATGATGGGATATTTCAAAGTTCATTATCTAATCACCTCAGAACTCATTCGATCGCAGTAGTGGGAGAGCCGCTGTGAGCAACTCAAAGTAGGCAAAGAGATAAGTTTACCATGTTAGGGACTCCCCCCCCCAAAAAAAAATGAGGATAGAGAATATGATAAATCATATGAAGAATGTTCAGATTTTGTTTATGAAAACTCTTGACCGGCTAATTTTCCGACCATCATTAATTCTCGAATCGACTCTGATGGGAAAGATTACGAAAATCTGTTTCTCATTATCTGATAAAAATCGGAGAAATGTTGCGATAGAAACGTTGCAGAGTTGTAAGAACTTTATCGAATCAATAGAATCGTAAATTACTTGTTGCTATCACAAAATAAAGTAAGGTGGTTTGCTTTAGAGAAAAAGAAAAAATATCTTAACATATTGACGTACAAAAACTGAGGCTAATAAATATGAAAACATGTTCAATAATAATAATAATAATAATAATAATAATAATAATAATAATAATAATAAAAAATAGACAAATATCTGGACCTTGCCAGAGAACTGAAAAAGTTATGGAATATGAAAGTGAAAGTGATACCGATTGTAGTTGGTGCACTTGGAACAGTCCCAAAAGGATTAGAAAAAGGCTTGGAAAGTTTGGATATCAGAGGAAGGATTGAAACCATTCAGAACACTGCACTGCTGCAATCTGCCAGAATACTCAGAAGAGTCCTGGAGACCTGAGGAGACTTGCTGTCACTCAGACTACAGTGAAAGACCATCAGCTGACACTGATGTGAAAACTCAAAAGGAGTAAATAATAATAATGTCATAAAACAAACTATATAACTGCAAAAATAGAGATAAAAGAAAAAGTTTAAAAAAAGAGTAGCTCAGAAGAACAAGAAAACTTCTAGAAACCAAGCTCTGCAGCAGAAATCTCATGAATAGAATAAATACCTAGGCCGTCCCCATTATAAGATACTCTGGACTACTCTTGAAATATACAAGAGAGAAACTTGCACAAGGCATTACACTCGAGAGATGTTAGATACAGGCTATATGTGTCACGAAAATAAGGTGGAAGAGGTCTCGCCAGCATTGAGGATTGCGTACATTCCACAATACAAGCACTCGTAGAATACACAAAAAACAAGGAAAGATTAATTACAGCAGCCAATGACAGTAGTATCAACATATGGGCAAGCAGAAAAAAACATCAAAAACAAGAAAAAAGAAAAGGAAAAACAAACAAACAATAATATGGAAACTTAAAGTGACAAATTGGGAAGATTGCACATGAAAAGACATGAACAAAACAATGCCATAAGAGCAAAGTATTTCAAAGCAGAAATAGATAAGACACAACAAACAGCAAATGTAGGGTGTGTGAAAACAGAGTTAAAACTATCAACCAATTAATAAGCTATTGCATCAAACTGGCACAACGGGAAGGCGAGGCACGACTGTGTTGGAAAGGTGATCCACTGAGAATTGTGCAAGAAACTAAATTTTTACCATACAACCAAACGGTATCTGCACAAACCAGAATCTGTTTTTGAGAATGAAACACATACAATTCTCTGGGACTTTGAGATAAAGACGGATCCCTTTATCCCAGTCAGAAGACCAGATATAGTATTGATAACAAGAAAAAGAGAACTTGTCAACTGGTAGATTTTGCAGTCCTAGCAAATCACTAGGTGAAGATGAACGAAAACGAAAAGATAGATAAATACCTGGACCTTGCTAGAGAATTGAAAAAGCTGTGGAATATGAGGGTAAAAGTGATATCAATTGTTGTTGTGTCTTTGAAAGAATTCGCCAAAGTCTAGACTTGAGAAACTGGAAATCAGTAGATAAATTGAGTTTATCCAGACAAAATCGTTGTTAAGATCGGCTACAATATTTAGAAGACCAGAGGGGACTTGTTGTCACTCAGACTCTAGTGAATGACCATAGGTTTACGTTGCTGGGAAAGACTAGCAAGGAGTGAAATAATAATAATAATAATAATAATAATAATAATAATAATAATAATAATAATGTGGAACATGAAGGTCGTACAAGTTGTAATTGGTATCCTTAGAACGGTCCCATGGAGTCTGGGTGAATAAGAGATCAGAGGAAAAATCGAGACCATCCAAAAAGCAGCATTGTTACGATCGGCTGGAATACTCGGAAGAGTCCTAGAAACCCGAAACAACTTGCTGTCACTCAGCCTCCAGGGAACCAACAACTAAGCCGGTGTGAAAAATTCTCATGATAATAAGGGCTTGCTGTCACTCAGCCTCCAGTGCAAAACCACCGGCTAACGCTAGTGTGAAAAACTCCATAGTAATAATGATAATGTTTTCAGAGAGCTGAAATGATGTGGAACATGAAGGTGATGACGATAGTGATTGTAGTTGGAGCTATTGGAACGGTCCACAAGGGCATGAAAAAGATACTGCGGGAATTGGAGTCAAATGAAGAATCGAGAACATCTAGACCACAGTACTGTTAAAATCAGCTAAGCAAATTAAATGAAATTAGTGAAATAGATCACTAATTAGGACTGAGCCTATTCTAGTTGTGACCACCCCAAGCGGAGTTGAACAGGTTTGAATTTAGAGTTTTCCTTCTTCTAGACTGGTTGCCTAACCAAGGTTAAAGAGCTCAGTCTGTCCTACTATTTACCCATAGCTGGAGGGAGAGTAGTTGGATTCATACCTTTAACAAGAGTATTAGCTATGTGAACTGTAGCTTCATCCAGGATTTGAACTAGAGTCGACGAGTCCATTTCCTACGACTTTAACCATTACACCACGGCCTCCAACTAGAACACTGGTCCTGGCGATCTGAAGAGACTTGCTCATACCCAGGTTCAATGAAAACCTCGCATAGCCATTTGAAGTGGATTAAAGTGTCATTGCCATGGGTAGGCTAGTTTTCATTAATATTAAATAGTTATGAACTTTCTGGATATACCTCATATATTTTAGCCCACCTATTAGATCCCAGCAACCAGTTGACCTACAGTGTGTGTGTGTGTGTGTGTGTGTGTGTGTGTGTGTGTCACTGTAAGTCCCCACCCCACCCTGGATGTACAGTCACGATTCACTTAACAATTCATGGATCAATTAATGATTCTGTAGGCATGGAAATATAAATGCCATTCAAACTGTAATAAATAAACTCCAACGTCAGAGATTTGACAAGATTGGAATAGAGTTGCCATAATCAGCACTTGGCTATAAACATCTTTTTCTTTGTCGAGATTTCAATTCTTCCAGTCTTTGTCTGGGAAACTTCAGAACCATTCCCAGATTTCCTATAATTAGTTTGGCCTAACTCATTGTCAATCACAAAGAGACCAGAAAACCCTCACTTTAATAACCAGTTTGGTGCAATCAGCCTTTTACTTGCGTTTTGTGCAGAATTATTCCCTGGTTTTGAAGATGAGCCGGTTTAGCTCAGTCGGTAGAGTAAGGTTCCGGGTTCGATACCGGCCCTCGCCAACTCAGCGTATGAGTACCACAAGTATCTGTGCGGCAAAGTGAGGAGATGATGGTAGGTATGGCGCACCGCCTTAGACGCAAAAACAACATCCTTGGTCTAGCGCTAGTGTTACATAATTGTATGGTAGCATAGGGCTTTTGACAAGCCCTGTAACGAGGGAATGGAAAATACCGGTGACGGTTACTGGCCCCAATTGACCCCAGAGGTGAGAATATCGCAAGTCATGTGAGATTTAGTTAGTCAGTTCCAGCTAGAAGGTGACGTAGGACAGACGTTTCCTACTTCGGTTGGACTCACTCCGCGCGATGAGTTAGGAAAGGGCAAATAAAACTTTAAAAAGACATAAGTCTTGTTAATTAATTAAGCATACCCTTAGTTAGCAAATGAAGAACCAACAAGAGAAAACTAAAAACAAGAACTTAGACGATCATGGCCGAAATAGAAAGAAGGAAACGAAAACAGGGCGACTAGACGAAGAACAGCAAGTAAATTATATCTATCTGTCTATATCTCTCTGATGCCTCTACTCTCTCTCTCTCTCTCTCCCTCTCTCTTTCTCTCTCTCTCTTTCTCTCTTTCTCTCTCTATCATAAGAACTATTGTGTATATACCCAACGAGTGTATATAGCATTGTAACACTAGTGAAAAGGGGATAGATTCCCTTGGTGTCAGGCTGATACCGACTTTGGGCCACCTCGACGACTTTACTTGTTTTACTTACTTTGAAGATGAAGTAAACTATTATTCTACTTATAAAACGTATGAGAATTTCACTATATACATATATTTAGAAAGCCAGAAAGAAAAGAAAAAAAGTCCAATGAAAATAATTCGACACTCCTAACAAATAAAAGAGAAAAACATCGTCCTTCCATATTGGAAGGACGAAACAGAAAGAAAAAAAAATGAATAATGAAAAAATAAAATCATAGAAATAAATTGAATCGGTCTTAGATTTTTTGCTCCCAGCGAAAATCTATTTGAGATGAAAGACAAGAGGGACGTAATATATTTTTCTTACAAAGTGTTCTCTCTTCTGCTACTCAGCGTTAGACGACAGGAAATTTGCATATTCTCGCAACGGTGCAACCCGACCCAAATCGTGTCTTTTTCCTTTACAATATATACTCTTCAAAAATAATAACTTTTTCGTTTGCATACGTTATATCTCATGATTCTAAATGTTGGTTGGTTGGATGTTTATGGCATGTCAACCCTTAGCTTATTTTATGCCAAATACGTTTTTGTTTTAATCATTCTTGTTGGATATTCAAAAATGTTAAACTCATTTTTAAACACTTTTTTTCAACAACTTTTAGACAGTCCTCATTGTTTTGCTTTTTTAAACAAGTTTTAATAAATACATACGTGGTATTATCTATCTATATATAGTTTGTTTTATTTTAATATATATTTAAAGTTATCAGAACTAAATTTCCATTTCAATTTTTTTTTTACTCCTTTAATAAATTTATTTTATTTTTTACTCCTTTAATAAATTTGATGATTTTACTTTACTTATGATACAAACTCTCTGATATTAGATTTTCAACTCCCATTCCCTCGGGTAATATTTATTTTACGTCGCCCAGAGGGCGTTTTTTTATTTTGCTAGTGAAAATTATGTTCATTTGTATTATCCAGCAAAGGAATTTTTAATGTTAAAAGCTTCATAAGAACGCTTTGCATGGCGTAATGATTTTCGAACGAGACTACAGCATTATTGTAAGTGAGTTCGATCCCCACTGGATACCCTATACTTCTTACCTTGTACTAAAATAAGCTAAGCTTATTAATGACTTGTAAAAGTGTCCTGAGTATGACGTAAAACTGCATCTAGTGGTGAGGTTCCTATTCTAGAGCTCTGGGGGGTATGGAGTACACCTTCATTGTCATTATTCGCATGTCCACTCTTAACCGGAGTATTAGTATCTGTTAGAATCACATCTATGAGTTAAATTGATTAAAAAATCATAAATATTTGTTTATTAAATCGGCAATATGCATGTTGTGTAAATAAATGTCTTTCATTAAAATTCCGAGGGAAATCCATTTCGTCAATTCGACAAACAGATTTTAATATTCAATAATTTAATTATTATTTCCTGAATTTTCTTTCCATAAAAAACTGGTGTCTCTTTCTTGGAATCAAGTGACAGCTAGTCTTCTAGATCGTTTTTTTTAAAATTTGCCAGTATTAGTTTTAGTATTAGTAATGCCATTGTCTGGGTCGATTCAGTTGTTCCTTGAATTTAAAATTCAACGCTTCAACGTTTTTAAGAATTATTGGTACTATTAGCAAATTAATGGGGCCGGGTTAGCTCAGTCGGTAGAGTGTTCGGCTAGAAACCATAAGATATCTAGTTCAATACCGGTCCTCGCCAACTCAGCGTATGAGTAGCACAGGGATCTGTGCGGTAAAGTGAGGAGGTGGTGGTAGGTGTGGCGCTCCACCCCCAGACGCTAGAATAATCTCCTTGGTCTAGCGTAAGTGAAAAGGGGATAGACTCCCTCGCTGATTGGCTGATACCGACTTCAGGCCGCCCCGACGACTTTACTTTACTTACTCACTATTAGCAATTTACATTTTATTTCTTTTGTAAAGAACTGCTAGGTACATCAGTTGGTTGGTTGGTTGGTTGGTTGAATTTTACGGCATCTCAACCCTTGTTGGGTTATTTTATGTCGAAGACATTTTGTTTTATTCATTCTTGATGGGTATTGGACATTTTTGTAAACTCAATTTTTAAACAGATCTTTCTTAACTCATTTTCTTTATTTAGCTCATATAAGGAATTCTTACAGGTACTACCACCCCGGGGCAGGGTGTATCTAGGAGTAATGAGAATGAATGGGTGCTTCACATTATCCAGAGCTCCAGAATTGGAACCTCACCATTAGATGCAATTTAACGTCATACTCAGGATACAAAGAGCTGCCAGGTATCCACCTGTCTAAAATTCTCTCCTGTTACTGCTTCATCCACTGACAGAATGTCTTTGTGGTGAATAGATATAATCTCCTGGTAGGAATTGATTGATCAATATGAATTTTAAAATCCTTAAGAAGGTTTATCTTTTTCAAAATACTATTTCGCTGAATTTTTGAGATGAGGCTTGATAATTAATATTATTTAGAATATTCAATCCAAGACAGTAACATAGAATAATAATTAACACAGCTTGTACCCAGCTATGGTTAGCAGAATGATAACAGGATACACTGTGTATTGAATAAAGGGTTGGGTTCAAGGTTCCATGATAACTCCTGATTACAACTAGAAGGTTCCTGAGTTCAAAAAGAAGGTTCCCGAGCTTGAGATGGCTCCCGAGTCTGACAAGAAACACCTGAAGAAGCCCGGAGGGCACTTCAGTCGAAACGCCGTACAGATAACAATGAAGATGAGGACAATAGTCCAAATAATCCAAATAATACTAATTATCAGGCCTCATCTTAAAAATTCAGAGAAATAATGGAAAGGATTTTATAAAAAAAATGTCCTTAAGTTTTATTCTTAATGCAGTTTTTAATACTCCGACAAGAAATTCCCGAAGAAGGGCGAGGGCACATCGTTCGAAACGTTGTACAAATAACAATAAAGATGAGGACAATAGTCCGAATAATCGAAATAATAGTAATTTATTATGATCGTTTTTAATTTCTAGCTGTATCATTTAATTGTATGATGTGAACAAAGATGTTTTCACAATTCTTAGCGGATTACCCTTCGTTGGGTGTATTTTTTTTGTGCAGTCTATTTGTTATATTTCCTTAATCTATGATTTATAGTTTCATATTTTTCCTTGGTACCCAGTACTTCTGGCCTTCTTTCCTTCCTTCCATAATGATTGATATAATCGTTACATTCCTATCCCCCATTTATTTTCTCAGTACTGTTATACAGTATCACTCATAAATAAATAAGCCCCAAAGAACTTTTCGATAAAAAAGTTAATTCTCTAATAAATAAAAAATATTAGGATCTTATTACTTCAAGTGAAACATTGTACAATCAAAATGGATATTATTAGGTACTAACAGCGGCTACCCGGCATCGCCTGGGTAGAGGGTGATTTTTTAAGTTAGTCTCGCAGGTCCATGGGGCATCCTGCGGGGATCCAACTCACGATTCAGTAATAATTCATTACTAATAAATTATTACTGAATCGTGTGTTGAACCTTCGCAGGATACCCATTAAAATCCCCACGTAAAAAAAAAAGGATCTTGCATTGATCCAGCCACTCTAAATAGAAAAATTGATGTCTACTATTTACAATATTAAATGCAAAAAAACTATGCTGTTATCATTTAAATATTATTTTTTAATTATCTTCACGATCAAATCTCTATTATTTTTGCTCAAAAACCAAGCCCTGGTGATATTTAATGTGTATATATATCTACTTTGTTGTTAATTGTTTGTTTTTTTCGAAGTTTCCTCCGGACATACATATACACACAACTGCCCTTTATATATGTATAGATTGTTTATTAACAAACTATTGGAATTCTGTAGTCAGAAATAAAATTGCAACGCAGCTTTAACCAAAAATAAAATTTAGTAAGTAAAGTCGTCGGTGTGGCCTAAACTATTAATTCTATACCAGCACGTCATCTCTCCATTCCGAAATGAGAGCGTAACGTTACAGTTAAAAATGTAAAGTCATCACGGTGACTTAAAGTTGGTATCAGCCAGACAGCAAGGGAGTCTATCCCCTTTTCACTAGCGTTAGACAAAGGGGATTGTTTTTAGCGTCTGAGATGGAGCGCCACACCTACCATTAGCTCCTCACTTTACCGCACAGATCCCTGTGTTACTCATACGCTGAGTTGGCGAGGGCCGGTAACGAACCAGGAACCTTGTGGTTCTCAGGCAAACGCTCTACCGACTGAGCTAGACCGGCCAATTAATTTAGTAAATAATAGGTATTCCTCGGATTGATACATATTCATATTTTTGTCATTGAATTTCAATGCAGTCGAGTTTGATAATAAACAATACCGGATAATATTCATCTTGATTGTATAATGTTCCACTAGAAGTAGTAAGTCATTGGAGGGGGTCCTAATGTCGGTATCAGCCAGTCAACGAGGGAGTCAATCCCCTTTTCACTAGCGCTAGACCAAGGAAATCCAGCTAGACCAAGGAAATTGTTTTTGGCGTCTGAGACTGGGCGCCACACCTACCATCAGCTCCTAGCTTTACCGCACAGATGCCTGCGCTACTCATACGCTGAGTTGGCGAGGGCCGGTATCGAACTAGGAACTTTATGGTTTCTAGCCGAACGCTCTACTAACTGAGCTAACCAGGCCCAGTATAGGAGTTTTGGCGTCTGAGACGGGGCGCCACACCTACCATGAGCTCCTAGCTTTATCGCACAGACGCTGAGTTGGCGAGGGCCGGTATCGAACCTGGAACCTTGTGGTTCAAAGTCTGACGCTCTACTGACTGAGCTAAAACGGCCCATACAATCCTGATATCTTTGGTTTAGGAGAAAATTAACTTTCTTTAGAAGTTGATTAGAGTGTGCTTATTAATTAACGATTGTGATATGTACATTTATCATCTGTCAGCATGTTCAATTTTTAATCTCTTGCACAATTCCCAGTGGATCACCGTTCCTATCCAATCATGCCTGGTCTTGTATTCCTTTTGTGGTTTGTGCATTTATCATTTGTCAGCATGTTCAAATCTCTTGCACAATTCCCAGTGGATCACCTTTCCTACCCAGTCGTGCTTAGTCTTGTACTCTTTTAGTGCTAGTTTGCTACATTCGCTTTATTTTTATTCCTCATGAGTTTTTCACACCAGTTTTAACATGTGGTTTTTCACAGGAGTCGGGGTGACAGCAACTCTTCTCAGGTCTTCAGTACTCATCTAAGTATTCTAGCCGATCTTAACAATACTGTGATTTGGATGGTCTGGCTTCCTCCTCTATTTTTTCCATGCCGTTTCAAACGCATTATTATTATTATTATTATTATTATTATTATTATTATTAGGTTTTCACACCTGCCATAGCCGGTGGTCCACGTGAGGCTGAGTGACAGCAAGTCTTCTCAGGTCTCCAGGACTCTTCTGGGTATCCTTGCCGATCCCAACATGGCTGTAGTTTGGATGGTCTCCATTCTTCCTTTGATTTCCAATTCACCCAAATTCTTTTCCAGAGCTTTGGAGACCGTTCCAAGGGCACCAATTACGATCAGTACGACCTTCACCTTCATGTTCCACAGTTTTCTCAGTTCTCTGGCAAGGCCCAAGTATTTGTATATCTTTTCGCTTTCTTTCACTTTTACTCGGTGATCGGCCGGGACGGCAAAATCCACGAGATGATAAGTTATCTTCTTGTTGATCAACACCAGGTCTGGTCTCCTGGCTGGGATTAGGTGACCCGTCTGTACCTCAAAGTCCCAGAGAATATTGTGCGTCTCATTCTCCAGGAAAGATTACGGTCTGTGCATATACCATTTAGTTGAATGCTGAAAATTGAATTTCTTACACAATTCCGATTGAATCACCTTTCCTACCCATTCGTCCCGAGTCTTGTATTCTCTCTGTGCTAGTTTACTGCATTTATTATTATTATTATTATTATTATTATTATTATTATTATTATTATTATTATTATTATTATTATTTCTTTTGAGTTTTTCACACCAGCATTAGCTGATGGTATTTCACTGGAGGCTGAGTAACAACAAGTCTCCTCAGGTCGCCAGGTGTCTTCTGAGTATTATAGCCGATTGTAGCCGTGCAGTAGTCTGGATGGTCTCAATTCTTCCTCTGATTTCTAGATCCTCCAGTCGTTTTTCCAAGTTTATTGGGACTGTTCCAAGTGCACCAACTACAATTGGTATCACTTTCACTCATATTCCACAGCTTTTTCAATTCTCTGGAAAGGTCCAGGTATTTATCCGTCTTTTCATTTTCCTTCATCTTCACCCTGTGATCTGCTGGAACCGCAAGTCCACCAGTTGACACGTTATCTTTTTTTTTGTTAATCAGCATTAGGTCTGGTCTCCTGGCTGGGATAGGGTGATCCGTCTTTATCTCAAAGTCCCAGAGAATTTTATGCATTTCATTTTCAAGAACAGATTCTGGTTTATGCATATACCATTTTGTTGTATGGTCAAAATTTAACCAAAATTTGCATAATTCCCAGTGGATCACCTTCCCAACCCAATCGTGCCTAGCTTTGTATTCCCGTTTATTCAGCATTTTTTAGTTGTGAACAGGTATGACCGTTATCGGCTCCAACAATTGTATCAAATATCCTGAGTTCGATTTTCGACTGAAGATATTTTTAATATTCACTTGACTTATGCAAAGGTATGAAACTTGCGCTATTCATTCACAAAGTACAATAAAACAAAGGAAAATGGTCACCATATTTAACAAACAAAAATGTCTACTATTTTCTCATTACATATATAGGATGTGATTTGACACAGTGTCATTTTATTGAAGGGTAGAGAAGAGATTAATAATAGAAATAAAAATGAAAATAAATACGTGGATTGGAAACCGGGAAAATCATATTGCCATAAATGTCTAATCTGCCTAGGCGTTGGCGGTAAAAAGACGTTACCTTCACCGGCATCCGCAATGGAGTCTGTTCATAGCGCTAGTAATTATTTTCTGAATATGAATACATAATGGCGCCTTAGGATATAAATGCTCGAACGCTAAAGATAATATTTGCATAATTTAAATTCTTAGTTGGATTCCATTCTTTCTGCTTTCTTATTTTCTTTTGGTTCTCATATTATTTTGGTATGACAACTTTTGAAAGAAAATAGTCCTGTTAATATCAACATCTGACCAACTCAGTGTAGGATTATGATTAGTAAGCTAGTCTACACGAACCATGACCGCCGTATAAACAGTTAGAATTCACGCTGTAGTTCAGGGTGCTCGTACCCCTGGGGTTGCGAGCATCATTCCAGGGGGTGCGAGAAGCGTCCGTTTTAATTTAGATTTTTTTTCTTTTTGTAATTAATATTATTTACATTTTCGTTCCTTTATTTCAGATTATTATTATTATTATTATTATTATTATTATTATTTACTCCTTTTGAGTTTTCACATCAGCATTAGCTGATGGTCTTTCACTGGAGTCTGAGTGACAGCAAGTCTCCTAAGGTCTCCAGGACTCTTCTGAGTATTCTGGCAGATTGCAGCAGTGCAGTGTTCTGAATGGTTTCAATCCTTCCTCTGATTTCCAAACTTTCCAAACCCTTTTCGAATCCTTTTGGACTGTTCCAAGTGCACCAACTACAATTGGTATCACTTTCACTTTCATATTCCATAACTTTTTCAGTTCTCTGGCAAGGTCCAGATATTTGTCCATTTTTTCATTTTCCTTTAGTTTCACCCTGTGATCTGCTGGCACTGCAAAATCCACCAGTTGACAAGTTCTTTCTTTTTTGTTTATCAGCACTAGGTCTGGTCATCTTGCTGGGATCTTTTGATAAAACTGTAGTATGGATTCACATTCTATATTTTTTGAACAAAAGTATAAATTGTAGGGGTACGAGGTCAGAGCAAAACTCTTTTAAGGGGTGCGAGGTCAGAGCAAAACTCTTTTTAGGGTGTGGGAATAGAAAAAGTTTGGGAACCACAGGTGTAAATGATTGGTTGTTTTGTTTTGTCTTGTTTTATGGCGTATCAACCCTTTTCGGGTCATTTGATTATGGTTCAGTTTAGCTCACTTGGTAGAGCATCTACCTAAGCACCACAAGGTTCTGAGTTAAAACCAGCCCTCACCAATTCATCGTATGAGTAGCACAGCTTGGATCTGCGTGGGAAAGTGCGGAGCTGATGGTAGGTGTGGTGCTCCACCGCAGACGCAAAAACAATCTCTCTGGTCTAACGCTGGAGAAAAGTGGATAGACTCCCTATTTGTTTAGGCCAGGTATAATAACCAACACAGGAACATCTATCATACATCAAAATCAAGCTGGTACTCTGTGGATTACATCCCTACTACTCCACATAATCACCATTTCTCTCAATTGCAATTTTCCACCTTCGAATGAGGGCATGTATTGCTGCCCGATAAAATTCTGTTGACTGTTCTTTAAGCCACTTCTTCACTACAGATTTCACTTCCTCGTTACTGGAATAATGTTTGCCTCTCAAACCCTCTTTCATGGGGCTGAAGAGAGGCAAACATTATTCCAGTGACGAGGAGGTGAAATCTGTAGTGAAGAAGTGGCTCAAAGAACACTCAACAGAATTTTACGGGGCGCGAATACATGCTCTCATTTGATATGTATGTGAGTGTGTGTGTGTGTGTGTGTGTGTGTGTGTGTGTGTGTACGCTCACCTCTTTTTTAACTTCATTACATCGCTTCAGATATCGTTATATCATGCCTATATCATATTTATTAGCATTGATATTTTTCTAAGAGAGAACTACACGGATGAGGCAACTCGTAAAAACAAAACTGACTATTAATAAATGGTATGGGTTACTAGCATGGCAAACATTGGTCTATAGCGTGTGCGCTCCTTATATATCTACACAACTTAGCTTTGTGCGATACGGGGCTACAATAGTAGACTTAGAGAGGATTGCACTTGAAGGGGTAGGTTTTTACCTATGGCGATCTCCACAGGTAAGATGTGACACAACAGGTACTATCACTCCGGGTCAGAGTGGACCAGGGAGCAATGGTGATGAAGGGGTGCTCCACATTCCCCAAACCTCCAAAACTGGAACCTCACCATCAGATAGAGTTTAATGTCATTCCCAGGACATGTAGACCCTCAGTCACCACCAAGGGACCTTCAGCGAGGATCGAACTCACTTTTCAGTAGTAATGGATCTGCGAGACTTACTTGCTAACCATTACACCACGATGGGATACCCCACTAGTGAGACCGGGTATCTAAACTTCTAATATACACACACACACACACACACACACACACACACACACACACACATATATATATATATATATATATATTATATATATATATATATATATAAAAGTAAAAAAGTAATCAGCCAGACAGCGTGGGAGTCTATCCCCTTTTCACTACCGCTAGACCAAGGAGATTGTTTTTGCATCTGAGGTGGAGTGCCACACCTACCAT
>CM042145.1:27386575-27389075 GCA_023376005.1 Doryteuthis pealeii | reverse complement strand
AATTATGTGTAGGTCCAGACTGGATATTTTGATCAAGTTTTCTTATGATCAAGCCGTTGTAAAATTTATATCCCAGGAACGTGTGCATGATTACAGGCTGTTTACACTAAACTACGACAGCGCAGAGTCGAAGTAATGTTTTTATTTTCCCAAATCCCCGTATCTCTGTTTAAGCACATAAAAGAATAAGTACATAAAAGTATTTTAAATAAATATTTGTCTGGAGGTAAAATCTGTTTATATTCATGTAATCATTAATGAATATATTTATCAGACAAATTGAAAGTGAAACTATTTCCAAGTCATTAATAGTATTTACCTATTCCCTAAATTGAGCTTAGTAAGGCATATAGTCATCGTATAGAGCGCTTGGTAAGGATCGAACTCGTAAGATTAACTAATTGATCTGAAAGAGAAGTTTGATAGCTGCTATAATTATCAATATTATGTAGTTATTTGCTAAGTCCAGCCAAGTCTGGTCAAAGGTCACAAAAGTAGTGCACCCAATAATTATCGAACTCTCTATGTTAGCTGATTGATCTGCGAGAGGATCTTGCTAAACCTCGGATTAAATTAGGTATCTCAATCATTCACATTATACAAACATTTCTTTATCCTAGTATGGCACAAGGTCATATTTAGAAGGATCTATGAGGATAGTGTTCTCAGCAATGACAAAATAGCCCGCGAGACGTGTTTGCTGTTATGTGTGTAGGCATCCTGGATCTTTACTAAGCTTATCTAAGTCTGGCACAAGATCATGGTCGTGGCGTGTGAGATTGCTGTTAAACCACGACAGACTTCCTTAATCGCATACAATAACTATTGTAGGCTCTATAGTTTCCGAAGAATGTTATAGAGTCTATTTCTCACACAGGAGGCCGAATAAGTTTTGAAATTAAGACGAGAGATTATGTCGATTGATGAATCCATACTTCGTTATATTCATGGTATGCAGCTAAAATACTTATTGCAATAATCTCTAGATAACAGCAGTAAACAGTAATTAAAGAGCAAAAACAAAAAAATGGCAAAATAATAATTCAAAAAAATATCTTGGTATTTCATCTAAATAAACTTGCATAGCATCCCGTACACAACTCGAACCTGTATCGTCCGCCCTGATCTGAATGCAACAAGTGATAGTTGAAAACTACAGACGTGGGTGTATCATGCAGTAGTTGTACAGCAGCCATCACTACCTGCCTGTGTAAGTTGCTTGTATACAAAGTAACCAGAGAAGCGGGAAATATAATAGATTCATAGAGAATTTATTAAGTACGATCCTGAATTTCGCATTTTTTTTATTAGAACCGAAGAATGAAATTATAACGGTACATTTATTACTTAAACGATGCATCTCCATCCGTTCAAACACCCACCCACCCATCCATCCATCCAATTATATTATTATTATTATTATTATTATTATTATATTATTATTATTATTATTATTATTATCAAATTGCCGATGTTACGAAGAAGCAAGAGGAAAAGTAAGAGATAGCTTTTAAGAAGAGAGTGGCAATATAACGAACCTGACAACTGCTGCACACGTGAGAATATTAAAAAGTAAAGTAAGAAAAATAGCCCCGTTGTTTTCAATAGGAAATATAATGTATTAAACAAGGCGATATAATCGCTGATTTGGTCTCTCTCACTCACTCTGTTGCATATATATATATATATATATATATATATATATATATATATATAATATATATATATATATATATATAAGTTAGGGCAGCGTGGACATGGAGTCAACGGCACTTAGTACTTCGTAACTGACAGTTTCTCGGCAATGCGATTTTCTAACTAGTGTTTTATATATATATATATATATATATATATTATATATATATATATATATATAAAGACATATTGAAATAAATGCTATAAAAACGTTTTTTCTTAAATAAGAAATGTGCTTAAATAGTGTTTAGCAGATACTTAGATTTTTGGTAAAACTTGAAATAAATGGTTTTTCACCCATTTAGAACAGTCTCAAGACTATACGTTCCATGTATTTTTACAATACATACATGCACACACACACACATATATATATATATATACATACATATATATATATGTTTGTGTGTGTATTTGTGTGTGTGTGTGTGTGTGCGTGTGTGTGTGTGTGTGTGTGTGTGTGTGTGTGTGTGCATGTGTGTGTGTTAAGCATAAGAGATATGAAAAATACAAACATTGACCAATAGAGGTGAATAGAATTATACAAAATACCAACATGTGGGTCACAAAGTTCACTTTGCTATAGTCAAAGTATATAATTATTCTATTTGCAGAGTGTAAATATTAAAGTAAAATTCTAATAATTTTGCATTGAAACACAATTCAAAATATACGTCTGATGCGTCGCATGTGCCCACAAAACGCTTGATAATTATTGAAAAATCAAAAAGTAAGGCAAAGAAAATAAAGTTTGCTAAAAATGTTAAAAATTCGATTAATATTCACGGAGCGACGGCAAGGAGTT
>CM042145.1:27371575-27381575 GCA_023376005.1 Doryteuthis pealeii | reverse complement strand
CAATGACAAATGTGGGTTCCCCAATGAGTATCGCGGTCATCACACGAAGGTTGCTAGACATTGCTATTTTATTCTGGTACAAGGCCACAAGAGTGCGGCACTGAGTAAAGATCGAAATTACCATTGTAGTAATATAAGAACTTTTTAAATCAAAATTTCTGCCTATAGAGTGAATACAGGGAAGTGGATTCATGCCTTTGCAAAGTCACTTAATAAAGATAGAACCATAACTTACCCCTAAAGACTCTGAAATCGATTTGAAGATTCCACTCCTTACTCGTTATATCGCATTATACACAAATATACAAATATACAGACATACATATACATGGGTTCACACACATATAAATATGCCCAGTCGTATATGTCTATAGATATTCTTTTCTTAGTTTAAAATACGTTTATTAAGACATATACACATATATACATAAAGACACACACATGTATATGTGTACGTGTATGCGTGTGTGTGCACATACATTTTCTTACTTTGCAATGATATATCTAGTAATATATAAATACACATACACGCACGCATAAATACACTCACACACCCACCCATATATATATATATATATATATATATATATATTATTATATATAATACACGCATATATGTATATTAATTTTCTTTTCTTAGTTCACATCAACATATTTATTAAGACATACACACACAAATACACATGCATATATATATATATATATATATATATATATATTTGTGTGTGTGTGTGTGTGTGTGTGTGTCTGTGTGTCTGTGTGTCTGTGTCTTAGATATATTACTGTAAACTACAAAATGAAACTTTATATACATATATTAGTATGTATGTGAGCGTGCCTGTGTCTGCACATATATCTTCATGAATATTTGCTGTGCACTAAGAAAAAAAAAACACACACACACATACACACACATACACACACACACACATACACACACACACAAGCACACACACACACACATATATATATGTATATATATATTGATATATATGCATATTTATGTACACACACACACACACACACACACATATATATATATATATGTATAAATTTTTTTCTAAGTCTATAGAAATATATCTTTAAGATACACACACACACATATTTTTCACATTTCTATATAAATGTTGTTTTCTAAGTTTGTAATGATATATTTAAGATACATACTCAGGCATACGCCCCCATATATATATATATATATATATATATATATATATATATATATATATTATGGACTCTCTCGTCGATTTTCGACGTATGAGGGTTCATACACACAATGAACAACCAACACAGTGATTTGTTTATAGTGGTGAAGGCATGAGTTGGACCATCCACACTTTTTGGCACAGTCGATAGGAAAGAATTGGTGCATCAAGGGTTGCCACAAACCCAATCAACGACCGACCTCAGGAATTTTGAATTCAAAGTTATCCCTCTCCTAGACTGGTTATCTACCCAAGGCTGAAGGGCCCAGTCTGCCATACTATTTAACCCATAGCTGGAGGGAGAATATATGGATTCATACCTTTTCCAAGGGTATTAGCGTTATGTGAAATGCCAACAGCTTCGTCTAGGAATTGAACTCGAATCGACGAGTCTATTTTCCACGACTCTAACCACTAGCCCACGCGCCTCCACACACACACACACACATAATACAAGATACATACACACATCATCATCATCATGCTGTGCCTATGGGCCATTGCTCTTGTTAAGTCCTCTAGACGGCACCCAGTATCCATACAGAGATGTAAGTTTTAGCTGGTTGGCCAACACTGGTGTGTCCATATGATGAGTCCATTAAAGAACGTCGCTTATGAGTTCGTCCTTACTTCTGTAGTAGTATCCAGCATGTCTTGCTCGTTTTACAGAGATGCTTAGTGAGATGGGAGGTAAGGGATCGTACAGTAGCTGTTTTGCTTCCAAGATTTGCTTCAAAACAACGCGCAGCATTCTTGTGTTTTTCTATCTAGTTTTTTCTCCAAGCGTTTCGTTAAATTCCAAGTGGTGCAGCCATAGATTAGTTCCGATACGGCTACAGATTGGAAGAATTCGTGTTTTATTTTATCCAAGTAATAAGGTTGATAACCTGTTGATAGCAATCCATGCTTTATCTATGAGTCTGTTGACATCACCTTTAGTTGAAAAGATATTGGCATACACACACACACACATACACACACACACACACACACACACACACATATATATATATATATATATATATATATATATAGTAAATGAAGAAAAACTCTAAACCTGCTTCATTACAATAATTTATTTCAACCATATTAATACGGCATCTTCAGGTAATCACAAGAACATGACGAAGAGTCAAATTATTGTAATGAAGCAAGTTTAGAGTTTTTCTTCATTTACTAAATATCTTGCTCTGTCCTTTTACTCACTGGTATTAGGCACATTGAGCTCTCCTTATGGTCTACCTGCATCAGCTTGGTTAAACAACACATGGAAGACCCTAACTACGGAAAAAAACTATATTATATATATATATATATATATTATATATGTATATATGTGTGTGTGTTTGTGAGTGTGTGTGTGTGTGTGTGTGTGTGTGTGTGTGTAAATTTCTTAATTTACGACAATATTTTATCAAGATACATACATACACATACAGACAAAAAGACACTTTGGCACGCTGGTATACATACAAGTTCACTGACTAATGACGAAAAATTAAATTATATTTACCCCAGAAACATTCACAGGCTGCATTCTTATATATATGAGATTTGTCAACGTTTCGGTTATTTACAACCATCTTCAGGGCAATGTAATCGATGATGGTTGTGAATTACCGTAACTTTCGAAAATTTCACATATAAAAATACATCCTCTGAATATGTTTTTTTCGTATTTTGTATTTATATACGGTCGTATTTAATTCCATTTTTTTCCTAATATATATGCATAAGATTTAACAAAAACTCATAATAGAAATAGGAATATTTCTTTTATGTTATTTATTTTTCAATTGTTCTTAACTAGGTCATTGTCAGGGGAAAATTTCCTGTGAAAAAATTGTTTTTAGAAAGTTTAAATTTGTTTTTAAATGTTTAACAAGCCACAAAACGTCGGGTGAAAAAATGGATTAGAAGTGGTGAGTCCATCTGATCAGTAAAAACCATCTTCTGGTTAAATTCAAATTAAAGATATCTTTATATATACATGAGGATTTTTTTAAATATATATATATATATATATATATATATATATATATATATATATATTAGAGAAGTAACAGATTGGGGAAATCCGAAAAATGTGATTGAAAATTGAGGAAATGCGGATAAAACACCAAACAACTTCGTTCAAATGATATTTTGCCTTGGTGTGTAACGAAGCTTCGTCAACATTATTTGATAATAAATTTGACAAAGATTCGTTGCTTACCGAGGCGAAAATTCATTTGAACGAAGTTGTTTTGTGTTTTATCCACACTTCCTCAATTTTCAATCCCACACGCGCACACGCACACACACACACACACACACACACACACAATATATATATATATATATATATATATATAAATCAAAAATCTAAGAAGTTCGTTTGGTGATGGGTTATGGGATCGGCCTGTCAGCTTGACGGTCCGGTTTCAAATCACGCACAGGGCGGTCTTCCGATCTATAGCTCTGCTGATGAGGCCTAATAGGCCGAAATGTACATACAGAGATTGATTTTTCTCGATTTGTTTAGCTATACATTTAATAGGGTATTCCCGCCTAATTCATTATTAATTAATTAATTTTTCAAAATTAGGTACGACTCCAATTAAGCACTTATTCTCCAAAAAATTATCGGCAAAAAGCCATTCTAAACAAACCTTGTTTACAACTTACCATATCGTCGTGTAATAAAAGTCACTAGAAGAGGAATGTTAACCTACTCTAAACAAATCATAAAATCTAAGAAGTTCGTTTTGGTGTTGGGTTATGGGATCGGCCTGTCAGCTTGACGGTCCGGTTTCAAATCACGCACAGGGCGGTCTTTCGATCTATAGCTCTGCTGATGAGGCCTAATAGGCCGAAATGTACATACAGAGATTGATTTTTCTCGATTTGTTTAGCTATACATTTAATAGGTATTCCCGCCTAATTCATTATTAATTAATTAATTTTCAAAATTAGGTACGACTCCAATTAAGCACTTATTCTCCAAAAAATTATCGGCAAAAAGCCATTCTAAACAAACCTTGTTTACAACTTATATATATATATATATATGTGTGTGTGTGTGTGTGTGTGTATGTGTGTGCGTGTGTGTCTATGGTGAGGACACTTGTCTAATGAGTTTTTAAATATGTTTAGGAGTTGTTCATTTCAAAGTGATTGTTCAGTGTGTTTGTTTATTTATAAAAGTGTTGCTGACTCCCACATTTTATTAACAGGATGGGCTGTCAAATTTTATATAAAATATTTAATATATGTAAATATACATATAATATATATAAATATTTGTATATATATATATATATATATATATATATATATATATATAACATATATTATATATATATATATATTATATATATATATATATTCACACACATATTTATATATACATATATTATTATTACCAGGATGGGCTGTCAAATTTTTATATTAAATATTTAATATACATTTAATATATAAATATACATATATCATATCATATATATATATATATAATATATATATATATTATATATACATTTCACAAAACACACATACATATATATATGTACAATATGAAATCACATTTAATCACCTATCCGATTTTCAAATATAGTTTCATTACGGTCAAGTTTCATCTCCTGCACAATTCCCAGTGGATCCCCTTTCCTCCCCATTCGCTTATTATGTGATTAACCGTTTAATATCTGTCACCACATCACTTACACTTGTTATTCTTCTTTTGCTATTTATTCCTTTGCCGTAATTAGTTCTTATGATTTTCTGCTGCAGAGATTCAATTTCTTTCTTTATGTTTTCCTTTCTTAGCCAGCTCGTGTGCAATTTCCTTTGTTTGTTGCTTGAAGTATCTGTGCAGTTGTTTTTTTTCTTTTCGTTTTTGTTTTCTACATTTTTTTATTGTTGTTTTTTATATTTATTGTCCTTGAGTTATTTCTGTTAATATTCCTGTTACTTGGCTGCTATAATCAGTCTTTCTGTTGCATAGCCCTTCTTTACCGCACTAAATAGGTATATGTTATATACTTCTCTTACTTCTTACTCTGGTCGTCTATTCTTCTGGCCGGCTTTGCTTCTTTCTATCGTCTATCTTCTATCTGGGTCTGGTATATCTTCTAAGGTCTCGTCTGGTCTTCTATTGAGGATTCCGTGTCTGGTTTTCTGTTGGGATCATTCCTTACCAGAAGCCCTGTGTCATTGTTGGTTTTTAGTAATAAACACAAGACTTCGATTTACGATGATGTTACTTTATTCGTAGATTCCCAGACCAGACAACTGCGCAGTGAGACTCACATCTTGCTAGCTTGGCTTCTAAGTTCTAACTGACTAAGTTACTTAATCCATAATTATGTAACATTTCTTCCCCTTTTTTTGTATATTTTTCGAATCGCTGAACTGCATCTATGTAATTATTATTTTAGTTTTTCACATCAGCATTAGCTGATGGTCTTTCCCTGGAGTCTGAGTGACAACCAGAATACTCAGGTCTCCAGGACTCTTCTGAGTATTCTGGCAGATTGCAGCAGTGCAGTATTCTGGCAGATTGCAGCAGTGCAGTATTCTTTCCAACCCAGTCGTGCCTAGTTTTGTATTCCCGTTGGGAGTATTATTATTATTATTATTATTATTATTATTGAGAGTTTTTCACACCAGCGTTAGCTGATGGTATTTCACTGGAGTCTGAGTGTCATTAAGTCTTCTCATGTCTCCTGGACTCTTCTGAGTATTCTAGCCGATTGCAGCAATGCATTAGTCTGGATGGTTTCAATTTTTCCTCTAATTTTCAGATCCTCCAATCTTTTTAAAAAGATTTTTGGGACCATTCCAAGTGCACCAACTACAATTGGTATCACTTTCACCGTCATATTCCACAGCTTTTTCAATTATCTGGCAAGGTCCAGGTATTTGTCCATTTTTTCATTTTCCTTTAGCTTCACCCCGTGGTCTGCTGGAACCGCAAAGTCCACCAGTTGACAAGTTCTCTATTTTTTTATTAAGCAACACTAGGTCTAGTCTCCTTGTTGAGATAAGGTGATCCGTCTTTATTTCAAAGTCCCAGAGTATTTTATGCGTTTCATTCTCAAGAACAGATTCTGATTTATGTATATACCATTTTGTTGTATGGTCAAAATTTAATTTTTTGCATAATTCCCAGTGGATCACCTTCCCAACCCAGTGATGCCTAGTTTTATATTCCCCTTGTGCTAGTTTGCTACATTCACTTAATACATGATTTACAGTCTCATCCTTGTCACTGCATAGTCTACATTTACTGTTTTGTTGCGTCTTATCAATTTTTGATTTGATATGATTTATTCTTAATGGCATTATTTTGTGCAGCAATTATTAGGAATCCAGTTTCTCTTTTGATCTTTCTTCTTCTTAACCATGTCCAGGTCATTTCATGTGCGACCTCTCCGATTTGTCGTTTGAAGCGCCCATATAATTGTTTTTCTTCCTATCTTTGTTTTGTAGCTTTCGTTGTTTTTTTTCTCTATCTGTCCATTTACCTCTGCTGTTGTTGGCCGCCATAATGAATTTGTCCTTGCTCTTTTTTGTGTATTATTATTATTATTATTATTATTATTATTATATTATTATTATTCACCAAATGTCCATCTGAGGTGTAAACTAAGGCTTCGACAATTTTCACGTATTGTTAGGGGTCATCTCTGAAAAGGGTTTTCAAATTGCATTTCTTTTTATCCTATAAATGAAACTAATTCTTATACAAAAGGTCAGAAGAATCGCCATGATTTGCACAATAGACAACTGATATTCACAGAAATCGATCGACATTTTTCAAAGTTCTAAGAAAGGGACGTTTTCTTTGACGTATATGTTAGATAAGGGAACATTTGTTTATTTAAGTATATTATATTCATTATTTATTTCCCTATTGGACTCTCTCGTCGATTCCGACGCGTGAGAGTTCATCCAATAAACAACCTACACAGTGTTTTGTTCATAGTGATAAAGGCTTGTGTTGGACCATTCCGCACTTTTTGGTACAGTCGATAGGAAATAATTGGTGCACAAGGAATGTCACAAACCCAATTAACGACTGACCTCAGGATTTTCAAATTCATAGTTTTCATTCTCCTAGACTGGTTACCTATCCAAGGTTAAAGAGCCCAGTCTGCCCTACTATTTTACCCATAGCTGGAGGGAGAATATATGGATTCATACCTTTCCCAAAGGTATTAGTGCTATGTGAAATGTAAACAGCCTTGTCTAAGATTTGAACTCGGGTCGACGAGTCTATTTCCTATGACTCTAACCATTATACCACGCACGCACCTCCATCTAAATATGACTCTTTGCCTACCAAATGTGAGCTGATGTAGTCGAAAGCGGGTTACATGACATCTAAATGACTCTTTGCCTACCAAATGTTGAACTGATGTAGTCGAAAGCAGGTTACATGACATCTAAATTGACTCTTTGCCTACCAAATGTTGAGCTGATGTAGTCAAAAGCGGGTTACATGACATCTAAATTGACTCCTTGCCTACCAAATGTTGAGCTGATGTAGTTAGCCAACATATCCTACATTATACTACCTTATTCATTCATTTATTAAGAATGCTTATCAAGAATGCTGCAATCATAAAAGAACGTGGATAGAACTCCCCACGAGAAAACAGCTGTACGGTCACCTCCCCCATATCAACAAACCACCCGGTTAAGACGGACAAGACACGCAGGACACAGCTGGAGAAGCAAGGACGAACTCATAAGTGACGTTCTCTCATGGAAGCCAGCATATGGGCACGCCAGTGTGGGCCGACCAGCAAAGACGTACATTGACCAGCTCTTTACGGATACTGGATGCTGCGTAGAGGAGCTTCCTAGAACGATGAGTAATATATATATATATATATATATATATATTATATATATAGACAGTTTTATAATTTGCTTGAAGCATTGTGTATATAAGGTTTGGAGGTGATTTTGAAGGCTATCACAATGCAGGTGTAAAGAAAATAATATTTCAAACCTCCAAACCAATATATATATATATATATATATATATATATATATATATATAAAGTGTTGTTCTGGTTCCAACGGGAAAAAATTCAATATTTTATAAAAAAGAAGGTCCCCAAAATAGATTATGTTTTTAGAAAATTATTTTAATTATTTTTATCTTACATTTGCGACATGTGTTTCAGATCTTCTGGTATCTTCTTCAGGCTTTGATCAATAATATGAAAATGAATTTTTACATGCATGTATATATATATACATAAGTATTTAACCCCTCCCTTCTTCTTCAAACTCAAACAGAAATAATACAAAAGAGGATAGAAGAATATAAAGAAAAGCTGAAACAATGTTTATAGAATAAATATTCTAAACGAAGAGTCTTTGTTGATCGTCTTGAGGTATTTAATAGAGAATAAAAGTAATCGCTTATTGATTTGTAAAAGCCCTCATATAACAGGTACACGGAATGCCTGTGGGGGTGAAGTCCCCCTGTCCTAATGGATATGGGACACAACTGGTGTGTTAGCTCTGATGGCTGGATAGTCTAAGAGAAAAGAGAATTTGCTTTTGGCGGTACTGCATTTTACTCTACCGATCGCAACGCCGCCTAGTTGCCTAACGAACAACCATGACAAGTAAGAAAAATAATCCCAATACTTTTATATAGTAATGTTACATATTCACTTTCGGGATTTCATCTTTAAATTCATGTAGAAATAATTCGTCAATAGTGTATGTTCCCATCTCTACACGTACAAACATATAGACAAAATTCCGCTTATGGAAGCGCCTGGTTAAAGTCAAAGGAAATGGACTCGTGACCCCGAGTTCAAATCCTGCACGTGGTAATTGCATTTTCACTTAGTGCTAATACCCTTGGGAAAGGTATGAATCCTACTCTCCCTCCAGCTATGGATAAATAGTAGGGCAGACTGGGCTCTTTAACCTTGGTTAGGCAACCGGTCTAGGAGAAGGAAAACTCTGAATTCAAACTTGTTGAACTCCGCTTAAAAATGACCTTGTGTCACATCCTACCCGTGTGAAGATAGACAAATTTCGCGATGGAAGACTATATATCTATTTATTTACTCATTCATTTATTATAGGTACTAGCAGTAATCATAATCTATCTATCTATCTATCTATCTATCTATCTATCTATAAATATAAATATATACATATGCATATACATACATAGATAAATAGATAACCTACTTAAGTTTCACAAATAAGGATAATCAGGGTTAATTTTGATGAATTAATTAAGAAATTGATTAATTAAAGACAATTGTGGAAGTAAATAATACAATTACAACCGTTGAAAACAGTTTCATAGTGAAAGTGAAAGTTAGATAGTTGATTGCGTCATTCAAAAGTCAAATATCAAACACGATTGCTATATGTACCTTTCTACTAAATCCGCACATATTTGATTATTTGTTGGTTTTCTTGTTGCTGAACGTTTGGGCTTTGCATGAAGAAAAACATAATGCCAGAGCTCAGTTTAGTGTTGTACATCTAAAACCTGCAGTCATAAAGAGGGACTCAACGCCAGGGTTAAATTTGGTATTATCGCAAAATAATAAAGTGTGGAGATCAGTGTATGGTGTCACCCGTGGAGATAGTGTGTAGAAGTTGAAAAGTGTAGAAGTCAACCCTCCTCACCAAAAAAAAAAAAACCCCAACAGTATAGTTAGACGTGGAAGTGAAGCGTGGAAGTCACTGACCTTGGCTTCTGATTATCCAAGTCAGAGCTACGGTTGTGTTGAGGAAAGTGACATTGAGCAGTTGATCTCTCTCTT
>CM042145.1:27368449-27371475 GCA_023376005.1 Doryteuthis pealeii | reverse complement strand
AAAGAGATTCAAGCGAATAAGATTTGTTAAATGTCTTTTTGCAAGACAAATAATTCCTTAATGGATTTTAGTTAAGAATATTGGGACAACAACTTTAGGACGTGTACCGATCGGGTAGGTGAGGTTCATGATTTACAAAAGAAAATCAATGAATGACAAATATACCAGGTGTGTCAAAAGTATCGGATATGAAGCTGTATTACAAGATAGAAATGAACAATGATGGAACGTTTAATTTTTTCAGAATACAAGGTATGTCATAAAGTATCGATCATTGAGCTGTATTTACCAAAGAGAAATGAAGAATGAATGGGAACATTATTTTTTCATAATACAAGATGTGTCAAAAAGTACAAGTTTTAAAGCGTCTTTTTAAACAAGATAGAAATGAACAATGAATGGAACGTTAATTTTTCAGAATACAAGGTGTGTTAAAAAGTAACGAAATCTTGATACTATTTTTGAACACACGTCCAATTAGTATTCTCGATAATGACGAAGTAGATTGTTGACCGTCGAACAGTATCGGGCTGTAATTTATTCGAATGCTGATTTCAAGGCAGAAGACTGGCGTACACAGTATTCTATCCATCAATTACTCCTATTTGATCTTGACTTAGTAAATATGGATATTTTTTTTAGTCAGGCTAAGGGATAATGGGCAGAAGGATCTGTCCACTACCTCTCAAAGAAATCTTATAAATTATGTGTAGGTCCAGAGGATATCTCGATCAAGTTTTTCTATGATCAAACTGTTGTTAATTTTTATCCAGGAACGGTGCATGATTACAGGCTGATTTACACTAAACTACGACAGCGCAGAGTCGAAGTAATGTTTTTATTTTCCCAAATCCCCGTATCTCTGTTTAGCAATAAAAGAATGAATATATAAAAGTATTTTAAATAAATATTTGTCTGGATGGAGTAAATATCTTGTTTTATTCATGTAATCATTAATGAATATATCTTTATCAGCCAAAATGAAAGTGAAACATTTCCAAGTCATTAATAGTATTTACCTATTCCTAAATTGAGCTTAGTAGGCATATAGTCATCGTATAGAGCGCTTTGTGTAAGGATCGAACTCGTAAATTAACTAATTGATCTGAAAGAGAAGTTTGATAGCTGCTATAATTATTAATATTATGTAGTTATTGCTAAGTCCAGCCCAAGTCTGGCTCAGGCCACAAAAGTAGTGCACCCAATAATTATCGAACTCTCTATCTTAGTACTGATGATCTGCGAGAGGAGTCTTGCTAAAGCTCGGATTAAATTATCATCAATCACATTCACTTTACAGCATTTCTTTATCCTAGTATGGCACACAGGCCAAATTTAGAAGGATCTATGAGGATAGTGTTCAACAGCAATAATCAAAAATAGCCTGCGAGACGTGTTGCTGTATGTGTGTAGGCATCCCTGGATCTTTACTAAGCTTATCTAAGTCTGGCGCAAGATCATGTCCGTGGCGTGTGAGATTGCTGTTAAACCACGACAGACTTCCTTAATCGCATACAATAACTATTGTAGGCTCTATAGTTTCCGAAGAATGTTATAGAAGTCTATTTCTTTCTCACACAGGAGGCCGAATAAGTTTTGTATTAAGACGAGAGATTATGTCGATTAATGAATCCATACTTTCGTTAAATTCATGGTATGCAGCTAAAATACTTATGCAATAATCTCTGAGATAACAGCAGTAAACAGTAATTAAAGAGCAAAAACAAAAAATGGCAAAATAATAATTCAAAAAAATATCTTGGTATTCATTTACATAAAATTTGCATAGCATCCCGTACACAACTCTGAACCTTAATCGTCCGCCCTGATCTGAATGCAACAAGTGATAGTTGAAAAACTACAGACTGTGTTAATCATGCAGTAAGTTGTACAGCAGCATCACTACCTGCCTGTGTAAGTTGTTGTATACAAAGTAACCAGAGAAGGCGGGAATATAATAGATTCATATAGAATTTATTAAAGTACGATCCTGAATTTCGCATTTTTTTTTTATCAGAGCCGAAGAATTAAATTATAACGGTACATTTATTGCTTAAACGATGCATCTCTCATCCGTTCAACACCCACCCCACCCATCCATCCATCCAATATTTATTATTATTATTATTATTATTATTATTATTATTATATATATAGATCAAATTGCCGATGTTACGAAGAAGCAAGAGGAAAAGTAAGAGATAGCTTTAAGAAGAGAGTGGCAATATAACGAACCTGACAACTGCTGCACACGTGAGAATATTAAAAAGTAAAGTAAAAAATAGCCCCGTTGTTTTTAATAGGAACTATAATGTATTAAACAAGGGATATAATAGCCTGATTTGCTCTCTCTCTCTCACCTGTTTCATATATTATATATATATATATATTATATATATATATATATATATATAATATATATATATATATATATAGTTAGGGCAGCCGTGGACATGGAGTCAACGGCACTTAGTACTTCGTAACTGACAGTTTTCTCGGCAATGCGATTCTAACTAGATTATATATATATATATATATTATATATATATATATATTATATATATATATATATATATATAAAAGACTATTGAAATAAATGCTATAAAAACACTTTTTTTTCTTATAAGAAATGTGCTTAAATAGTGTTTAGCAGATACTTAGATTTTTGGTAAAACTTGAAATAAATGTTTTTTCATCCATTTAGAACAGTCTCAAGACTATAAGTTCCATGTATTTTTACAATACATACATGCACGCACACACACACACACACATATATATACATACATATATATATATATATATGTTTGTGTGTGTGTGTGTATTTGTGTGTGTGTGTGTGTGTGTGTGTGTGTGTGTGTGTGTGTGTGTGCATGTGTTTGTGTTAAGCATAAGAGATATGAAAAATACAAACATTGACCAATAGAGGTGAATAGAAATATACAAAATACCAACATGTGGGACACAAAGTTCACTTTGCTATAGTCAAAGTATATAATTATTCTATTTGCAGAGTTTAAATATTA
>CM042145.1:27263449-27358449 GCA_023376005.1 Doryteuthis pealeii | reverse complement strand
TTTCAATTTTTCCTCTGATTTCCAAATCCTCCAATCTCTTTTTTCAAGTTTTTTTTTTACCGTTCCAAGTGCACCAACAATTGTCATCACTTTTACCCTCATATTCCACAGCTTTTTCAGTTCTCTGGCAAGGTCCAGGTATTTGTCCATCTTTTAATTTTTCTTCATCTTCACCCCGTGGTCTGCTGGAACCGCAAAGTCCACCAGTTGACAAGTTCTCTATTTTTTTTATTAAGCAACACTAGGTCTAGTCTCCTTGTTGAGATAAGGTGATCCGTCTTTATTTCAAAGTCCCAGAGAATTTTATGCGTTTCATTCTTAAGAACAGATTCTGGTTTATGTATATACCATTTTGTTGTATGGTCAAAATTTAATTTTTTGCATAATTCCCAGTGGATCACCTTTCCCAACCCAGTCATGCCTAGTTTTATATTCCCCTTGTGCTAGTTTGCTACATTCGCTTAATACATGGTTTATGATCTTATGTTTGTCACCACACAGTCTACATTTACTGTTTTGTTGTGTCTTATTAATTTTAGCTTTGATATAATTTGTTCTTATGACATCATTTTGTGCAGCAATTATTAGTGATTCAGTCTCGATCTTAAGGTTTCCACTTCTTAACCATGTCAAATTCCTTTCTTAAGCAAACTCTCCAATTTGTCGTTTGAAGTACCATATAATTGTTTTTCTTCCCATCTTTGTTTTCTTGCTTTTGTTGCTTTTCTGTTTGTCCAACAAGTCTCCTCAGGTCTCCAGGACTCTTCTGAGTATTCTGACAGAGTGCAGTATTCTGGATGGTTTCGATTCTCCTTCTGATTTCCAGATTTTCCAAACTTTTTTTTCCAATCTTTTTGGAACCGTTTCAAGTGCACCAACTACAATTGGTATCACTTTGACTTTCATATTCTATAACATTTTCAGTTCTCGGGCAAGGTCCAGGTATTTATCCATTTTTTCGTTTTCCTTCAGCTTCACCCTGTGATCTGCTGGAACTGCAAAATCCTACATTTACTGTTTTGTTGCGTCTTATCAATTTTTGATTTGATATGATTTATTCTTAATGGCATTATTTTGTGCAGCAATTATTAGGAATCCAGTTTCTCTTTTGATCTTTCTTCTTCTTAACCATGTCCAGGTCATTTCATGTGCAACCCTCCGATTTGTCGTTTGAAGCGCCCATATAATTGTTTTTCTTCCCATCTTTGTTTTGTAGCTTTCGTTGTTTTTTTTCTCTATCTGTCCATTTACCTCTGCTGTTGTTGGCCGCCATAATGAATTTGTCCTTGCTCTTTTTGTGTATTATTATTATTATTATTATTATTATTATTATTATTCACCAAATGTCCATCTGAGTGTAAACTAAGGCTTCGACAATTTTCACGTATTGTTAGGGGTCATCTCTGAAAAGGTTTTCAAATTGCATTTCTTTTTATCCTATAAATGAAACTAATTCTTATACAAAAGGTCAAGAGGAATCGCCATGATTTGCACAATAGACAACTGATATTCACAGAAATCGATCGACATTTTCAAAGTTCTAAGAAAGGGACGTTTTCTTTGACGTATATGTTAGATAAGGGAACATTTGTTTATTTAAGTATATTATATTCATTATTTATTTCCCTATTGGACTCTCTCGTCGATTTCGACGCGTGAGAGTTCATCCAATAAACAACCTACACAGTGTTTTGTTCATAGTGATAAAGGCTTGTGTTGGACCATTCCGCACTTTTTGGTCGATAGGAAAGAATTGGTGCACAAGGAATGCCACAAAGGCAATCAACGACTGACCTCAGGATTTTCAAATTCATAGTTTCCTTCTCCTAGACTGGTTACCTATCCAAGGTTGAAGAGCCCAGTCTGCCCTACTATTTTACCCATAGCTGGAGGGAGAATATATGGATTCATACCTTTCCCAAAGGTATTAGTGCTATGTGAAATGTAAACAGCCTTATCTAAGATTTGAACTCGGGTCAACGAGTCCATTTCCTATGACTCTAACCATTATACCACACACGCACCTCCATTTCCCTATTATAGGCATTAGTATAACGCAGTTAGCCACCATATCCTACATTATACTACCTTATTAATTCATTTATTAAGAATGCTTATCAAGAATGCTGCAATCCTAAAAGAACGTGGATAGAACTCCCCACGAGAAAACAGCTGTACGGTCACCTGCCCCATATCAACAAACCATCCGGGTAAGACGGACAAGACACGCAGGACACAGCTGGAGAAGCAAGGACGAACTCATAAGTGACGTTCTCCTATGGAAGCCAGCATATGGGCACGCCAGTGTGGGCCGACCAGTAAAGACGTACATTGACCAGCTCTTTACGGATACTTGATGCTGCGTAGAGGAGCTTCTGAGAACGATGAGTGATAGGGACGGCTGGAGAGAGATTGTCATGGATATCCATGCTAATAGCGCGACCTGATGATGATGATGATGATGATGATGATGATGATGATGATTCATTCATTAAGTTTTATCATATTTAAATTCTATTTTTAAAAAATTTGTTGATGAGTGATGTTTGGTTGACTATAATTTTCTCAAACGGTATATATATATATATATATATATATATATATATATATATATATATATATATATATATATATATATAAAGTGTTGTTCTGGTTCCAACGGAAGAAAATTCAATATTTTATAAAAAGAAGGTCCGCAAAATGGATTATGTTTTTAGAAATTTTTTAGATTATTTTTATCTTACATTTTCGACACGTGTTTCAGATCTTCTGGTATCTTGTTCAGGCTTTGATGAATCATATGTTAATGAATTGTTACATGCCTGTATATATATATATATATATATATATATATATATATATATATATATGCATAAGTATTTAACTCCTCCCTTCTTGTTGGTGGTAGAGTATAGTGTAATTTTATTTTTAACATTTGTGTTTTTAACAGGTGTTTTTATTTTTTTATGTGGCTGGGTAATAAACTTATAATTTAGATTTTATGACTCTTTTATTAGGGTTGCTCTGATCTAGTTCATCAGATGTCCATTTAATATGTTAGGCGTGTATGTTTGTAATTTGTTTTTTGATCTAAAGAATTTTTGTACTTTTCTACTTAAATTTCTACTTTTTGAGTATGTGTTGTGTGTGTGTGTGTGTGTGTGTGTTTATGTATATGTTTCTATGTTTACTTTGTGTGTGTGTGTGTGTGTGTGTGTGTGTGTGTGTTCGTGTGGGTGTCTATGTACATGGTTGTATTTGGTGTATATATGTATATATACACAAGAATTGAATTTAAAATAAGAATTAAATTTTAAATAAGATTGGTGTATATATATATATATATATATATAAGATTGCTGTATATATATATATATATATATATATATATATATATATATATATATATATATATATATATATATATATATAATCCCAACGTAAGTGATAACAAATAGACTTTATTGTCTGACCAAACTAAACAGAAATAATAAAAAAGAGGATAGAAGAATATAAAGAAAAGCTGATACAATGTTTATAGAATAAATGTTCTAAACGAAGAGTCTTTGTTGATCGTCTTGAGGTAATTAATAGAGAATAAAAGTAATCGCTTATTGATATGTAAAGGCCCTCATATAACAGGTACACGGAATGCCTGTGGGGGTGAAGTCCCCCTGTCCTAATGGATATGGGACACAACTGGTGTGTTAGCTCTGGTGGCTGGATAGTCTAAGAGAAAAGAGAATTTGCTTTTGGCGGTACTGCATTTTACTCTACCGATCGCAACGCCGCCTAGTTGCCTAACGAACAACCATGACAAGTAAGAAAAATAATCCCAGTACTTTTATATAGTACTGTTACATATTCACTTTCGGGATTTCATCTTTAAATTCATATAGAAATAATTCGTCAATAGTGTATGTTCCCATTTCTACACGTACAAACATATAGACAAAATTCCGCTTATGAAAGCGCCTGGTGTAATGGTTAAAGTCATGGGAAATGGACTCGTCGTCCCGAGTTCAAATCCTGGACGTGGTAATTGCATTTTCACTTAGTGCTAATAGCCTTGGGAAATGTATGAATCCTACTCTTCCTCCAGCTATGGATAAATAGTAGGGCAGACTGGGCTCTTTAACCTTGGTTAGGCAACTTATTTATTTAAATCTTCTAGGAGAAGGAAAACTCTGAATTCAAACCTGTTGAACTCCGCTTAAAAAATTGACCTTGTGTCACATCCTACCCATGCGAAGGGGTTGGTAAATATATAGAGACAAATTTCCGTATGTAAAGTACCAACAATTATTCTTTATGGATATGAGCGATGGAAGACTATATATCTATTTATTTACTCATTCATTTATTATAGGCACTAGCAGTAATCATAATCTATCTATCTATTTATCTATCTATAAATATAAATATATACATATGCATATACATACATAGATAGATAGATAACCTACTTAAGTTTCACAAATAAGGATAATCAGGGTTAATTTTGATGAATTAATTAAGAAATTGATTAATTAAAGACAATTGTGGAAGTGAATAATACAATTACAACCGTTGAAAACAGTTTCATAGTGAAAGTGAAAGTTAGATAGTTGATTGCGTCATTCAAAAGTCAAATATCAAACACGATTGCTATATGTACCTTTCTACTAAATCCGCACATATTTGATTTTTTTTTCTTGTTGCTGGACGTTTGGGCTTTGCATGAAGAAAGACACAATGCCAGATCTCAGTTTAGTGTTGTACATCTAAAACCTGCAGTCATAAAGAGGGACTCAACGCCAGGGTTAAATTTGGTATTATCGCAAAATAATAAAGTGTGGAGATCAGTGTATGGTGTCACCCGTGGAGATAGTGTGTAGAAGTTGAAAAGTGTAAAAGTGAACCCCCCTCCCACAAAAAACAGTGTTAGACGTGGAAGTGATTATCCAAGTCAGACCTACGATTGTGAAGAAAAAGTGACATTGGGCAAGTTGGCTAGGTGTTTGGAGGGGACAGACGCAAGGTGACGGTCTGTCCTCCGAGGCCGTTTACTTGGGCTGATTTAATAAAGAGGTCTACGAAACCCAACATCAAGTCTTGTGTTCATTAATAAAAACTAAAAACGGACACAAAGCAGAAAGAACCCAAGAAGACTCAAGTGGTTCCAGATCAAAAGAACAGAGAGAAACCAGCTACTCAACAGCTGATCCTAAATACAGAAATAACAGAATAAAAGAGACAGCATGCTCAGAGAGACGTTAGACAACCCAACCAAATCCATAGAAGATATCATTAAAATAAAAAAATAAAAATATACAACATAAGTATGACAATAAGGCAACATACATCATTGTGACCGTAACGTTACACACAATTACATATTCCTTAAATTCGTACGTTACATTATGTATACATTGTAAACCACTGAGAACCAATTTTTCTAGAAAATGAAACATTTTCAAAAGAAAAGTAAAAGATGGTAATTTTTATTGTTGCATACTTCTTTACTTCCCTTATTCTTACCTTCTTCTTAGCTGGATATATATATATATATATATATATATATATATAATAAAGTAATCCACAGACACGTGTTTCGAGGTATCACCTCTCATCAGTGTGGTTATACCGCTTAACAGCTACCTCTGGCTGGGTTCGAGACCCGAATGAACTTTCGTCCGCCAAACCTCTTACCCGTGCGGCCACATACAGCTGTCAAATATAGGAGACTATTTAATCGCTACATTTCCAAGCAGAAATGAAATTCACTAGAGGCCCAAAACTTTATTTATGTAAACAGAGCGAGGTTTATCTGTACGCCGAATACGGTGAATTTTGCAATTAAATCCCTTCTAATTAAAGTGCTCAACCAAATTTGGGAGCATATATAATAAAGTAATCCACAGACACGTGTTTCGAGGTATCACCTCTCATCAGTGTGGTTATTCCGTTTAACAGTTACCTCTGGCCGGGTTCGAGACTCGAATGAAGGGTTGGTATATATATATATATATATATATATATATATATATATATATATATATATCAAACCCTTTCGTTATGAGTAGGATGTGAGATGAGGTCAATTTCTAAGTGGAGTTTAACCGGTAGGTCTTCAAGACAGCATCTTGTGTCTGCCTAGTTTTTCGTAGTCGGACAATACTGGTGTGTCCTTGTGTAGCAGTCCACATGAGAACGTCATTTATGGGTTCGTCCTTGCTTCTACAGCAATATCTTGTGCCATGTATATAATTTGCAGTAAATATGTCACTGTATTTTATAAGAAAAATGAAGATATAGTGAGTTATTTGCTACAAGTATATATATATATATATATATATATATATATATATATATATATATATATATATATATATAAAATTTTTTTGTCTGAATTTCTGAGATGAAGAATTACTATATGCTGATGCTTATCCTTGTCTTGATTGTTAAATAAGTTGTGACATTTAAGCTGGAGTGTACAATAGCTGAAACCTTTTAACTAATAACAACCCAGATGAGAAATAGTCAGGTGCAAGATAACCCAGACCACAGCAGTGTTAAAATCAGATAGAATACTTAGAAAAATCCTGGAAATTTGAGGAAACGTACTGCATTCAGATTTCAGGGTTAAACTACCATCTAAAACTAGTGTGAACATCTCAAAAGGCGTATAATAATAATAATAATAATAATAATAATAATAATAATAATAATAATAATAATAATGTACAAAATTTCCAACAACCTCATAAACTTCATTAAAAAAGCCATGGAAAACTGGCGAGTTCAATTAAAAGCTGGAAAACAATCCCTGGCAGACGTAAAAATCCAAAGAGGTATCTTCCAAGGAGACTCGTTATCACCACTACTCTTTATTATAGCAATGATGCCGCTTAATCATATACTTAAAAAATGTACAGGGGGATACAAATTCACTCACAAGAAAAGATAAATCACCTTATATACATGGATGACATAAAAAAAATTCCAAAAAATGAAAAAGAATTGGAGAGCCTAATACAAACTATTAGAATATATAGCCAGGATATAGGGATGGAATTTGGAATTGAAAAGTGTGCTATGCTAGTAATAAAACGGGGTGAAAGAAAACTAGTGGATGGAATACAACTGCCAAATCAGGAAACTATAAAATCACTTGATGAAAATGAAAGCTACAAATACTTAGGAATTTTAGAAGCGGACAATATCATGCAAACAGAAATGAAAGGAAAAGTTAAAAAAGAATATCTCAGGAGAACTAGAAAACTTCTAGAACCCAAACTTAACAGCAGAAATCTGATCAAAGGAATCAATACCTGGGCTGTCCCCATTATAAGATACTCAGGACCATTCATTCAGGATTGGAAAAGGATCTGGAATATTTGGAAATCAAAGGAAGGATTGAAACCATTCAGAACACTGCACTGCTGAAATCTGCCAGAATACTCAGAAGAGTCCTGGAGACCTGAGGAGGCTTGCTGTCACTCAGACTCCAGTAAAAGACCATCAGCTAATGCTGATGTGAAAACTCAAAAAGAGCAAATAATAATAATAATAATAAACAAAAAAAGAACAACTGGTAGACTTTGCAGTCCCAGCAGATCACAGGGTGAAGATGAAGGAAAACGAAAAGGTCAACAAATACCGGACCTTGCCAGAGAACTGAAAAAACTGTTGAATATTAGGGTCAAAGTAATACCAATTGTAGTTAGGGCACTTAGAATGGTCCAAAAAATCTTGACATAAAGACTGAAAGAACTGGGAATCAGATGAAGAATTAAGACATTCCAGAACACTATATTGCTGAAATAAGCTAGAATACTCAGAAGAGTCCTGGAGACCTGAGGAAACTTTTTATCACTCAGAATCCAGTGAATGACAATCAGTCAAAGCTGGTGTGAAAAGCTATGATAATAATAAAGTCCTTAAGACCTTGGGAGACTTGCTGTCACTCAGCCTCCAGTGAAAGGCCACCAGCTAAGATTGGTGTGAAAAAATCCCAAAATAATGGCATAAGGACCAATTATATCGAAGCGGAGTGGATAGAAATGGAGTCTATCATCTTTTCACTAGTGCTAGACCATGGAGATTGGTTTTGTTTCTGGGGTCGAGCACCACCTCTCACCATCATGACTGCACAGATCCAAGCTATGCTAATCATGTGCTGAGTTGGTGAGGGCCAGTATCGAAACCAGAACCTTGTAGTTCCAATGCAGATACTCTACTGACTGAGCTAAACTAACCCCCCAAATATATATATATATATATATATATACATCTCTCTATTTTTTTGCTTTTTCTTGAGAACTATGGAAGATTATCTGCTGTGCATCTATTATCTGTGTGAAGATTAGAGTTGCTGAGGACAGAAGAATGAAAGTGAATGTTTACCCAACCCATTCATCATAGGTAGGATGTGACACAAGGTCTCAAGTATGGGGCATCCAGTGAGGTTTAAACTCACAAATCAGTAGTAATGGATCTGCAAGACGAAATTGCTCACCGTTACACCATGATGGGATTCCCAAAAGAATAAAAGTGCTATGCAAACAAACCTGTGTGAGAAAGTTATTTAAGAAGAAAAGCCCTTGCTCAAGGTCAATCCAATTTATTTTATCTAAAAGACACATCAGATTAGAAAATTGTAAAATGTGTGGGGACAGAGACAAACAGGTTTATCATGTTATAATTGAATGTAGCAAACTGGCACAAAGGGAGTACAAGACTAGTCATGGTCTACTGGGAAATGTCATTGAAATTGAATTTTGACCATACTACCAAATGGTATATACACAAACCAGAATCCATATAAGAAAATCAGACATAAAATTCTCTTGGATTTTGAGATACAAACCAAAATAAAAACAAAAAAACTTGTGATCAAATGGATTTTGCCATTTCAGCAGATCACAGAGTGAAAATGAAAGAAAACAAAAAGTTTTAGAAAAAAAAGACTGGGAGAATTAGAGTAAAAATCGAGACCCTCCAAACAACAGGATTGTTAAGATCAGCTAGAAGATTCCTGGTGACCTGAGGAGACTTGTTGTCACTCAGCCTCCAATGAAAGACCACCAGCTAATGTTGATGCAAAAAACTTACAAGGAGTGAAATAAAAATAAAAATTAATTTCAAAACTGCTTTTATGATTTAAAAAAAATTGTATGTAGCCTCAGTCAATGTGGAATTATCTTATTATAATGAAGATTGTGTGTTTTTCTGTCTTTTTTATAGTAAAAATCCTTGTCCAATGCATTTTCATAGTAAAAATCCTTGTCCAATGCATTTTCATAGTAAAAATCATTGTCCAATGCATTTTTATTGTAAAAATCCTTGTCCAATGCATTTTCATAGTAAAAATCATTTCCTATGCATTTTTATAGTAAAAATCATTTTGGTTTAAAGTGAAGTGTAAAATTGAACACAAATTGAGCAAAGTATACAAAATTTTGGAAAACTAAAAAAGCTACTTCAAATATATATATATATATATATATCTTATTATAATGGAGATTGTGTGTTTTTCTGTCTGTAACCGAAACTAAATCACTACTCAAGTCTCAATTCCCTTAGTTATTGACGTCACATTCACCATGAATTTATCCTTATTTTAACCTCAATTATTGATAAAATTGTTTTACATTATTTATACTGTTAACCATATCTACATACTAATAACATGCAATTGTATTTATATATACAACAAAATAGCGGTTTACAGTGTGAACGGGAAGGCTAATTTGCATATTGATATTAAAAATGTAATTTTAATAAATATGTGCTTAGTATTATTGGTTTCTAACTGTTTGGTTTTACTTTAATGAATATAAGCAAAAATCTCTTCAATTAATCTTAAAAGAAATCCATTAACAAGAAAAAATAACTGTCATTTTATTCTTTACTTCCTCTTTTAACTAAATACTTAAATTAGAAAAAAATAATAATGAAAGACGAGAGTGATGGAAGAGTAAGTTTCAGTTGTTCTATTTTTCGATTATACCCCCTCTGTTCCAAATCTTTTTATCTGTATTCTCATTCAGTTTCATTAGCCTTTCTAATTTAATATGATATTTTATTATATTAAAACTTAAATACTTGCACCCGGAGGCTGCATATATTTGCTAGTTATTATAAATTAGTAAACTATTCAGATATTGTCTCAGTGCATGGATAATTGATTATTACAATAATAATTCATTCATTTAATGTCACTAGCAAATATATGCACCCTCCGGGTGCAAGTATTTAAGTTTTGATATAATAAAATAAATATAATATATAATATAATAAAATATCATATTAAATTAGAAAGGCTAATGAAACTGACTAAGAATGCAGATAAAAAGATCTGCAACAGAGGGGGTATAATCGAAAAATAGAACAACTTTGAAACTAACTATTCCATCATTTTCCATTACTCCCCTCTTTTATTGGTAAATTTTCCTAATTTAACTATTTAGTTAAAATAGGAAGTAAAGGATAATATTACAGTTATTTCTTCTTGTAAATAAATTTCTTTTAAGATTTATCCACGAGATTTTTGTTTATATTTCTTAAGATAAAACTAAACAATTAGAAATCAATAATACCAAGCACATATTTATTAAAATAAAATTTTAAATATCAATATGCAAATTAGCCTTCTCGTTCAAACTGTAAACCGCTATTTTGTTGTATATATAAATACAATTGCATGTTATTAGTACGTAGATATGGTCAACAGTATTAATAATGTAATACAATTTTTATTAATAACTGAAGGTTTAAAAGAATGAAATCATGGAGAATTTGATGTTTAATTAAGGGAATTGTGACTTGAGTAGTAATATAGTTTCGGTTACAGACAGAAAAACACACAATCTCCATTATAATAAGAGATATTTAAGAAGACTTGTATAGCATGATAAATTAGGATATGTTAACAGTTTCCTAATTTAAACCTTTTAATTTCATTGTTGTTTTTGCTATTTTTGTTGTTTTTGTTGATGTTTTTATTGTTGTTTCAACAGGTGAGCTTTAAATGGTTGCATGATTTATTAGTTTATCTGATGAATTAGAATCAATTTCTTTCTTTGTTTTGTTTTCTAATTGCAACAGTTGTGAAAGAGAAGTAGATTCATTAGAAATATAATCTATTAGATTAAAATCAATAACATTAATAAGGAATTCAGAACTAACAATAGTGACAATTAATTTTGGGCAAAAAATCATTATTCAAATGTTTCACATTTTAAAATGTAAATCCAGAATATTACATTAACTGTGAAATGATGGCATATCATTTAAGCACATATACAGGGTTAATTTATTTGACTCTCCCATGAGGCCAAAATGTGACACAAGGATTTATATATATATATATATATATATATATATATATATACTAGCAAATATATGCACCCTCCGGGTGCCAGTATTTAAGTTTTAATATAATAAAATATATTAAATTAGAAAGGCTGATGAAACTGAATAAGAATGCAGATAAAAAGATTTTGAACAGAGGGGGTATGATTGAAAAATAGAACAACTTTGAAACTAACTATTCCATCATTTTCCATTACTCCCATCTGTCTTTGTTAAATTTTCCTAATTTAACTATTTAGTTAAAATAGGAAGTAAAGAATAATATTACAGTTATTTCTTCTTGTTAATGGATTTCTTTTAAGATTTATACCTGAGATTTTTGCTCATATTCAATAAGATAAAACCAAACAATTAGAAATCCATAATACTAAGCATAGATTTATTAAAATTTTGAAGATCAAAATGCAAATTAGCCTTACCATTCACACTGTAATCCGCTATTTTGTTGTATATATAAATACAATTGCATGTTATTAGTATGTAGATATGGTCAACAGTCTTAATGATGTAAAACAATGTTATTAATAATTAGGTTTTAAATAAAAAATAAAATCATGGAGAATGTAATGTAAATAATAAAGGGAATTGTGATTTATATAGTAAAATAGTTTCGGTTACTGACAGACAAACCCACAATCTCAATTATAAATAAATATATATATATATATATATATATATATATATATATATATATATATCAGTCATCCACAGACACGTGTTTCGAAGTTTACTTCTCATCAGTGCAACTCTACTTTTAACAGCTACCTCTAGCCGGGATCAAAACCTGACAGAATTTCCATCTGCCAATTTCCTTACCCTTGCAGCCATCAGCAGCTGTCAGTCTGGGGTGAACAATTAACTGATACATACTTTACGAGGGTATGTTTTTACAATTACCAGAGAACTCAAATCTGTAAACATCGGATAGCCGAGTAATGGCTTACACCAAACGGTGAAATTTCAATTAATGTCCCCCGCAACAGTGCTATACCATGGGAGTGGGAAGCGTATATATATATATATATATATATATATATATATATATATATATATATATATATATATATGTTGAAAGATAAATGGAAAAAATATTGTACGGATAAAAATTATCTATTGAGATGCCAACATGTGTTTTGACCAAGAGTTTATCCTTGTATATACTGTATTCTATTTATCATTATTTTATATACAAAATAGAATGAAATAATAATAATAGAGAAACATAAAATTTAAGTATACAAAAAGTGGTCTTCTTCAGGGTAGGATATTTTGATATTCTGTATTTAAAATAATAATAAATAAAATACAATGTATACAAGGACAAACTCTTAGTCGAAACACGTATCGGCATCTCAATGAATAATTTTTATTCATACATTTTCTTTCTATTTATCTTTCAACATAATTGTCAGATTCACTTCTATTTTTCTCACTTATATATATAATATATATATATATATATATATATATGAGCTTAAGTAAACAAACAAATGTGTTTATTTTTATATGGCTTTAAGCCAACAATTTTTGGAGGATATGTGCTTAATTGAAGTCATACCTAATTTTGAAATTTAATTAGTTAATAATTAATGAATTTAGGTTGAAATGCACATTCAGGGATTGACATTTTCTCTATTTGTTTAGCCTTACATTTGAACATATATGCCTGCCTAAATTCATTAATTATCAACTAATTAAATTCCAAAATTAGGTATGACTTCAATTAAGCACATATCCTCCAAATATATATATATATATATATATATATATATATATATATACACCAACCCCTCTGCATGACACAAGGTTAATTTCATAAGTGGAGTTGAACAGGTTTGAATTCAGAGTTTTCCTTCTACACTGGTTGCCAAGATTAAAGAGAACAGTCTGACCTACTATTTACCCATAGAGGGAGGGAGAATAGTTGGATTCATATTTTTCCCGAGGATATTAGTGCTCTGTGAAATCCTCATCCAAGATTTGAATTCATCTCATTGTGTCCATTTCTTACGAAGGTAACCATTACACCAGGAGCCTCCATAAGGTTGTTTTGATAAATTAAGTAAAGATGTGCCATGAGAAGCGTTATGATCATTTAAAAAATTCAGACAAATAGTAAGTAAAAAAGTAAGTAAAGTCGACGGGGCGGCCTAAAGTCGGTATCAGCCAGTCAGCGAGGGAGTCTATCCCCTTTTCACAAGCGCTAGACCAAGAAGATTGTTTTAGCATCTGAGGTGGAGCGCCACACCTACCATCAGCTCCTTACTTTACCGCACAGATCCCTGTGCTACTCATATGCTGAGTTGGCGGGGGCCAGTATCGAACTAGGAACCTTGTGGTTTCTAGCCGAACACTCTACCGACTGAGCTAAACCATGAACTGTTACTAAGGATGAATATCTATAATGTTTCAGATTTTACAACCTTCTTCAGGACATTGTTGAGATGTTGTGTAGGAGATGTTGTTAAATCCTTGCTTTTCAAGTATCAAGTGTCGTTGGTTGCATACTATATAATTTTGTTTTTTTTGGACTGTTGTCGTCTTTATTGTGGTATGTAAAAACACTATGTTTCAACCACTTCAGGTGTTCCCTGTATAGGAAACAAGTCTTCTGCATTTTTAGCTCATAAGGTTAGTCATAAAATCTTTCTTCAGTTTTATAATTTAATCATTCATATTTGATAAATAAAGATCAAGAATAAATCACAGGTAAACAAACATAGTTACCTTATTTTTTCTTTACACTTGCATTGTGATACCCTTCAAAACCAACCACCAAACCAATATAAACACAATGCAAATACTTAATTTAATGTAAACATTATTTTACATTTGCATTGTGATACCCTTCAAAACCAACCACCAAACTAATATAAACACAATGCAAATACTTAATTTAATGTAAACATTATTTTACATTTGCATTGTGATACCCTTCAAAACCAACCACCAAACTAATATAAACACAATGCAAATACTTAATTTAATGTAAACATTATTTTACATTTGCATTGTGATACCCTTCAAAACCAACCACCAAACAATATAAACACAATGCAAATACTTAATTTAATGTAAACATTATTTTACATTTGCATTGTGATACCCTTCAAAACCAACCACCAAACCAATATGAACACAATGCAAATACTTAATTTAATGTAAACATTATTTTACATTTGCATTGTGATACCCTTCAAAACCAACCACCAAACCAATATAAACACAATGCAAATACTTAATTTAATGTAAACATTATTTTACATTTGCATTGTGATACCCTTCAAAACCAACCACCAAACCAATATAAACACAATGCAAATACTTAATTTAATGTAAACATTATTTTACATTTGCATTGTGATACCCTTCAAAACCAACCACCAAACTAATATAAACACAATGCAAATACTTGATTTAATGTAAACATTATTTTACATTTGCATTGTGATACCCTTCAAAACCAACCACCAAACTAATATAAACACAATGCAAATACTTGATTTAATGTAAACATTATTTTAAATTTGCATTGTGATACCCTTCAAAACCAACCACTAAACTAATATAAACACAATGCAAATACTTAATTTAATGTAAACATTATTTTAAATTTGCATTGTGATACCCTTCAAAACCAACCACTAAACTAATATAAACACAATGCAAATACTTAATTTAATGTAAACATTATTTTAAATTTGCATTGTGATACCCTTCAAAACCAACCACTAAACTAATATAAACACAATGCAAATACTTAATTTAATGTAAACATTATTTTAAATTTGCATTGTGATACCCTTCAAAACCAACCACTAAACTAAATAAAACACAATGCAAATACTTAATTTAATGTAAACATTATTTTACATTTGCATTGTGATACCCTTCAAAACCAACCACCAAACTAATATAAACACAATGCAAATACTTGATTTAATGTAAACATTATTTTACATTTGCATTGTGATACCCTTCAAAACCAACCACCAAACTAATATAAACACAATGCAAATACTTGATTTAATGTAAACATTATTTTACATTTGCATTGTGATACCCTTCAAAACCAACCACCAAACTAATAAAACACAATGCAAATACTTGATTTAATGTAAACATTATTTTACATTTGCATTGTGATACCCTTCAAAACCAACCACCAAACTAATATAAACACAATGCAAATACTTGATTTAATGTAAACATTATTTTAAATTTGCATTGTGATACCCTTCAAAACCAACCACTAAACTAATATAAACACAATGCAAATACTTAATTTAATGTAAACATTATTTTACATTTGCATTGTGATACCCTTCAAAACCAACCACCAAACTAATATAACACAATGCAAATACTTGATTTAATGTAAACATTATTTTACATTTGCATTGTGATACCCTTCAAAACCAACCACCAAACTAATATAAACACAATGCAAATACTTGATTTAATGTAAACATTATTTTACATTTGCATTGTGATACCCTTCAAAACCAACCACCAAACTAATATAAACACAATGCAAATACTTGATTTAATGTAAACATTATTTTACATTTGCATTGTGATACCCTTCAAAACCAACCACCAAACTAATATAAACACAATGCAAATACTTGATTTAATGTAAACATTATTTTACATTTGCATTGTGATACCCTTCAAAACCAACCACCAAACTAATATAAACACAATGCAAATACTTGATTTAATGTAAACATTATTTTACATTTGCATTGTGATACCCTTCAAAACCAACCACCAAACTAATATAAACACAATGCAAATACTTGATTTAATGTAAACATTATTTTACATTTGCATTGTGATACCCTTCAAAACCAACCACCAAACCAATATAAACACAATGCAAATACTTAATTTAATGTAAACATTATTTTACATTTGCATTGTGATACCCTTCAAAACCAACCACCAAACTAATATAAACACAATGCAAATACTTAATTTAATGTAAACATTATTTTACATTTGCATTGTGATACCCATCAAAACCAACCACCAAACCAATATGAACACAATGCAAATACTTAATTTAATGTAAACATTATTTTACATTTGCATTGTGATACCCTTCAAAACCAACCACCAAACTAATATAAACACAATGCAAATACTTGATTTAATGTAAACATTATTTTACATTTGCATTGTGATACCCTTCAAAACCAACCACCAAACCAATATAAACACAATGCAAATACTTAATTTAATGTAAACATTATTTTACATTTGCATTGTGATACCCTTCAAAACCAACCACCAAACCAATATAAACACAATGCAAATACTTAATTTAATGTAAACATTATTTTACATTTGCATTGTGATACCCTTCAAAACCAACCACCAAACCAATATAAACACAATGCAAATACTTAATTTAATGTAAACATTATTTTACATTTGCATTGTGATACCCTTCAAAACCAACCACCAAACCAATATAAACACAATGCAAATACTTGATTTAATGTAAACATTATTTTACATTTGCATTGTGATACCCTTCAAAACCAACCACCAAACTAATATGAACACAATGCAAATACTTGATTTAATGTAAACATTATTTTACATTTGCATTGTGATACCCTTCAAAACCAACCACCAAACTAATATAAACACAATGCAAATACTTGATTTAATGTAAACATTATTTTACATTTGCATTGTGAAACCCTTCAAAACCAACCACCAAATTAATATAAACACAATGCAAATACTTGATTTAATGTAAACATTATTTTACATTTGCATTGTGATACCCTTCAAAACCAACCACCAAACCAATATAAACACAATGCAAATACTTAATTTAATGTAAACATTATTTTACATTTGCATTGTGATACCCTTCAAAACCAACCACCAAATTAATATAAACACAATGCAAATACTTGATTTAATGTAAACATTATTTTACATTTGCATTGTGATACCCTTCAAAACCAACCACCAAACCAATATAAACACAATGCAAATACTTAATTTAATGTAAACATTTTTTTACATTTGCATTGTGATACCCTTCAAAACCAACCACCAAACCAATATAAACACAATGCAAATACTTAATTTAATGTAAACATTTTTTTACATTTGCATTGTGATACCCTTCAAAACCAACCACCAAACCAATATAAACACAATGCAAATACTTAATTTAATGTAAACATTATTTTACATTTGCATTGTGATACCCTTCAAATCCAACCACCAAACCAATATAAACACAATGCAAATACTTAATTTAATGTAAACATTATTTTACATTTGCATTGTGATACCCTTCAAAACCAACCACCAAACCAATATAAACACAATGCAAATACTTAATTTAATGTAAACATTATTTTACATTTGCATTGTGATACCCTTCAAATCCAACCACCAAACCAATATAAACACAATGCAAATACTTAATTTAATGTAAACATTATTTACATTTGCATTGTGATACCCTTCAAAACCAACCACCAAACCAATATAAACACAATGCAAATACTTAATTTAATGTAAACATCATTTTACATTTGCATTGTGATACCCTTCAAAACCAACCACCAAACCAATATAAACACAATGCAAATACTTAATTTAATGTAAACATTATTTTACATTTGCATTGTGATACCCTTCAAAACCAACCACCAAACCAATATAAACACAATGCAAATACTTAATTTAATGTAAACATCATTTTACATTTGCATTGTGATACCCTTCAAAACCAACCACCAAACCAATATAAACACAATGCAAATACTTAATTTAATGTAAACATCATTTTACATTTGCATTGTGATACCCTTCAAAACCAACCACCAAACTAATATGAACACAATGCAAATACTTGATTTAATGTAAACATTATTTTACTCAAATGATTAAATTATACACCTGTGTGATAATTCCATGCATGTTTTTTTTTAACGCAAAAATACATGCGTACAAAAATGTTTATTTAAATAAATATTGTAAAGCTTTAAGTATTTAAGCAAATTATAAAACACTTTTAAATAAAGATCAATTTTTTTCCATAATAATTTCATCAATGTGTCTTTTTTTAATTAGCTGTATTTATTTTTTACTGTTTTTCCAAACAAATAGATTGTTAGTGGTGAATCTGGTGCTTGCCCACCCTTCCCTATTTACCTGAACTGATTCAAGCTAGATCACTAAATGTGAGTAATAATGATCCTACTTAATTGGGTGAATACTTAAGCAACAGTTGGTTCTGTAAGAACCTGATTCCTTTCTTTATAAAAAAAATGTCTTGATTCAGCATTAAATGACTCAAAAAGAGTTGATATGCAGTAAAAGAAAATAACCAACCAACCAGCCATTTACTTGATTTAAATCTGCAATAATTTTAGGGTCAAATTTCCAAATAAAAACATCCTTTGGAAGAACTCAGTCAGAATATGACACACAATTCAAGGAAAAAAACATCAAGCAATTTACATTTTATTGGTAATTTGCCACATAAACAGTACTGTAATTTGCCACATGAAAAAAAATACAGGTCATGGCTTACTTAGTGCTGTATTTTATTAAACAGGAATTTATATCAAATAGCATTTTGAAGATTGTAAGCTTTAAAATCCAGCAAAAGACTCTGGCATTGCCCGGGACAAAATAATGGAGAGGTAAATTTAACAGCAGTACAATGAACATATACAGTGGTACCTTGACTTATGAGTTGAATTTGGTCCATGACCAAGCTCGTAACTCAATTTCCTCGTATATCAATAGATTAATTTATGTAATTTATTTAGAGAGCTTGAGAATCATTTTAAAAGATCAACAAAGATGGTGTCCATGCTAAAATGGGAGAATTAAAAACTGCATTAAGAATAAAACTTAGACTTAATTTTTATAAAATCCTTTCCATTATTTCTCTGAATTTTTGAGATGGGGCCTGATAATTAGTATTATTTGGATTATTTGGACTATTGTCCTCATCTTCATTGTTTTCTGTACAGTGTTTCAGCTGAAGTGCCCTTTGGGCTTCTTCAGGTATTTCTTGTCAGACTCAGCCATATCGAGCTCAGGAACCTTCTTTTTGAACTCAGGAACCTTCTAGTTGTAATCAGGAGTTATCACAGAAACCTTGAACCTAACCCTTTATTCAATCCACGGGGTAACCTGTTCTCATTTCACTAACCATAGCTGGTGTACAGGTGTTAAGCTTGTGTCAAATATTATTCTTATAATAATTGTTGTAATCGGGAACCATCACGGAACTTTGAACCCAACCCTTTATTCAATCCACGGGGTATCCTGTTCTCATTTCGCTAACCATAGCTGGTGTACAGGTGTTAAGCTTTGTTAATTATTATTCTATGTTACTGTATAACAATGAAGATGAGGACAATAGTTTGAATAATCCAAATAATACTAATCTTTTCCATTATTTGTATGTGTTTATTTAGTAACTCATCATCATCAGGTTGCACTGGTAACACAGATATCCATCCATTTTAATGTAGTATAGAAATGTATAACCATGCAGTATATGAGGAATAAACAATCTAAAAAAAATACTTTTAACTAAATCAAGTTCATAGTAAATTTATCTAAAATTCTAAAAATTTAAAAGTTAAAAGAAAATATGAATTCAAAAATTTTAAAACCTAAATAAGACAGAAAATTTTCCATGGCCTAAGGGGAAAGAAAAATTATTTAAAAGAAGAAAAAAATGTTACATTTAATTTTTTTCTCCGTAGTGATGTACCCAAAATATTTTTAAGAAACCATGTTTTCATGAATGGGAACATTTTCAAATATATCCTATTTAAAAAAAAAAAGTTTTATATATTAATTTTTTTTTTCAAAATTCCTTAGGTCTTGAAAATATGAGTAAATACCTTTTTTTTAATTAAATTTACGTCATATTGCCAATATGTCAAAAACCAGTGAACAAAATGTCTCTTTTTGGCTAATATTTTCTCCTATTGTCATTAGAATCTATTATTATTATCAAGTAAGATATTTTAAAAACAGAAAACCAATTTTACATTCTACTCACAAAAAAGATAAATTGTTTCACCTTACACAAATCTGTATAAGGTTTAGTTAAATGCGAGACAAATGATCAAATTGATTTTATATTTAATATTTTCAACTGAGTTTTATTTATTGATTTGATTAAAAGAATAAATAAAAATGAAAAATATTTACACTCATTTGTAAGCAGTAAAAATAACTGACACCAGTCTGAACTGAAACTGTCATATCAGCTTTTCTATCGCCAAATAGATTAACCTGTCTAGCTTGGTTGAACATATCAGGAAAATGTGCTCTTACCAGATCAGCAAAGTACACAAGTTTCCCCCATCACAATAGAATAAATAATTTTTAAAGGCTCCCACCCCACCAAATCACACCCATTTTTTTTGTTCAGTTAAGGAATCATTGATATTTCTTTAATCCACTTTTTAAACTTTAAATAGCAGTAAACAGATTGGTTTCTAATCAGGGCTGTAGTGTCAGAGTTAAAGTCAGAAGTAATTAAGGGGTCACTTGAGTTGGAGTCAGTAAAACTATACAGACTCCAACTCCAGTTGAATTTACACTTATATGGCCCTATAGTTTAGTATGTAAAGTTATACAGTGTTCACTTCTTAAAAATATAAAAAATCATGGTTTTATATTTATTTGTTGGCCATAATCAATTACATAAAGAGGAGTTAGAGACAAAGGTTTTGTGTTCTGACTCCACACTCCAGTTTCTAATCAGAGCCAAATTAAAAATTTAACAAATCTATATTCATACAAAATAAGTCAGAAACTCAGATATTTAATTTTGTAGACTGATAAGCTAATCAACATTTGTTTTAATTAAGAAATTTGTACCTTTCCTACTTAGTCTTCTCTGTCACTCCATCCCACAAGTGTTTCAAGTGTTTCTTGTAAATAAAGTATATCAGAAAGAACTTCTCTGCATTTATTAGCATCCTCTTCTGAAACAACAATTCTAAATTCTTACACATCTAACATTTTCTCCTCTGTCGCTCCATCCCAGTTCGTGTCTTTTAAATTGTGCAAATACATTTTAAGTCATTGCTGATGAAGTGGTAAGTTCAGTTTTAGATATGATAGCATCTTAATTCTTTTTCACTCAAATACTTGATGTATCAAGATATATTGATCGCCACTAAGTCACTGGTATTGACCAAACTTTGCTTCAAAATGATCAGTTTAAAATTTGTATTGTATTTTCAATTCTTCTAGGAAACACTTGGTTAATTCTAGAAATGCATTTGTTGTATGATCCAAAACAGTGAAGGGTTTCCTTTGTTAATTTTCCATTTCTTCCAAGATTCTAACCCGTCACAGAATATTAAAAGAAATCTAAAATGTTTTTTCATTTACTCTAAGTGGATTACAGTATTTATTTCTAAGCCAACAACATAGTCATGAGAAGTCATAAATTGTGAATGTATCTGTAAGTTAGTTTTAAATAAAGTTCATTAGATATAAAACCAGAGGTGGGTAATTTTCCATAAGTGTTGGGAGTTATGATTGACATTTTAGATGACCCCAACTGACCCCCCGGTACAGAGACAGGAGAATAGTTAGTTAAGCAGTTGTGACCCAGCTTTGAGAGAGCGTAGACGTTTTGTCAGCTCCGGATCGGTCTCTCCCTGTGGTGGAACCAATATGGGCTAGAAGAAAATAAAGCTTGATCAAGCAAAACCAAGTCTTGTTTTAATTAATTAAATGAAGAAACAAGCCATGTCCAGCCCAAAGAAGAAGCCCCTTGATCAGCCCAAAGAAAATGGCGACCAAAGTAGAAACAGTTAGATACAACGAGTCAGCAACAAGTAAGAAGAGTAAGCTCTATCATCCTTATCTCTAATATATCTCTCTGTCTCTGTCTCTCTCTATTAAATACACAAGTATGTTAGAAGGGTATATATGATGATATAACAATGATTGCTCTTTCACTTCTATATTAATTTGTCATATTCACATATGTGGTTGTCTCATGTCTCTCACTAAAAATCCTAAATTATTATTATTATTTCACTCCTTTTGAGTTTTTTTCACACCAGCGTTAGCTGATACTTTTTCACTTGAGTCTGGGTGACAACAAGTCTCCTCAGGTCTCAAGATCTCTTCTGAGTATTCTAGCTGATCTCAACAATGCTGATGTCTGGAAGTCTCAATTCTTTCTCTAATTTCCAATAACTCCTGTATGTTTTCTACATTTTGGAGACCGTTTCAAGTGCACCAACTACAATTGCTATCACTTTGACCCTCATATTCCACATCTTTTTCAATTCTCTAGTGGCAAACTAGCACAATGGGAATACAAAACTAGGCACAACTGGGTTGGAAAGGTGATCTACTGGGAATTATGCAAAAAACTGAATTTTGACCAAACAAAAAAAATGGTATATGCATAAACCAGAATCTGTTCTTGAGAATGAAATGCATAAAATTCTTTGGGACTTCGAAATAAAAGATGGATCACCTTATCCCAGCTAGAAGACCAGACCTAGTATTGATTAACAAAAAAAAAAAAGAACTTGTCATCTGGTAGATTTTGCAGTTCTAACAGATCACAGGGTGAAGATGAAGGAAAATGAAAAAATTGACAAATATCTGGACCTTGCTAAAGAATTGAAAAAGCTGTGGAATATGAGGGTGAAAGTGATACCAATTGTAGTTGGTGCACTTGGAACAGTCGAAAAAAGTTTGTAAAATAAAACTGGAGGAACTGGAAATCAGAAAGAATTGAGACCATCCAGACTACTGCACTGCTGAAATCAGCTAGAATACTCAGAAGAGTCCTGGAGACCTGAGGAGACTTGTTGTCACTCAGACTCCAGCAAAAGACCATCACCTAACGCTGATGTGAAAAACTCACATAGAATGATAATAATAATAATAATAATAATAATAATAATAATGAGTATTCTAGCTGATTGCAACAATGTAGTAGACTGGATGGTCTCAATTCTTCCTCTGATTTCCAGATCCTCCAATCTTTTCCAAGCTTTTTGGGACTGTTCTAAGTGCACCAACTATAATTGGTATCACTTTGACCCTCAAGAAGAAGAAGAAGAAGAAGAAGAAGACACAATGACAGATGCTGGGAAGAAGAAGAAGAAGAAGAAGAAGAAGAAGAAGAAGAAGAAGAAGAAAGAAGAAGAAAAAGAAGAAATAGTTAAAAAGAGAAAAGAGATGCACAGATTTTTTTTTGTCTTTTCAAATAATCTGAATTAAACATCTTCAACTCTCTGCAAAATAAAAATCACATTTTCCGCCGACTGCCCTAGAGTTCTTTGTTACCCATTTATTTTGTTAATTTCATTCTACCTCCAACCCTAACCCCATTGGTAGTCACAATTCAATAATCTTTTCAATTATTTATATTCGACCAACTGAAGCATTGCAGACAATGCTTGCCAAATGAGATATCTCGGTTACAGATTGATATTGTTCTTCATTGCATCCTTTTATTGTTATTTGTGTTTTTTTTGCCTTTTGTTTTACCACCAAGCTTAAAATGTCATTTGCTCGTTTCAATGGTGAAGTTTTATTTTGTTAGTCATTTTTATGAATGGATTTGCAACACAAAGGCCGATGTCTTCGTCAACGACTGTCTCTAGGAGAAAGAATGAAACTGCAGTTATTGGTAGTTTTTAGTTTCTGGCTCGAAATCATTTGCAGAAATAGAATCAAGCACAGTCTGCCCTACTATTTACCCATAGCTGGAGGGAGGATAATTGGATGCATACCTTTCCCAAGGGTATTAGCTCTATGTGTGATATAATGGAATGCCCCATTTTCCCCGTGCCTCAGCAGTGGTGGTGTTGCTAGTCACTGTTTAAGTACACCCAGATCACTCTGTGTGGGATTTATGTGAAGGACTCTCCTCATAATACTCCCGTGATCGACCACTCGGTATAACTGGTAATTTACGATATAACAATGTGAAATACAAACAGCCTCATCCAGGATTTGAACTCAGTTTACCGAATCATTACATGGACATTTAGTGTTTCTTATCTCTTTATTTTTTAGTTACGATTTTTGTGGCCATTCTTAGGCTTCAAGTGAGAGCACTTTACAGTGGAGATCCCTTGTGTTAAGCAGAGGCTGATCCTTAATAAAGAAACATTTGGTTGTTCCTCGGTGTCCCTTAATGTTGGGTATAATGTTTTGGTTGTTCCTCGGGGTCCCTTAGTGTTGGGTAGAATCCTTTGGTTGAGCAGAGTCCTTGGTTGCAGATCCGTTCGGTCGTGTTGAATACGTTCAAATGAACGGCTTTCAAGATCGGTGATTGAGTTAACTAACCATGTCTTCGTGCTGTTGATTGGCTGACTTTAATTTACACTCCAACGCAGAGTCTATAAGTTTAACTGGTGGATTCCAGCACACCTTATATCCAAAAATATTCCAACAATTTTAAAATATGTTATCATCAATAGAAAATGTATGTATTTACTTGCCCTTTCTGCCATTGATAGGATGTAACATAAGATCATTTGTTAAGCACAGTAACTAATACTTCGAAACTAGTCTGCTCTGCTATTCCCCCATAGCTGGGGTGAAAAGAGATGGATTTATACGTTTTCTAGGGATATTAGCACAAAGTGAAATGCAAACAGCCTCCTCCAGGATTTGAAATATAACTTAAATAACCAAGGAAATCTTGACGTTAGTGATGACATAGTTTCGGTTACAGATAGACAGTTACATAATCTCCATAATAATAATAATAATAATAATAATAATAATAATAATATATATATATATATATATATATATATATATATATATATATATGGGAGTAAAATATGGAAATGAATCCAACTATACATAGAAATTGGGAAAAAAAGCGTTCCAAAAAAGATGAATTTATTATGATGTTTATTTCGACGGTTTCGGTTTATGTAAACCCTTTTCAGGACAATATAATATAAAAGAAAAGAAAAACATTATTTGTTGTTAAAAACATCCATCACCTTTTGAACAACAAAAAATCTTCTTTTTTTTCTTTTCAATTATATTGAAAAGTATAAGTATCAACATAAACATCATAATGAATTCATCCTTTTTGGAACACTTTGTTTTTCCAATATATATATATATATATATATGTGTGTGTGTGTGTGTGTATGTGTGTGTTTGAGGTGCAGGTTATCGTCGTAGGAAATTGAGACGAGTTCAAATCCTGGACGAGGCTGTTTGCATTTCACATAACGCTAATGCTCTTGTGAAAGGTATGCATCCTACTATTCTTCTTCCGACTATGTGTAAATAGGCTCTTCAACCATGGCATAGGCAACCAGTCTAGGAGAAGGAAAACTAAATTCAAACCCATTAAACTCCGCTTAAGAAACTGACCTTGTGTCGCATTCTACACGTGCACAGGGTTAGTAAATATGTATGTGTTTCTATCTGCCCTGTTGATGGTGCTTAGAATAAGCTGAGTGGACCACCTTTAAAGAGACAACCCCCTAAAAAAGGGTATCCTTGGTCGTGGGTGGCGATCCGTGATGCTTAATTACGGAATCCTTGTGGCTGAGCAGTTCAGAAGATGCAAAATTGTGGCTGAGCAGTTCAGGAGATGCAAAATCCCTTGGTCCTTACTTAGGCTAGACAGGCTAGAAGCCCTTTTACTTATAGAATTGTCTCAAACCTATTGCCCTTATGGCAAACCCCAACCCATTTTATAATATATATATGCTAGAAGGCGGTGGCGAAGGGTATTAGTGTCCTGTGTTTGATGTTAAATTGCCTCTAACATTGAAGTTCCAATTTTTGAGCTCTGGGGTGTGTGGAGTACCCCTTATACTCATAACTCCCAGGTCCATTATAACTCGTAATGGTATTACCTGTGAGGGTTCCATCTATGAGTTAAATAGAAAAAAAATAAGTTTAAAAAATTAACTTTAAAAAAAGATTTTGAATACCCTTTAAGAATGTATAAAGCAAAACGTCTTCGGCATAAAATAACCCAATAAGGGTTGTCATTCCATAAAATCTAACCAACCAACCAACAATTGAGAAACGATCAGAAATCTAAAATGAATAAATAACAAAGTAACTTCATAAATAAATCTAGTCAAATGCACCCAAAAACAACGAAGGAAAAAAATACAAAAACAAAGGTCAAATCTTAGTAGAAATGACAAAAGAAAGGAAGAGAAAAAAAAAACAACTCTTTAGTTCGTAATATCTTTTAGAGAATGAAGAATTAAGTATGCATTTCATCATCTCTGACGACTGTAATAGAGTGTCCTTCCAGCCTCGACGGGCCCTTCCCATAATGTAATTCATAACACTTTGTTCTTTCACTCGCTGGCTGATCCTCACCCGCTTTACACCCAAGAAATCCCATTTTTAAAACCGATTGACCTTTCTCTACGCATCTAATTAGTTGGCCCCACTTTCATTTACCGACATCCGGGGTTTTCTCCCGCGCTGATTGGCCCAACTCCCATGACTCGGCCTTTTGACTGCCCAATAACGTTATGGCATCTGTGTTCACTTCATTCAAACCCGGAAGTATTATTGATAATCCCTTCACTAGTTCACTTGCATTCAATGTAAAACAAATAAATGTCCACCCGAAAAACATGCACGGAGGGGCCGGGTTAGCTCAGTCGGTAGAGCGTTCGGCTAGAAACCACAAGGTTCCTAGTTCGATACCGGTCCCCGCCAACTCAGCGTATGAGTAGCACAGGGATCTGTGCGGTAAAGTAAGGAGCTGATGGTAGGTGTGGCGCTCCACCTCAGATGCTAAAAAACAATCTCCTTGGTCTAGCGCTATTGAAAAGGGGATAGACTCCCTCGCTGACTGGCTGATACCGACTTTAGGCCGTCCCGTTGACTTATATATATATATATATATATATATATATATATATATATATATATATAAGGTGTGTCAAAAAAGTATCGAGATTTTTTGTTCTTTTTGACACATCTTGTAATCTGAAAAAAATAACGTTCCATTCATTAATTTTTTTTCAGAATACAAGGTGTGTCAAAAAAGTACCAAATTTAAAGCTGTATTTACCAAGTAAGAAATGAACATTGAATGGAACGTTATTTTTTTCAGAATATAAGGTGTGCCAAAAAGTACAAAAAACCTCGATACTTTTTTGACACACCATGTATACACACACACACACACACACACACACACATATATATATATATATATATATATATATATATATATATATATATATATATATATATGAATGTGCACATAGTTGATGATTGATTGATTTAAATGTATGTAAAACCCGTCTAGGGTTATTTTGTGTCTAGAGGTCAGGAAATCGCGTTTATTGTATGTTTATATTTACATTTTTGTGTGGTTGTTTGAGTAGCTTTTTTTAATTGCTTCCAACTCCGACTCTAAATTCGACACCACGACTCCGACTCCGCCCTGATTCAAACAAACTTGCTCAATTATCTGATATTTTACGATATTAAACATTATCACACTGTAATCATTATCTCACATATGATGATTGATACATTTTTTGAAGAAATAAAATTCTGTTTCAATTCCAGAACAAAAGCCTTCTTCTGGGTCTGATGTTAAACTGCATCTAGTGGTGATATTCCAATTCTGGAGCTCTGGGGAGTGTGGAGAACCTTTCATCGCCATAAATCCCAGGTCCACTCTAACTTGTTAGGGGTCCCTTTATGGGTTGAGTTAAAAAAACATTTAATATCCATCAAGAGTCTTCGGCATAAAATAAGACATCAAGTGTTGACATGCCGTAAAATCTAACTGAAATTATAATACAATTCCATAATTTGAAGAATTACTGATTGGGCTTCACATTATGGTTAGTTGATTGGTTGGTTGGTTATTTTTTTACGGCATATCAACCCTTTTCGGGTCATTTAATGCCGAATCAAGTAATTTCGATAAACAAAGGACTGATGTTGCTTACAGTGACTGTTGTTTCTCAAGTGGTCACCCAATCAAGTAGTGAACAGGTTCATCGCTGCTTAATGTCGATGATGTAGCAGGAACCAATGCTTTTACTGTGACTTTTTACCCTAATAATTACTATTATTAGGGCAAAAAGTTATATTAGTTATAAGAAGAAAAAAAAGAATCTGATCATAAAGTTGGGGTTTCATTTTCTATTCTCACAAGTTATAAATTGATCCCCCTTATTTAGCCTTTCACTTTTTTTCAAAAATGAAAGCAATTTGGCAAAAGATTATTGGTTGGTGGTTGGTTATTTTATTGTATGGCATACCAACCCTTTTCGGGTCATTTAATGCCGTATCAGTTGATTTTGATAAACAAAGAACTGCGGTTGCGTACAGTACCTGTTGTTATTCAAGTGGTCACACAATTAAGTATTCGAACAGGCACATCGTTGCCTAAATTTGGTAATCTAGCGGGAACCGGTTCAGGTAAATGAGGACGGTGGACACGCACCAGATTCAGCATTAACGGTCTAATTATTTGGGAAAATACTAAAAATAGATACTTAACTTCAGTTACAAAGAAGGAACCGGTGCTTTCAGCGTGATTTGAACGTAATTTCAAATCATATAATACGGATTCTAATGCGAAATATATGCCGAGACATGGATGCGCAAATCTCCCGGAAAATAAAATTATATATATATATATATATATATATATATATATATATATATATATATATATATATAGTGTTCAATTGCTATTCTAATCTTTCCGTTGCAGTGGCATTAGTAATTTATCCGAGACAAGAGTGCTCAATATATCATAAACTTAAAGGTATCATAATAGTAGTAGTAGAAATGAGTTTTGGGCCTACTACAGTTTTGATCTATAGGATATCTTCAGGGCCCTATATATATATATATATATATATATTAATGATATAGTAATGAAATATTGTTATTTTAATGTAATGAAATATGTTAAATTTGAAATACTTTTGAAACTAAATAAAAATCCAAATAAAATGATTTGAAACAGAGGGGGTATAATCGAAGAATAGAACAACTTTGAAACTAAGTCTTCCATCATTTTTCATCACTCCCTCCTTTTATTGCTGAATTTTCCTAATTTAACTATTTAGTTAAATTAGGAGGTAAAGAATAAAATTACTGTTATTTCTTTATATTAAAGGATTTCTTTTAAGATTTATCCCCGAGTTTTTTGCTCATATTCATTAAGAAAAAAAAAACAATTAGAAATCAATAATACCAAGCGCATATTTAATAAAATTAAACTTTTAATATCAATATGCAAATTAGCTTTCCTGTTCACACTGTAACCCGCTATTTTGTTGCATATATAAATACAATTGCATGTTATTAGAATGTAGATAAAGTCAAAAGTATTAATAAGATATAACAATTTTATCAATAACTGAGGTTTAAATAAAAATAAATTCATGGTGAATGTGACGTCAATAACTAAGGGAATTGTGACTTGAGTAGTGATTTAGTTTCGGCTTCAGACAGACAAACACACAATCTCCATTATAATAAGATATATATATATATATATATATATATATATATAAAGTGTTGTTATGAGTCCAAATATTTTATAAAAAAGAAGGTCCGCAAAATGGATTATGTTTTTAGAAAAATTTTAATAATTTTGTTCTAAAAACATAATCTATTTTGCGGACCTTCTTTTTTTATAATATATATATATATATATATATATATATATATATATATATATATATATATATAGTGTTCAATTGCTATTCTAATCTTTCCGCTGCAGTGGCATTAGTAATTTATCCGAGACAAGAGTGCTCAATATATCATAAACTTAAAGGTATAACAATAGTAGTAGTAGAAATGAGTTTTGGGCCTACCACAGTTTCGATCTATAGGATATCTTCAGGGTCCTATATATATATATATTATATATATAATATATATATTTAATATATTATATATATATATATATAATATATATATATATATATATATATATATATTTAATGATAGGTAAGTAATTACAATGCGTATAAAATAAAAACAAAAAGATGTTTAGTCTTATCGATTTCAAAGTAACTTTGAAATCGATAAGACTGAACATCTTTTTGTTTTTATTTTATACGCATTGTAATTGCTTTCCTATCATTAATATATAATAACATAATTAACGATGCTTCAAACAAATTACCAAATCCTATCATATATATATATATATATATATATATATATATATATATATATATATATAATATATAATATGTATATATTATATATATATATATATATATATATATATATATATATATAAATTGCTGTTATGCGTCCAAATATTTTATAAAAAAAGAAGGTCCGCAAAATGGATTATGTTTTTAGAAAAAAATTAATAATTTTTCTAAAAACATAATCTATTTTGTGGACTTCTTTTTATATATATATATATATATATATATATATATATATATATATATATATATATATATATATATATAAGGTGAGTCAAAAAAGTATCGAGATTTTTTGCAGTTTTTTACACACCTACTTTTCTGAAAAAATTAACGTTCCATTCATTGTTCATTTCTATCTTGGTAAATACAGCTTAAATCTCGATACTTTTATGGCACACCTTGTATGTAGAGTCCAAAAGAGATTGCATAAATGGAAACCATGGTAAACCCATTACTCTTACTACTACTACTACTACTACTACTACTATCATATATATATATATATATATATATATATATATATATATATATATATATATATATATAAGCGATTTCTACAGCTTCACAGATAATTACCATCTCTTGATTCTCAAGCATCGTCTGGATTGACGCCTTCTCTTCGTGTCCTCTCATATGACTTTTCAAACCAACATCAGTCTAGCTCACATTGGTGCGGAGATGACAGACAAAACGGAGTGATAACCGCAGATGTTACTTGATTCGGTACTTGGGGAAGTTTTTTTTGTGTGTGTGGACCGCCATGTGCCTTTCCATGGCAGACAAAGACTTGCTGACTTTACTGCAAATGACGTAAGAGGTGTCACCTTGCCCCAAAGAGTAGGAAAGTCTGTCCTGTTCTTATCTCTCATATATACATACTAATAAATTAATCTCCTCTTTGTGTATTTGTCCGTGCAGATTCCTCGTTAAAATGACAAGGCGTGATGACGTAATATTTGCACGAAGACCCATCCCATTTATGACATAGACAATGTGACGTTGATATATAAGGTCATTTGAGGTCACCAGAGGTCAAACAATAATAAATATCTCTAAGCAAACGATTTGTCTCCACTCCTTTTCATGAATGACACACTGATTTACTACAATAATGTTTTCAGTATTTTTCCCTTACGTATTGCTTATATATAGGCTTACGTGGTGTAATGGTTAGCAAGTTGGATTCGCAAACCATTGTTAGTGAGTTCGATTCTCGCTAGGCGCCCCGTACTTCTGGTCCTATGTCATATGTAAGCTATGCTTAGTAAATAATTATATCTATGTTTGTATTTTTGTTTATTTCCTGTCAAACGTTATGTTTTTTGTTATAAGGTTAGATCCTCAAACAACCATTTTATACTGGCATTCAATGCATGAAGCCTTTTTATCATATAGGTGCTAGAAGGCTGTGGTTGCGGGTCTACATGTCCTGGGAATGACGTTAAACTCCATCTGATGGTGAGGTTCCAGTTTTGGAGGTTTGGGGAATCTGGAGCACCCCTTCATCACCATTGCTCCCTGGTCCACTCTGACCCGGAGTGGTAGTACCTGTTAGGGTCCCATCTATGGGTTAAATAGAAAAATGTATTTATAAAAAAATTGTATTATCCATTAAGAATTGATTTATTTCAAAACTTTATCGGCATTAAATGACCCACTGAGGTTGATATGCCGTAAAACAAAACAAACAAACAAACAAACAAACAAACAGTGCATGAAGCATTAGTGTTGTGTACCCAAAACCGAATTAAGAATTAATGTAAGAGATAAACATGAAAAAACAGGAAACTTGTCAAAGTTAACAGCAATAAGAACCTTTTTACTCTTTATTATAAAATACTTTCACTATAAATTAATTCTACCTCTGTCCTATTGTAGTTGTTACATTTGCATATAAATTTCATTCATTAAATGTAACAAATATTTTAGGACAGGGTTAGTTTTCTTTTTCTTTTTCTTTTTACACTCCTCCTCTTCCTTATACTTTTTTTTCTTTCTCTCTATTTCTATCTCTCTCCACTTAAGAAGCAATTAGATATATTTATTGCTATTTTCTTTTCTTTTTTTCTTCTTTTTCTTTTGTTTTGTTCTCAGATGCAGCGGAAAAAATTTAGCTTTTCAATCACAGCTTCTTTTATATTCTTAAATAGTGTAAAATATCTCTTTTTAAATGATGTGTTGTTTTAGAAAAATATATTAAAAATGCAACTGTGTTATTATATTTGAAGTTTTCTTTTCACTAGCAACGCCGAATATTCCTGATATATATATATATATATATATATATATATATATATATATATATATATAAGGTGTGTCATAAAAGTATCGAGATTGAATCTGTATTTACTAAGATAGAAATGAACAATGAATGGAACGTTAATTTTTTCAGAATACAAGGTCTGTCATAAAAGTGCCGAGTTTGAAGCTGTATTTACCAAGAGAGAAATGAACAATGAATGGAACGTTAATTTTTCAGGAATACAAGGTGTTTTAAACCGTACACACTTTGTATATATATATATATATATATATATATATATATATATATATATATATAATATAAAAAAAAAAGATAAACAAACTAAAAACAACTTAAGGTACCTTTTGACCGATACTTAAAAAACGTCATTAACGATTAAATCCAGAGGATTAATAGGGAATAGCTAAGAAATGAAAAAGTATATATATATCTGTTAATAATGGAGATTCGCTTCCGGTTTTTGTCTTACTGCTTACGTCACATTACCCAAAATCGTCATAACATAAATACACTCAAAATTTGAACATGCAACATAAGACAGTCCTCATTGTTTTTTAAAACAAATTTTAATAAGTACATGACTGGTATTATCTATCTATATATAGTTTGTTTTATTTTAATACGTATTTAAAGTTTACATTTCAAATTGTTTTATTTTTTAATCCTTTAATGAATTTGATGATTTTACTTACTTAGGGTACAAACTCGCTGACATTGAATTTTTTACTCCCACCCCTCAGGCGTTTCAAAAATCTACTTTTACATCGCCCGGAGGGTGTTTTTTTTTATTTTGTACTAGTATATAATGATAATGGCTGTCAACTCGTGTTCGAGAAAGACCATTTCCTATTTTTTAAATTTTTTTAATCATAATTAGGTGCCAGTAGCATTTGACACTCAATCCTTGTGTTTTCTCAGATGACTCACCAGGCCAGCCCTGGAGAGACATACTCTTCCACATAAACTACATGTTCGAACTTCTCCACTTTGAATGTTGCTGGGTTGAAAATTTCCCTTTCTAATAGCCCGTTTCAATTTTTAGTATTTAATTCGGTTGGACTCAAATTATTTCACAGACAGGTAGATGGTGGCTCTCCAGCCAGGTCTATTACGAACTAGCTTCTCCCAGTCCTCCAGGCAGTCGTTAAACCTCAATTTGTGTTTGCACTGACGACGTTTGCCAGTTGAGATTTCCCCGTAAAATAGTTGTTTTGGGATTCGGCAATATATATATATATATATATATATATATATATATATATATATGCACGCACACACACATATATAGATACAGATAAAAATATATCATCATCATTATGTCGCGCTAGTAGCACGGATATGAAGTCAAGAGGTCCAGAAGAAAGCGACAGGATCAAAGCACCGGCACATCAACATCTGCAGGGACAGCCTTTATATGCAACATCTGTGGTCGACGCTGTTTTTTTCAAATATTGGACTTTACAGTCATAGAAAGCGCTGTAACTTCAGGGGCACAAGAACTATATAGTCTTCCGAGACTGCAATGCCAATACAATACAATATATATATATATATATATATATATATATATATATATATATATATATATATATATGTGTGTGTGTATGTGTGGGGGGGTGTTCTATGTAATCTTCAAAACCGTTCATCTCAGCGTTCATAATTTTCAAACATTTCTAAGAGCGCTAATTCTTCATTCAAACATTTTTAAACAGACTGATCAACAAAAACTATCACAGTCTCCTTATTATCCCTGATAAATTTTATTTTTCCTTAAATCAACAAAAGCCCTGAAGAAGATCTACTAAACAGATTGAAACACTGAGGCTTTGGCTGAATAAATATCACTCATTTTATTGAATCTGTGTTTTTTCAAATATTTCACTATATTACACACACACACACACACACACACACGCACACACACACACACACACATATATATAATATATAAAAAAGGATATGAAAACACACAATGCTGTTAAAATGAAAATATTTTCTATCATATTCATAGCTAATATTGAACACTATTTCGATTTATAAAAATCATCTTCAGAGCTTGTTTTTTTTTTTATTCCGGACTCATCGAGAGAGAAGGTGAAAATAATTTGAATTCAAAACGAAAACATTGATGTTCCAAAAAGCGTACAAGTCATGCGATCGTTTCGATATATATATATATATATATATATATATATATATATATATATATATATATATATATATATAGGTTACTGTGCTGATGTAATAAGTCAGCTTTAATTTCTTTTAAACAGAAAGCAACATCAAAAGAAACAATTTAGAGACGACATGTTGTAAACGGGTGTTTTCCCGCCAATAAATCCCGTTTGTTTAACAAGTTTTCGTCGTGAAGGAGTTAATTTATTTCCTATCGAGAAACAAAATATGATAGATAGATAGACAGAACAAATAAATTGACGCATGTTCTCCATGGTCAGTTACACTTTTATATTTTGTTATAATGGAGAAAATATACCCAATTTCTCATAGAATTCTCGCAAGAGCAACTAACAGGAAAATCAACAGACTTTTGAAAGATTTCAAGGAATTTTATAGATACATTAATATTCGTCCTCCACCTCGTTCTCCGGTGTCCGGTCTCCGTTCACACACTCACAGGAGAAAAGACGCTTTTCACAGAGCTAATGACAAAACAAATCTGGCTATAGCTTCATAGCGTTCGAAAGAGATAAGGACGGAAATCGATAGAATTTTATAGCTGAGCACAAAAAAGAAAAAAAAAAAACATTAATAAGCAAATGGAATATAAATAAATAAATAAATAAACGTAAGACAAAAAATAAAAAAATTTGAAAAACAGTTCCGTGAAATCGATTCCGGTTATTTAATGACAAAAACACATTCTTTTTAAATCAAAGAAAGCGAAAAACAATGTTGGCGTTGAAAACGAAAATGGCAATATTCTCGGGAAGACAAAACATTAAATTTGTTAATCATTGTGTAGACCGCCTCGTGGTTAAAGTAGACAAGTTTCACCATCTCCAGTACTAGACGTCAGTGTTCGAACCTAGGGGGAAAAAGTGGAATTTCAAGGCTGACCCTCCCTACTTAGAAGACCGTGTAGAGGACTGGTAATTAGTTGAATATTGTTTCCTCGTTCAGAATAAATGCGAAAACAATTCACGACGAAATAGGGGGGGGGGGGTAATCCCAAAAATAAGCCGCCCTGTCGACTGGGGCGTTAGAATGCTCCGACTGCACCTCTGCAGAGGGGTAAGACTCCCCCAATGGGACCACCTGTTGGCCGTGGGTGGCGACCCGTGATGCTTAAGGATAGAGCCCAGATGGATGAGCAGTTCATGACATGCAATACTCCACTTTGGCCCTATCTTGGGCTAGACGGGCGGTCGGAGAGGCCCCCTCCGATCAATCGGCTAGTCATGCCAAGCTCTAGCACCTATATGATTTTCCCAACCCTATTGCCCTTATGGCAAGCCCCAACCCCTTTTTATCATATGAGTGCTAGAAGGTGGTGGCTGCGGGTCTATATGTCCTGGGAATGACGTTAAACTCTATCTGATGGTGAGGTTCCAGTTTTGGAGGTTTGGGGAATGTGGAGCACCCCATTCATCACCATTGCTCCCTGGTCCACTCTGACCCGGAGTGGTAGTACCTGTTAGGGTCCCATCTATGGGTTAAATAGAAAAATTTATTTATAAAAAAATTGTATTATCCATTAAGAATTGATTTATTTCAAAACTTTATCGGCATTAAATGACACACTGAGGTTGATATGCCGTAAAACAAAACAAATCAAACCAAACCAAAAATAAGGTTGTCAAAACTCTGGGGACAGAGGGAAACTGTTCGTACAGCTATTGGCAACACTTGTGTTTGTTGTGCATGCGTCTGCACCTGCCCATATGTGCACCTTACCGCCATACACAGTCTTGACTTGGCAGACATTTCTGATGGAGCTCTCGATTGACACTACCGTCAAGTGTGAAGTTTGAACACAAAAGGCCCAATTGAAATTCATCGCCAATTAACGGAAGTGTATAGTGAGACGTGCATGGATATCAAAAAAGTCTGCAGGGGGAGTAGGATATATATCAAACTCCCAATGCTTTTTACCATATATGTGCTAGAAGGGGGGTACTGGATCTCTGGGGGAATGTGGCATACCCCTTTATTACCATTACTACCAGATCCACTCTAACCCGGAGTGGTAGCACCTGTTTGGGTCCCATCTCTGGTTTAAATAGATAAAACATGAGTTGTAAAAATGTTTTTAAAAACCCGAATCTATCATAATTCACCAAATGTTCGTCCGTCCGTTCGCCCATCTGTACTACTAAGGCTTCGCTATTTTTGGCCCGATTTCAACAAAACTTTCAGAAAGTAGTAGAGTTCAATTCTGGAAAAGTTTTAAACTCTACTAAATGTATCGGCTCAAAGAGTTTTTAGCTGCGATCTGTTTCTTACTCTCTCTATCTTACTGCCCGCACTCGCTGTAAAAAAAAAATAGTGTCCGTCTCACATCGCTTACCCACTCTCTTAATAATCGTTAATGAGAGGCCTATGTCTCTCTCTACCCTAAATGCATTTTGACCCTCTCTGTCACAACCACGTGTCGTGCGAAGAGAGAATCCATTTAATCTCACAGTAATCCCCTTACTCCGCAAAAATCTTAGAAACACTAAAAAAAGGGTTTAGTTCAATCGGTAGAGGACCCGTCTCGGAACCACAAGGTTCCGGCTACAATACTGACCCTCGCCAACCCAGCGTTTGAGTAGCACAGGGATCTGTGTGGTATAGTAGGGAGCTCCACCTCAGATTTAAAAAAAAAACTATCTTTCTGGTCTAGCGCTAGTGAAAAGGAGATAGACTCCCTCGTCGTCTGGCTGATACCGACACTAGGTCTCTCCGTCGATGTTACTTTACTTTTGCTACACCCTAAGCCTGAAAAATGACAAAATCAAATAATCGAATATTTCTTTTAGAATATTTATTGATTGTTAAGGTTTTTCCAGGTTGTCTGATGTTTCTGAACACACACGAAGCCATTGTTGTACACTAATTTGTTGTAATGGGAAATAAAGTACAACTACGATGAATGTGCGTATGATTTATTATGGAGATAGTTTTTCTTGTTGATATCAGGAAAACATAAATGAATTGAGTCACGATACAATGTTGGTGTATGTGAAAATATAATACAGTTTAAATAAATTCAATATGCAAAATTGTACGTAGCTCATGAAAAGGCCAAACTGCACATATGATCTATTGGTTGGTTGGATGGTTGGATTTTACGGCATGTCAACCCTTATAGGGTTATTTTATGCCGAAGACGTTTTGCTTTATTCCTTTTTGATGAGTATTCAAATTATTTCTTTTTTACTACTTTTGAGTTTTTCACATCAGCGTTAGCTGATGGTATTTCGCTGGAGTCTGTGTAACAACAAGTCTCCTCAGGTCTCCAGGACTCTTCTGAGTATTCTGGCAGATTGCAACAGTACAGTAGTCTGAATGGTCTCAATTCTTCCTCTGATTTCCAGATTTTCCAGTCTTTTTTCCAAACTTTTTGGGACCGTTCCAAGTGCACCAACTACAATTGGTATCACTTTGACTTTCATATTCCATAGCCTTTTCAGTTTTCTGGCAAGGTCCAGGTATTTGTCCATCTTTTCGTTTTTTTTCATCTTCACCCTGTGATCTGCAAAATCCACCAGTTGACAAGTTCTTTTTTTTTGTAAATCAATACTAGGTCTGGTCTTCTTGCTGGGATAAGGTGATCCGTTTTTATCTCAAAGTCCCAGAGAATTTTATGCGTTTCATTCTCAAGAGCAGATTCTGGTTTATGTATATACCATTTTGTTGTATGGTTAATTTTTGCATAATTCCCAGTGGATCACCTTCCCAACCTAGTCATGCTTAGTTTTGTATTCCCGTTGTGCTAGTTTGCTACCTTTGCTTAGTACATTGTTTACAGTCTCATCTCTGTCACTGCATAGTCTACATTTACTATTTTGTTGGGTCTTATCAATTTTTGCTTATTATTATTATTATTATTATTATTATTATTATTATTATTATTATATTATTATTTTTATTCCTAGCGAGTTTTTCACAAGAGTCTGAATGACAGCAAGTCTCCTTAGATCTCCAGGACTCTTCTGAGTATTCTAGCTGATCTTGATAATCCAGCTGTTTGGATGGTCTCGATTCTTCCTCTGATTTCCAATTCCTCTAGTCTGTTTTCTAAACTCTTGGGATTGTTGCGATAGCACCAGCTACAATTGGTATCACTTTCACCTTAATTTCAATGTTTTTTTCAATTCTCTGGCAAAGTTTTGGTATTTGTCTATTTTGTTTTTGTTTTATTTCACCTTCACCCTGATCTACAGGGATTGAAAAATATACAAGTTGACAAGTCTTTTTTTTTTTTTGATAATCAATACTAGGTCTGGTCTTCTGGCTAGGATATGGTGACCCGATTGTATCTCAAAGTTTCATTCTCAAAAACGAATTCTGGTTTATGCATATACCATTTTGGTGTATGGTCAAAATTTAGTTTCTTGCACGATTCTCTGGGGATTACATTTCCAATCCAGTCGTGCTTAGCCTTGTATTCTATCTGTGCTAGTTTGCTGCATTCGCTTAATACATGGTTTATCGTGTCACCTCTGTCTCCACACACTCTACATTTACTGTTTTGTTGTATCTTATCTATTTTTGCTTTGATATATTTTCTTTTCTGCTTACTCATATGTTGTAACTGCCATAATTGGCTGTTGTAATTAATATTTCCTTGTTTTTTCTTGTATTCTTCGAGTCCTTGGATTATGGAATCTACACTGTCCTCTATGTTGGTGAGACCTCTTCCACCTTCTTTTCTTGATACATCTCTATCCTCTGTCAGATGTAATGCTTTGCATCGACATTAACTTTCTTGTCATTTAGTCTATCTGTCAAAGTTTATCTCTTTAAGAATGGTCCGGAATATCTTATAATGGGGACAGCCCAGGTATTTATTTCCTTGATAAGATTTCTGCTGTAGAGCTTGATTCCTAGTGGTTTTCTTGTTTTTCTAAGATATTCTTTTCTAAACTTTTTTCTTTTATAGAAATGGGGCAACACTTTTTTTAAATTACCAAAAGTCAGTAGAATTTTCAAGCAGGCATGGGGGCCTCCAAGAGGTTGAGAGGTTTGGGGTAGTAAGCACTGGCCCTGTCGATTATTATAGATGATGATTGACAATATAACTTAGGTAGAAAATTGTAGAAATGACAGAAGGTAAAAAAAACATTGCTGAAACTTTACACCACGTGAAGTGCCCATATACGTACGTATATACATATAAATATCAGAATATGTACATATTTTTACATATCCGGAGTATAGTATAAATGAAGATATGAAAACATTAATTTATCGGAAATAAATTTATTTAGGCTACTTTCGCCTCTTCACATATGACTTCAAGAAGAGAAAAAACATATTTAAGTAGACCTAATATGACATACTTGAATAGACCTATAATTCTTGTTGATCATGAAATTAGATTTGAAGTGGAGAAAGTAGTCGAAATAAATTCATTTCCAATAAATCAATGTTTTAATTCATATATATATATATATATATATATATTCAATTGTTTATGTTATGATTTTATTTACTGCTAAATATCCCTATCTGCCTTCTCGGAAAAATAACATGAATAAATGAAAGGTGGTGTCCTTTTCCAAAATTCCTAATTATCTATAATCCTCTTTTTTACCAAGTGTTCTTATATATTCCTAATTTGTATTAATTAATTAATAAAAATTAAATTAATTTTCATTAATATTTATGATATATTTCTTTATTATTTATAATGTTTATATTTTTCTCTTTTGATATGCTTATTTATATTGCAGTCAAAGTAGCATAACTCTTTCATTTTGTTTATTATACGTATTCAGGTTACTAAACTATTTTCCGAACATCATGTTTGGTGTAAAGTGCGGTTTGAATAAACGGTAAAACCTAATAAAACATCCTTTAAATACGAATAATCATCGTCATGATATATCCATGGCTTTATCTTCACCCTCTCTATCCCTTTCTCCCCACCCTCTCTCTCTCTCTCTCTCTCTCTCTCTCTCTCTCTCTCTCTCTTTCTCTCTTCAGGCAATCTCAAACCGTCCTTCGGGATGAGGGTCCGGTGTGCTTCGGCCACGGACCGGTGAGTTGTGTTAAATTAATAGCGTCGATCCCAGGGGGCTATCCCCCCAGGCAATACCTGCCCCCTTGGGGATTTATTGCCAAGCGCCTGATGCGCCCCCCTTGAGGGTGAATGCCGAAGGGATCGACGCAATTTTTGTTCTCTCCCACCCATTAGCTTCGACTTGTGGGTGGGCCCACGTTAAAACGAGGCCTTGTGCCCAGTCCATACAGGTGGGGTATGAGACAAATAAACTCTCTCTCTCTCTCTCTCTCTCCTCACTCTCTCTCTCTCTCTCTCTCTCTCTCTCTCTCTCTCTCTCTCTCTTCAACCGTCTCAATCGGTCATCACCCCTGGGAGGTCATCCATGCAGAATCCAGAACCCGCACATAACTGATTGATGTAGGCTTTTGCTACACTGATGTGTCCATGTGTAAGTGTCTACATGATAACGTTACATATGAGTTTGCCCTTGCCTCTCCAACAGTGTCCAGGATAACTTGTTTGTCTTACTCGGATGGTTTGTGGGATAGGGAGCAAGTGACAGTACAGTTGCTTTTTTGTGGGATGCTGCTTATTCGAATCAACTCTATTCTACTCATTTCTTTTAATAATGACCACTTTACAACCCACATGTAATGTGGGTAAGTACTGCTGCTAATGGTATTTTCTTGTCTTAGAAATTTGGTTCAAAGTTCCATGAAGGCTCCCGATTACAACACGAAGACTCCCGAGTTCGACAAGAAACACCCGAAGAAGGCCGGAGGGTATACCAACCAACACGTTGTGTATATAACTCTAAAGATGGAGACAACTGTCCGAAAAATCAAAATAATGCTAAGTTATTAAGCTTTTTCTCTGAATTTTAGAAATGAGGCTTAATAATTAGTATTATTTGTATTATTCGGACCATTGTCCTCATCTTCATTGTTATATGTACAATTTCGGCCAATGTGCCTTCCCGCCTTCCTCAGATATTTATTGTCAGACTTGGGAACCTTCTCGGACTCGGGAACCATTTCAGACTAGGAAACCTTCTTGTCGTAATCGGGAACCTTCTTGTAATCGGGGGCCATCACGGGGGTATCCTGTTCTCATTCCGCTAACTTTAGCTTGAATGTCCTGGAAATGACGTTAAACTATCTGATGGTGAGATTCCAGTTTTGGAGGTTTGGGGAATGTGGAGCACCCCTTTGTCACCATTGGTCCCTGGTCCACTCTGACCCGGAGTGGTAGTACCTGTTAGGGTCCCATCTATGGGTTAAATAGAAAAACATGAGTTTATAAACAAAATTGGATTATCCATTAAGAATTGATTTATTTCAAAATTTTATCGGCATTAAATGACCCACTGAGGTTGATATGCCGTAAAACCAAACCAAACCAAACCAAACCAAACTTATTAAGCTTGATCTAAAAAATTCAGACGAATAAAACATTAATGATTAAAACGAATCAACAAGGAAAATACTTCATCTCAGACATTTAGACAGCAATGATCATTGCAATAAAATGATCTATCTTCAGATAGAGAGAGAGAGAGAGAGAGAGAGAGAGAGAGAGAGAGAGAGAGGGGGTTGTCGAGCTCTCTGATAGAAATAGGAAAAGACAAGTAATACTCCTATGAGCATATGAAGGATTCCAAATGTAATTTAGAACAAATATCTATTTTTGTATCTATGATTAATAGTTCAGTTTTCTAGATATAGTAACAATATAATTAAATCTAATATGCTGAATTTGTTTTACTTGGTTTTCTCTTGTGGAAATGGTTGGACAAAAACTGTGTAATTCAAATCTTCTGAATATATCATGAAGAAAAGTCTTTAATTTCAAATCGTCTTGAATGTGCAACGGACAATGTCTTCATATTTCAAATTGTCTGGGTCGAATAACGGAAAATATTTCCGTATTTCAGGTTTGGTTCGGTTTGTTTTGTTTTGTTTTACGACATATCAACCTCGGTGGGTCATTTAATGCCAAGAAAGTTTTGAAATAAATTCATTCTTTATGGATACTCAATTAAAAAAACCCCACACATTTTCCTATATAACCCATATTTTGGACCCTAGCAGGTACTACCTCTCCGGATCAGATTGGACCTGGGAGCAATGGTGATAAAGGGGTGCTCCACATTCACCAGACCACAAGAACTGGAACCTCACCACCAGATAGAGTTTAATGTTATTCACAGTACATGGAGACTCTAAGCCACCGCCTTCTAGCAGAAAAGGGTCGGGGCTTGCTATAAGGGCAATAGGGTTGGGGCAATCATATAGGTGCTAGGGCTTGACATGAACAGCCGATTAATCGGAGGGGGGCCTCTCCGCTCGCCCATCTAGGCCAAATAAGGGTCAAAGTAGAGTGTTGCATGTCATGGACTGCTCAGCCACCCGCGTCCCATCCTTAAACATCACGGGTCGCTACCGCGACCAACAGGTGGCTCCATTTCGGGAGTATTACCCCTCTGCACGGGTGAAGTCGGTGTATTCTAACGCCCCAGCCGACAGGGCGGGTTTATGTTTAGTTTAATTCTTTTGTTTTAGTGGCATATCAATCGCCGTGGGTTATTTAATTCCAAAGCCATCCTAATAGAAGAACGGTTGTGGTACTATTTAATCCATAACTGGGAGTGGTACTAACCTCCTCGCAAGTGGCACAAGGTAAATTTTAAGCGGAGTTTAACAGTTTTGAGAGTTGTCCTTCTTCTAGACCAGTTGCCATAGAAAGATTAAAGAGCCCAGTCTATTCTGCTATTTATTCATAGCTTGAGGGAGAATAGATGGATTCATACCTTTCCCAAGGTTATGAGCATCATGTAATATGCAACTATCCTCGCCAGAATTTGAACTCGTGTCGCCGTGTACACTTCCTAAGACCATAACCATTACACGACGGGCACCTTCAAATGGCTGTGATTTTAAGAAGGTTGATACCTTTCCCAAGGGTATTAGGCCGAAAGTGAACGATTGGTGTTTGAACTCGCTTACAACGATGTCGCACCTTAGGTACTGCACTACGGGGACTTCCCCACTTACGTATTTTAAATAATATTAACATTTACAGTTGCATGAAAAGGAACTACATAGTACTACTGTTGTTTTGTTATTAACTGTATGCATTTACTTGATCAAATTCACATCTGCACCTGGCAACGTGTCCTTAGTTGGTCATCTGATGTTCCTTTAATTATGCTATGTTATATACCCACATCTATGGATATATGGAGAGAGAGAGAGAGAGAGAGAGAGAGAGAGAGAGAGAGAGAGAGAGAGAGAGAGAGAGAGAGAGAGAGAGAGACAGACAGACAGACAGACAGACAGACAGACTGATTAGATGATAGATGATGGTTCTTACGTTTTACATTCTGCTTGTTGACTTGCTGCTTACTTCGTCTAACTCGACCGCCATGTTCTTCCGTCGATCTAGTGGGCTTCTTCTTAAGGGTTGGTTTTCTTTGTTGATTTCTTCGGGCTGTCATCTTTTATTTTAAATTACTTAACAAGACTATGTTGTTTCCTTGTTAAAGCTTTATTTCCAAAAGCCAGCCCATGATTCCGCCGCGGAGGAGATGCCGACCCAGAGAGGCGACTCACAGGTTCGCTCGCCCTGAACTCTTAGCTGCATTTGAACTAAACTAATTCTCACGGCTCCCAATCGCGCGCTTTCTAGGGGTCAAGTACAAAGGTTACAACCCGTCCATAACTATCGGGTAATTTTCTATAGGACCCAGTTATTCTAAATCTAACGGGACCCTAATTCAAAATATTCTAACCACAGATACGTTCATGATATATAAGCTGCTCATAAATTATGTAACAATAAGAGACGTCTCTTCATATGGCCCATATCCCGCTTTGATTTTACGACATTGCTGAATATCTTCCCCACTAAGAAACCTGGTGCTAAATGATCTTTCTAATCAGCCCCAATCCCATTTTCATTAACAAAACTACGTTTAGTAATTATCAACATTGTAATCAACCCTTAATTTATATGTAAAAGTAAGTAAAGTCGGTGGAGTAGCTTATTGTCGGTATCAATCGGACAATGAGGGAGTTTATCTCCATTTCACTAGTGCTAAGCCGGGGATATATTTTTTGCGTCTGAGGCGGAGTGCCATACCTGTCATCAGCTCCCATTTTACTGCACGGTTCCAAATTGTGCTACTCATGCCCTGAATTGGTGAGGGCTGGTATCGAATCGGTAACCTGGTATCGAATCCGAAGTGAATGCTCTACTGAATGAGCTAAAGCGTAATCGAATATATAGACTGTATAGTGTTTAATCGTTGCTTCTGAATTTACCAAAAGATAAAATATATAAGAAATAAAATATATCATTCTCTTAAAAACATTGAAACAATACATATGACCCAAAGTCAATAATGATACCCGAATTCTTATTTCTGACATAATTTATCATTTGTACTAGTACAAAATAAAAAAACACCCTCCGGGCGATGTAAAAGTAGATTTTTGAAACATATTTCCTGAGGTGTGGGAGTAAAAAAATTCAATGTCAGCGAGTTTGTACCCTAAGTAAGTAAAATCATCAAATTCATTAAAGGATTAAAAAATAAGACAATTTGAAATGTAAACTTTAAATATGTATTAAAATAAAATAAACTATATATAGATATATAATACCAGTCATGTATTTATTAAAACTTTTTTCAAAAACAATGAGGACTGTCTAATGTTGTATGTTCAAATTTTGATGACGATTTTGGGTAATATGACGTAAGCAGTGACGTAATTTTTGTTACAGACAAAAACCGAAAGCGAATCTCCATTATTAATAGATAATTGTGGTTTCTACTGATTCAGTTTATTTCAATTTTTTCCCTTCCATTCAAAAGTTATTTCCCTTTTTTTGGAGACCACTAATTACTCCCAAACATTTGGAAAACTGCTCATTATAACAATAAGATAAAATATTCAAGAAATAGTATATACTCTTCTACTAAAAAGCTGGAAAACAATATATATTATCCAAGGTCATCAATGTTACCTGCGGTCATATTCTTTAACATGATTTATTATTTGTATAATTTAGATTATAAAAGAAATTTTAGAATTCAATTAATGCAATTCATCAAATCTCCTGTTGGTATTTGCACAGCTGGTACTTAACAACTAACCATTCTTTAAAAAAATAACAAAAACTAAACAAAACAAAACAACCAACAAAACTAGAAAAATTATTTCTGCTTTTCTTGAATTTAAAAATTAAAAAAATGTTATTGACTCATGTTAAGCACATGTTTCAGTCCTCACTAGAATTTTTTATGTTAACTGCTCAATGTCTGAGTCAACGGAACAGATCACGATCCACCGCCTCCCCCTCATATCTCTGTCTCTGTCTCTGTCTCTCTGTCTGTCTCTCTCTGTCTGTCTCTGTCTGTCTGTCTATCTCTCTCTCTCTATATATATATATATATATATATATGTATATATAACTTGAATTTTGTGACCCAGGGTTTCATGCTTTACTGCATTCGTTTGATAGACTCTATATGACGAATGCAGTAAAGCATGAAATCCAGGGTCACAAAATTCCCATATCTATTATATATATAATATATATATTATAGTATACTATATATATATATATATATATATGCAATAGTGTATGGTTATCACTATCTCACTTGCTGAATTAGTGGTGGGCCAATATTTGCGGTATTATTAAGAGAGTGTTCAATATGTGTGATATACCTACTATATAATAATTATAAATAAATATATATTTTATTACATGTAGATTTTAAACTGCAACCCAAGGTTTTATTCCTTTTTCTTAGGTATTCATTAGGAGTGAATATATTTTGAAAAATCTAATAAATATGGCATTGTATTAGTGTTGCATAGCGCCTTCTTCGCTGGCACTAAGTAATTATAATGTTGCATACCTTCTTTCTTACTTCTTACTTCTGGTCGTATTTTCTTCTGGTTGGCTTTGCTATTTTGATCGTCTTTGGTATTCCTATCATCTTGACCTGGTCTGGCATCTTCTAAGATCTTGCGTCTGGAGTTGACTTGGGGACTTTGGTCTGGTTTTCTATTAGGGATTTCTCTCTATCAGAAGCCCTGTGTCATTGTTAGGTTTTAGATAATAAACACAAGACTTCGATTTACTTTGATGTTACTTTATTTGGTAAATCCCCAACCCAGACATCTGCTAACTAACATAGCGCGCGTGAGTTCCAGTTTAGACAGAGCATAAAATGGCCGACCGCTCTGCCTGACGTCCAACTGCAACTGGGGACTCTGAAAAAGGTCCCACGTGACTTCACATATTTGGCGGGCTTCAGTAATTTTCCATGGAAGGACCCGGCCATGATATAAAAAGGGTAATCCCCTCAGAATTACAGGGGATTGACAATAATCTTATGCAACCGCATAGATTATGTAACATTAGATAACACATGCAACCATTATAACAAGCGTATTACCAACATCTCACGCTAAGTGTTATATTGGGTGTTAAACAATGTATATCATGATAATTTATACTATTTGTTTATGACATATTAATGTTCATACCTCCTTTATATTATTGCAATTAATGGTAGTATGCAGTGTACAATTCAAAGTACTTCACAATGTTATATATGCAGTACCATAAATTATATTGCCAGGAAACATAGTACATATTATATATCATATTATATACTTTTACTATATTGTTATATACGCAATTCAACATCCCAAGGAAAAGAAATTGAGCATATTTTTTCGATGTTTCAAAAACACTTCACTGTATCTGAAGAATGGCAAGAAGAAAGACATATAACCCAGTTAAAAATATACACAAACTAATATATATATATATATTATATTATAATTATAATATATATATATATAATATATATGAGAGTTTTATAATTTTTGCTTGAAGCATTGTGTATATACTGGTTAGGAGGTTTATTTTGAAGGCTATCACAATGCAGGTGTAAAGAATAAGGTAACAATGGTTTTTAAACCTGTATTTTATTCTTGAATTTTCGCGATAAAATCTCTTTTTCAGAAGATAACTGGAACTGAAGTCGTCTTGTTATAGAATTTCTAGTTAAATGAAATTTTTTCTTTTTTTTTGTTGAAAATGATGGTATTTTTTATAACTGTATTCTCATGTTGAATGTCTAGATGAATGCGTTTTCTTTTGTAATTATATATATATATATATATATATATATATATATATAATATATATATATATATATATATATATATTATAAAATATAAAAAAACAAATAAATTGAATTAGATATAAATAAGTAAATATACAAATAATAATAATAATAATAATAATAATAATAAGAAGAAGAAGAAGAAGAAATGATTGAATTGATTTATATTACATCCAAAACGAAATATTATACATCACCATGACCACCAAACACAAATACGCTCTTTCATACGCACATACGCACGTGGATACGGTTATTCATATGCACAGTCATAACGTCTCAGCCTACACGCATTTTCATACACACGCGCATGACAACATACGCACACGTACAAACAAAAACCAAACGTATCCACGTAAACATGCAACACGAGTATTCAGTTATAAAAATACCATCATTTAAAAAAAAAAATTCATTTAACTATAAATGCTATAACAAGACGACTTCAGTTCCCGTGATCTTCTGAAAAAGAGATTTTATCTCGAAAATTCAAGAATAAAATACAGGTTAACACACAACACCATTGTTACCTTATTCTTTACACCTGCATTGTGATAGCCTTCAAAATCAACCTCCAAACCAATATATATATATATATATATATATATATATATATATATATATATATTATATATATATATAAAGTATGCAAATAAGAAAAGCATGGCATAAAAAGAGTGGTCAATGCTATAATAGCAGATCTGGTATAAAACCCAAAGTTATAAAATCATAGATACTCTGTCTCTGTAACTCAAGTTTTATGTGTATAACACTATCCTCAAGCGGGAGAATAGTAAAAAGTGGTTAGTCAAGCGTTTGTATAGTGTAATGTGTATTCACGTATTTCTCTGACTTTTTTTTAGATGAGGCTTGATAATTAGTATTATTAAGTTTATTCGGACTAGTGTCCTCATCTTTATTGCTATCTATACAACATTTCGGCCGATATGCCTTCCAGCCTTCTCTAGGTATTTCTTGTTGGACTCGGGGGCCTTCTTGAACACGGGAACCTTCTTTTCGAACTCGGGAACCTTCTTTTCGAACTCGGGAACCTTCTTGTCGTAATCTAGAGCCATCACAGAACTTTGAACCCAACCCTTTATGTAATCCATGGGGGTATCCTGCTAACCATAGCTGGGTACAGGTCTTAAACTTTGTTAATTATTATTCTATGTTACTGTTGCCGTTGACCAGGATTGAACCTGCAGCCTAGAGATAACTGTCACTTAAAACTGTCTTAACCCCACGCCTTTATCCACTATGCTGTGTGCCCAATTGGACAATTCAGTGTGGCTCGATATTTTTATGCGAGACATTTACTGAAAAAGATATAACGCGCTTAGGTATTATAACATGTGACATTCAGATGTGAGAGAAAAATACATAAAATAAAAATAAAATAAAATAAAATAAAATAAAAACAAAAATTAACAATAATTTATTTTCTTTCTTTTCCCCTTGTTCTTTCTTTTTTCCCTTTCAGTTGAAACAAACATATATTCTTCGAAAAACGGGGAGCAAAAGAGATTTGAGATTTTTGAAGATTATCTTTTATTATTTCAGCAAGAAATCGATTCGTCTGTGTCATTAGTTATTAGATGGATTTCGTTCGTTTTTCAGGGCTGGTTTTATTTTTTGTTACCTGAAATGACTAACCAAGTTATTTTTTTTCTCTCCGTGTAAGATTATTACAAAACCAGTCATGAGAATTGATCTCAATCAAGAAATGAAAATAAAAGAAAGATATCAAAGTTAATGAGCTAAGATAATTATTTCGTGATGGTTCGAGTCAGATCGTTGAGTCCAACCAATGTTGCAATTCATGAGAAGTCATGAATTGTGAACAAACCTGTAGCTTCTTCTTCTTCTTCTTCTTCTTCTTCTTCTTCTTCTTCTTCTTCTCCTTCTTCTTCGTCTTCTTTTTCTTCTTCTTACCCCTTTTACCTTCTTCGTCTCTTCTTCTTCTTCTTCTCCTGCTCCTCCTCCTCCTTCTTCTTCTTCTTCTTCTTCTTCTTCTTCTTCTTCTTATCCCTTTCACCTTCTTCTTTTTCTTCTTTTTTCTTACCCCTTTCACCTGCTTCTTCTTCTTCTTCTTCTTCTTCTTCTTCTTTCTTCTTCTTCTTCTTCTTCTTTACCCCTTTCACCTTCTTCTTCTTCTTCTTCTTCTTCTTCTTCTTCTTCTTCTTCTTCTTCTTCTTACCCCTTCATCTTCTTCTTCTTCTTCTCTTCTTCTTCTTCTTCTTCTTCTTCTTCTTCTTCTTCTTTACACTTTTGTACTTAGTGACATTTAATTGTTGATTTTTACACATTTTCTATTTTTGATATTTTCCTCATTACAAAGTTTTGATTATTTTGGAGCATTTTCAGTTTGCATATTTTGGAGCTTTAGCTCAGTCGGTAGAGCGTTCGACTAGAAACCACAAGGTTCCTAGTTCGATACCGGTCCTCGCCAACTCAGCGTATGAGTAGCACCGGGATCTGTGCGGTAAAGTAAGGAGCTGATGGTAGGTGTGGCGCTCCACCTCAGATGCTAAAATAATCTCCTTGGTCTAGCGCTATTGATAAGGGAATAGACTCCCTCGCTGATTGGCTGATACCGACTTTAGGCCGCTCCGTCGACTTTACTTTTTTACTCTGTGAATGGAATTTACATTTAATTATATTTCACACACACAAAAACACACATTTACATATTTTCACTTTTTATTATTCTATTTGTTTTTTTTTTGTTTTTTTAAATTAAGGTCTGTTGTTTAAAATCAAGGAGTACCATGGAAAATTACCGGTGACGGCTATAACCTTTTGATCCCGTGAAAACGCATCATGACAGACACGTGAGAAATGTTTAGTTAGTTAAACAGATCCGACCCAGATTTGATGGAGAGCAGACGTGTTGTTGGCTCTCCATGATTCGGTCGCTCCCCGCGGCGGAATCAAATATGGGCTAAGAATAAATAAAAGCTTGATCAAGCAAAGTCTTGTGTAAATTATTAAGACAATGTTAAGCCCAGTCCAGAAGAAGAATTAAGAAAGAAAGTCAACCACCAGCAGAAGCCTAGATAGAAGTCAGCCCAGGCCCAAAGAAAATGGCGTCCGACGAGATTCAACAAGCAGCCTAGAGGAAGAAATAGAATCATCAGAAACAGTAAGAAGTGTATTAAGTAAGATCTACGATATCATCTCTAATATAATCTATCTCTCTGTATCTCTCTCTGTCTCTCTTTCTCTGCTGTATACGAAAAGTCTCTCTCTATTATATACACGAGAATGTCAGAAGGGTATATCTGACATTATAACACAAAGTCAGACTTTGTTGCTTAGAGAATTTACCTCTTCGAGATGAGCTTAACTCTTTGCCTACCAAATTTCCCTCACGGTTGTACCAAATTTTCTTGGTATTTTTTACCCGTATGATAGGATATTTCAAAGTTCACTATCCATTCACCTCATAACTCATTCTATCTATATAAATTCCTATTATTATTATAATTTGAATCCTTCTATTCAATTATGATGAACTACCCATCAGTTTTTGTACTTTGCTTGGGTGTCGTATGCGTAGAAAACGCAGTGGTGCGGAAGTCACTGTAAGCAGCTTAAAGTATTCAAAGATTTAAAAAACAGAATGAATAAAAAACATAAAACCTCCATTGCCATTACTCCAAGGTCAACTCTGCCCAAAGTGGTTGTACTTGTTAGGGTCTAATGTATGGGTTAATTACATCAAAATGAATTTTTTTTAAAAATTGTTTAAAACTTTGTTTTAAGATGAGTTAAAAAAATTAAATTACTTTTCATGTCCCCTAACGTCAAATTTGGAGAACCGTGGCAAGTAAGGGATATACTCTTCATATGCCCTACACCGGAGTCCCCAATGATATATATATATATATATATATATATATATATATATATATAAAATAGCAGACTAAAATCTGGTCTGTGCGGTACGTGGGGAGCTGACAGAAGGTGTGGCGCTCCACCACAGCAAAAAAAAAATTCACAGGTCAAGCGCTAGTGAAAAGGAGATAGACCCCCTCGTTGTCTGGCTGATACTGACAATAGGCCACTCCGCCATCTTTTTACTTTTACTAGCGCAAGATTGTTTTTGCGTCTGAGGTGGAGCGGCACACCTATATTCAGCTCATCACTTTACCGCACAAATACCTGTGCTACTCATACGTTGAGTTGGCGAGGGTCCGTATCGAACCAGGAACCTTACGATTCTTAGGTACGTGCTCTACCGACTGAACTGAACTGAACCGGCCCCTTTGTACTACTATCTATATGTTCCAGAGGCTTGTTTGGTGGTTGAGGGGTAAGTACGGCTCTCCACAAACGGTATTCAAATTCAGATACGAAGTAGATTTTCAAATGCTGATTTTCAAAGCAGGCCTTCCTAAGGTGAAATATTGATTCATCACACTTTCAAACACCTCATTTTCATATTTAATTCTCTGCTCGACTAGACTAAGCTTAGTAACCTAATTCCTACCAGGTTTTTATTGACTTGGTGAAATTCGTGATACTATTGTTTAAACATTTCTATGATCATCTATTCTTTCTCGTAGGTTGTATAAACCTATCATTAAAATGTCAGTATCCATAGAAAAGTTACCGTGACAGTAGAATTTTGACACTGATATCAAACTACGTTGGGAAATTGATAGCAGTCTAGGCAGTCTATTCTGAGAATTATTAATGTGTATTTACTAATATCTTACATTTTACAAACTATTTGAATAATTTCGGTAGCAATATCTCATCTACTGAAAGCGATGACAACATACACATAGGTAAATCATATACTGATATTGATAGGTTAACGGCCATATGGATATCTGATCTCTCTTATTATAAAATAAAACTTGAATTCTTCCAAGGTGTATTTTTGTTGCTACTATTGTATATTTGATAGCGAGATAGCGCTTTATACACTACACAACAATCGTAAGATCTTATTAGCACTTTATAAAGTACACACCAATCGTAAATTCATATTTGCACGTTATACATTACACAGCAATCATAAATTCATATTAGCACTTTATACACTACACAACAATTGTAAATTCATATTAGCACGTTATACACTACACAACAAACGTAAATTCATATTAGCACTTTATAAAGTACACAACAATCGTAAATTCATATTAGCACGTTATACACTACACAACGATCGTAAATTCATATTGGCACGTTATACATTACACAACAATCGTACATTCATATTAGCACTTTATACACTACACAACAATCGTAAATTCATATTAGCATTTTATACACTACACAACAATAGTAAATTCATATTAGCACTTTATACACTACACAACAAACGTAAATTCATATTAGCACTTTATACACTGCACAGCAATCGTAAATTCATATTACCACGTTATACATTACACAACAATCGTAAATTCATATTACCACGTTATACATTACACAACAATCGTAAATTCATATTAGCATTTTATACACTACACAACAATCCTAAATTCATATTAGCACGTTATACGCTACACAACAATCGTAAATTCATATTAGCACGTTATACACTACACAAAATCATATTAGCACACACTACACAACAATCGTAAATTCATATTAGCACGTTATACGCTACACAACAATCGTAAATTCATATTAGCACGTTATACGCTACACAACAATCGTAAATTCATTTAGCACGTTATACACTACACAATAATCGTAAATTCATATTAGCACTTATTCACACTACAAAAACAATCGTAAATTCATATTAGCATTATACACTACACAAAAATCGTAAATTCCTATTAGCACTTTATACACACACAACAATCGAAATTCATATTAACACTTTATACACTACACAACAATCGTAAATTCATACTAGTTTTTTTATACATTACACAAACAATCAACATTCATATTAGCATTTTATACACTACACAACAATCATAAATTCATAGTAGCATTTTATACGCTACACAACAATCGTAAATTCATATTAGCATTTTATACACTACACAACAATCATAAATTCACATTAGCATTTTATACACTACACAACAATCATAAATTCACATTAGCATTTTATACACTACACAACAATCATAAATTCATATTAGCATTTTATACACTACACAACAATCATAAATTCACATTAGCATTTTATACACTACACAACAATCGTAAATTCATATTAGCATTTTATACCTACACAACAATCTCATATTAGCATTTTATACACTACAACAATCGTAAATTCATATTAGCATTTATTTTATACACTACACAACAATCATAAATTCATATTAGTTTTATACACTACACAACAATCAAATTCATATTAGCATTTTATACACTACACAACAATCGTCATATTAGCACTTTATACACTATCGTAAATTCATATTAGCATTTTATACACTACACAACAATCCTAAATTCATATTTGCATTTTATACACTACACAACAATCATAAATTAATATTAGCATTTTATAAACACACAACAATCGTAAATTCATATTTGCATTTTATACACTACACAACAATCGTAAATTCATATTAGCACGTTATACACTACACAACAATCATTAATTCATATTAGCACTTTATACACTACACAACAATCGTAAATTCATATTAGCACTTTATACACTACACATCAACGTTATAGAACACTTCATTCAAAATATTGTGGCCAAGGAATCAATGACAAGAAATAATCTGAATAATTTCTGGTATATCCTCTTTATCAAACAACATTTTTCACCAAAACTTGACGAAAATCTTCACAAATTCTCACTGATTTTGCTTCCTAAGCAAAATGTATCAATTAATAATCTTGTTCATTTCATGTCAGCTAAAACTGCGACTTTGATTAATGCGTCTACAAATTGAATCAAAACTGAAATGAGCATCCTGAAGTGGAATTTTAAAGCGAGTCTCCCTCATAAATACATCAGCCAATTCCAAATTAAGTTTAGTTTCTCCATCATTGATATTAATAACATTTGGGTGTCGCTTGCTGAAGCTATGAATGACACCTACCACATTTGGTTGTCAGTCTACCACTGAAAGGAGATTGATTAAAAAATATCTTATCCCCCAAAAACACTTTCCTCCTTTCTCCCTTCCTTCCATCTTCATTCATTCATGAATTCATTCATTCAGAAATTTACTATTATTGCAATAGATTATGCTTACTTTACCGCACTGTCAGTGGGACAGAGACATAGCTAATGTATTTCCTAATGCCCCCCTCCAAAAAAAAAGAAGTGATCTGGGTTTGACCCTAAACTAGATGTGATAGTGTGGCTCTAGTTCTAGAGATCTAGTGGAGTACCCCTTCATTTTTATTACTCCTAGGTCCATTCTAACTCATCTGATGCTGAGTCCCCCCTTCATTACCCTTACTCCCAGATTCCACTCACACCAGAAGTACTAGCACCTGTTAGGGTCCCATTTATGAGTAAAATAGATTTGTTTAAAAATCATTTTAATATAAACCTTCAATGAAGGCAATTTCTTAACCATTAGACATAAAATGACCCTAGATATGTTGACATGCCGTTAAAATAATTAAATCAACGATATCGCAGTCCAGCACAGAAAGAAGACGATTTCACTAGCCCCGAAATTTACTAACGAACTGACCTCTTCCAAAATCGCGTGTGACCATTTTTCGCACCTAACATGAGAGTTCTTGTGTTTGACCCTTTGTTTTCGGTCACACAGCCGGGCACCATATATATATATATATATATTAATAAGTTTCACCAAAAAGGATCATCAGGGTTAATTGTAATGAATTAATGAATCAAGAAATTGATCAAAAATCAAGAAATTGATTAATTATAGACAATTGCGGAAGTGAATAATACAATTATAATTGTATTATTCACTTATTATATTATATTATTCACAAAATAGCGGTTTACTGTTTGAACGTGAAGTCTAATTTGCATATTGATATTAAAATTCTTATTTTGATAAATATACGCTTAGAATTATTGATTTCTAATTGTTTGGTTTTATTTATAAATATGTGCAAAAATCTCTTCAATAAATCTTGAAAGAAATCCATTAACAAGAAGAAATAACTTTGATTTTATTCTTTACTTCCTATTTTAAGTGAATAGTTGGATTAGAAAAGTTTAGCAATGAAATAGGAGAGTGATGGAAGAGTAAGTTTCAGTTGTTCTATTTTTCGATTATACCCCCTCTGCATTCTTATTTAGTTTCATTAGTCTTTCTAACTTAATATAATATTTTATTACATTAAAACTTAAATACTTGCACCCGGAAGGTGCATATATTTACTAGTGTATATAATTTTAGCGCTAGAATCGAGTTTTTCTAACTCAGCGTATGAGTAGCACAGTGATCTGTGCGGTAAAGTAAGGAGCTGATGGTAGGTGTGGCACTCCACCTCAGATGCAAAAACAATATCCTTAGTCTAGCGCCATTGAAAAGGGGAAAGACTCTCTTGCTGATTGGCTGATACCGACTTTAGGCCACCCCGGCGACTTTTACTTACTTTTTACCCTGTTTTACTATAATAATGTGGCCGAGTTAGCTCAGTCGGTAGAGCGTTCGGCTAGAAACCACAAGGTTCCTAGTTCGATACCGGTCCTCGCCAACTCAGCGTTATGAGTAGCACAGGAATCTGTGCGGTAAAGTAGGGAGCTGATGGTAGGTGTGGCGCTCCACCTCAGATGCCAAAAAACAATCTCCTTGGTCTAGCGCTATTGAAAAGGGGATAGACTCCCTCGCTGACTGCTGCTACCGACTTTAGGCCGTCCCGACGACTTTACTTTTTACTTACTATATTAATGTAACTAACTACTATTAAAGTAGGGAGCTGATGGTAGGTGTGGCGCTCCACCTCAGATGCCAAAAAACAATCTCCTTGGTCTAGCGCTATTGAAAAGGGGATGGACTCCCTCGCTGACTGGCTGATACCGACTTTAGGCCGTCCCGACGACTTTACTTTTTACTTACTATACTAATGTAACTAACTACTATTATGCATCTGTTATACTAACTACTATTATTTCCTGTTATATTATACGAACAACTGATATTTTACGTTAAAATCAATAAACTCATAATTTTGTGGCTTTGGCTTTGGCTTAAATATAAACAAAAATGCGATTAATGTTTATTATTGATTCAGTTTCCAAACGACAACAAAAATATTTTGTGCTCCAGTGCCTACAGAATTATCGATTATCTGCCCTTTAACGATCGCCGTTGTTATGGGAAACAGGTTCAGATGAAAGGAAGAACACGCGAAAACAGCATCTCTCACATTCAAGCAGCATGGAAAGGCGTCAACCATTGCCGGACCACGGACACACCTCTCAAAGAAGCGTGCATTTTCACTGCACCCACGTAAAATAAACCAAAGAGACATTTCTTTCAAGCAATTTTTTTTTTTATGTTGGTTTGTGGATTGAACTTTACTTTACAGCATGTCAACCCTTGTGGGGTTATTTTATGCCGAAGACATTTTTTTTTATTCATTCTTGTTGGGTATTCAATTTTTTCCAAACAATTTTTTAAATACAATTTCTCTGAATGTTTGAGATGAGCTTGATGATTAGTATTATCTGAGTTATTCGGGCTATTGTTCTCATCTTCATTGTTATCTGTACAACGTTTCGGCCGATATGCCCTCCGGCCTTCTTCAGGTATGCCCATCCAGCAAGGACCTACATTGACCAGCTCTGCGCATATATACTGGGTGCTGCGCAGAGCACCTCCCTGGGACGATGAATGATAGAGAAGGTTGGCGAGAGATTGTCATGGATATCCGTGCTAAATGCGCAAACATGATGAGGATGATGATGATGGTGATGATGATGATGATGACAGTTTTATGATATCAAGTATTCCTATCAAATTATTTGCACACAATTGTTTCGTTTCAAGTATTCTTATCTAATTCTTATCATTGTATGATTTTATTATTCTTCTTGTCTGCGTTTGCCAACCGGATAATCCCTTGACTTTTGGCAATTTTTATTTTAGTTTGTAGGCGTGTTCTTACTATATTTTTATATGTGATGTCATTCACATTTCCCCTTATTTTTGGGGCCCAAAATATCGGTGGTGTTATATAAATTCGATTCTAATTACAATATAAATAAAAAGACAAAAGACCGAAATTGTGAAGAGAAGAAAAATATTTTTTAACGATGATATTCTGGTAGAAAATAATTACCGAAAATCGGAAAATAAAATGAAAAACCTAAAAACATAACTGAAGACAGCATTGAATTCCTTATTGGAATAGAAAGTGTGTAATATGTGTCATTAGACTGGATGCTATCAGAATTGGAATAAGTTCTTTAAAATTCAATTCTGGTTTGGTTTGTTTTGTTTTATGGCATATCAACCTCAGTGGGTCATTTAATGCGGATAAAGTTTTGAAATAAATCAATTCTTAATGGATAATACAATTTTTTATAAATACATTTTTCTATTTAACCCATAGATGGGACCCTAACAGGTACTACCACTCCGGGTCAGAGTGGACCAGGGGACAATGGTGATGAAGGGGCGCTCCTCCTTCCCCAAACCTCCAAAACTGGAACCTCACCATCAGATAAAGTTTAACGTCATTCCCAGGACATGTAGACTGGCAGCCACCGTCTTCTAGAACCCATATGATAAAAAGGGGTTGGGGCTTGCCATAAGGGCAATAGGGTTGGGAAAAAATTAAATTATGTTAAAAAATTATTTTTGTTTGAAGTATTCTTATTTAATTCTTATCATTATATGATTTCAAGTCATTATTTCTGATTATTAATGGTCATGTGTGCAAACAAATGACCATATGTATGGTTACAAATAATCTGTACACATTTTATAGTTTCAAGTATCTATTTTAATATAAGAAACATATTAGGGCCGGTTTAGCTCAGTCGGTAGAGTGTCCGGCTGGGAACCCCAAGGTTCCTGCTTCGATACTGTCCCTCGCCAACTCAGCGTATGAGTAGCATAAGGATCTGTGCGGTAAAGAGAGGAGTTGATGATAGATGTGGCGTTCTGCCTCAGACGCTAAAAAACAATCTTCTTGGTCTAGCGCTAGTGAAAAGGATAGACTCCCTCGCTGCATGGCTGATACCGACTTTAGGCCACCCGACTACTTTACTTTACTTTACACTTATGTAGATTCAAGGAAACGTCACCAACAACAACAACAATAATATGTGCCAAGAAAAGAAGGGTGATGGGGTCTCGCAAAGTGTAAATACAACAATCCGAGCACTTGGCGAGTACACTAATAAAAGTAAGGAAATACTAATTGCAGCAGCCACGAATAGCAACATATTGACAAGCAGAAATACATAAAACACTAAAAAACAGAAATTGGAAGGAAAACAACTACATGGGCACTTCAAGCATCAAGCTCAAGAGATATCACGTCAGAAGACATGGACATGGCTAAGAAGAGAAAACCTCAAGAGAGAAACTGAATCTCTTATAATTGCAGCACAAGAGAATGCCATAAGATCAAACTATATAAAGGCAAAAATAGATAAGATGAAGCAGAATAGCAAGCGCAGAATATGTGGAGAAACGGTTAATAAAATAATAAGCCAATGCAGCAAACTAGCAAACAAAGAGAGTACAAGACGTGGCACGACTCGGTGGGAAAGGTAATCCACTGTGAATTGTGCAAGAAATTCAGTTTTCACCATACAACTAAATGGTATATGTATAAACGTAAATGGAGAATAAGACACATAACATTCTCTGGGACTTTAAGGTACAGACGGATCACCTAATCCAGACCAGGAGACCGGACTTAGTATTGATTGACAAGAGAACCTGTCATCTCGTGGATTTTGACGTACTGGCCGGCCACCGAGGGAAAATGAAAGAAAGCGAAAAGATAGATAAATACTTGGACCTGGCCAGAGAACTGCGAAAACCCCGTACCAATTGTAATTAGTTCTCTTGGAACGGTCCCCAAAGTTCTGGAAAAGAATTTGGGTGAATTTGAAATCAGAGGAAGAATCGAGACCATCCAAACTACAGCACTGTTAAGATCAGCTAGAATACTCAGAAGCGTACTGGAGACATGAGGAAGGCTTGCAGTCACCCAGCCTCCAGGGAACCAGCGGCTATGGCAGGAGTGAAACAATCCATAATAATAATAATAATAATAATAATAATAATAAATAGTGAAGCTGAAGGAAAATGAAAAGATAGATAAATACCTGGACCTTGCCACAGAATTGAAAAAGCTGTGGAATATGAGAGTGAAAGTGATAACAATTGTAGTTGGTGCACTGGAAACGGTCCCAATAAACTTGGAAAAAAGACTGGAGGATCTGGAAATCATAGAAAGAATTGAGATTATCCAGACTACTGCACTGCTGTAATCGGCTAGAAGAGTCATGGAGACCTGAGGAGACTTGTCACTCAGCCTACAGTGAAATACCATCAGCTAACGCTGATGTGAAAAACTCAAAAGGAGTGAAAATAATAATAATAATAATAATAATAATAATAATAATAATAATTTTTAGTAAACAATTATAGCTTTAATTATCTATTCATAATATAAATTATTTACAACTACGCCACGGGAATCCCGCATAATAAATTCATTTTTACTTATTATCTTTATTTGCCTTTACCTAAAGAATGTTGAATTTACTTCTTTAATCAAAGCAACATCAACAACTCTAAATTCTTACATTTTTCTTACATTAATAACTTCTATAAATTAGTTTAAACCATCTAACAATGCTAATATAACAGCACAATCCGTAGTCGATTAAAGACGAATTACATTCAATTATCACACACCACACACACAACACACACACACACACACACATATATATATATATATATATATATATATATATAGAAGGTGTGTCAAAAAAGTATCAAGATTTTTTGTACTTTTTGACACAGCTTATATTCTGAAAAAAAAAGTTGAATTTATTCTTCATTTCTATCTTGGTAAATACAGCTTTAAAAATTAGTACTTTTTGACACAGCCTGTATTCTGAAAAAATAATGAATGGGACGTTAGTTTTTAGACCTCCTCCCCTAATTCGGTCACTATGAGCCATGGGTGGGTACCTGTGATGCTTAATGATGGATTCCTGCTGGCTGAGCAGTTCGTGACATGCAACACTCCACTTTAGCCCTTACTTGGGCTAGACGGGTGGTCAAAGATGCACCTCATTCGACTGGTCACTCAAGCCCTAGCACCTATATGATTGGCCTGATAAGCCGCAACCCTTTTCATCATATTTGTGCCAGAAGACGATGGCTGAGGGTCTTTGTGTCCTGGGTATGACGTTAAACTATCGGATGGTGAAGTTGCAATTCTGAAGCTTAGTCTGGCCACGTCAAACCTAGCACCTATGATTTTCCCGACCCTATTGTTCTTATGGCAACTCCCAACCCTTTTATCGTATATGCTAGAAGGCGGTATCTGAGGGTCTTAGTGTCCTGTGCATAACGTCAAACTGTATCTAGTGGTAAGGTCCCAATTTGGAGCTCTGAGAAGTGTGGAGTACCTCTTCATTTTCATTACTCCCAGTTCCAATTTGCCTCGGAGTGGTAGTACCTGTTAGGGTACCATCTACGGGTCAAATAGATTAAGAAAACGAGTTTAACAAAAGTGTGTTTTAAAAATGAGTTTAAAAATTAATACCCAACAAGAATGAATAAAATAAAAGCGTCTTTGGCATGAAATAACCCAAGGGTTGACATGCCGTAAAATCCAACCAACCAACCAATTATATCAAATATTGTAATTGATGAGATGCAATCAAAGTATAATAAATATACAAACGAAGGAATAATTAATCCCCAATTATTAATAAAATTGTTTTACATAATTAATACTGTTGGCCTTACCTACAGGTATTTGCCTCATACCCCACTTGTATGGGCTGGGCACAAGGCCTCGTTTTAACGTGAGCCCACCCACAAGCCGAAGCTCATGGCTGGGAAAGAAGAAAAATTGCGTCGATGCCCTCGGCATTCCCCCTCAAGGGAGCGCCTCAGGCACTGGGCAATAAACCCAGCCCTGCCCCTTTAAGTCAAGGGGGCAGGTATTGCCTGGGGGGATAGCCCCCTGGGATCGACGCTATTAACTTGTAAAGATCCTGGGCCGAAGCCACTGGACCCCCACCACGTTTGGCGGGCTTATCTACATACTAATAACATGCAATTGTATTATATATATACAACAAAATAGCAGTTTACAGTTTTAAATGTAAAGGCTAATTTGCATATTGATATTAAAATTTTGATTTTAATAAATATGTGCATGCTATTATTGATTTCTAATTGTTGGAGTTTATCTTACTGAATATGAGTAAAATTTCATCAATAAACCTTAAAGGAAACCATTAACAAGAATAAATAACTGTCATTTTATCTACTAAATAGTTGAATTAGGAAAATTTAGCAATGAAAGACAGGAGCAATGGAAGAGTAAGTTTCAGTTGTTCTATTTTTCGATTATAGCATCCCCGCCTCTTTTTCAAATCTTTTTATCTGCATTCTTATTTAGTTTCATTAGCCTTTCTAATTTGATATAATATTTTATTACATTAAAACTTGCACCTGGAAGGTTAATATATTTTCTAGTATGAAATAATTCTTTTGATATTTTAAGGAACTGTCAACAATGTAGGGGGAGTCCCCATAGCGTAGTGCTTGGTTGGTTGGTTGGTTGGTTGGTTATTTTGTTTTACGGCCTATCAACACTTTTCGGATAATTTAATACCGAATCAAGTCATTTTGATAAACAAAAGACTAACGTCTCGCACATTACCTTAAGTGCTCACCCAAGAGGCGTAATGGCTAACGTGCTGGACCGCGACATCGTAGTAAGCAAGTTCGAACTCCAGTCGAGCTATTTCGTTCACTTTAGAGCTATACCCTTGAGAAAGGTATGAACCTCCTCACAAACACACGCAGTAATAGTGCCACTATTATTCTTCTACAAGATTGGCACTGGCAATAAATAACCCACGAATATTGATGTGCCATTAAATAAAGGAAACAAACCAAATATCCAACCAAATCCACTACAATAGTAAAGTAAAGTCGTCGGGGCGGCCTAATCTCGGTATCAGCCAATCAGCGGGGGAGTCTATCCTCTTTTCACTAGCGCTAGACCAAGGAGATTGTTTTTGCATCTGAGATGGAGTGCCACACCTACCACCAGCTCCTTACTTTACCGCACAGATCCCTGTGCTACTCATAACGCTGAGTTGGCGAAGACCGGAATCGAAGTAGGAACCTTATAGTTTCCAGCCGAACGCTCTACCGACTGAGCTAACCCGGCCCATATTTAGTACAATAGAGACTGAAAAATACAATAAAAGTGGTAACAATTGTTGTATGCTGGAGCAAACAAAGAAAATAACCTGGTAAAGAACATTATAGATTTTCTTTTTATATGAAATGATTTTATTCTCAAAGATTGCAAGACACAATGAAAGAATAAACACAGAAACACATTAAGAAACAAGAAGAATAAGACTATTCATAATAGCTGAAAACTCACCCTAAGGATTGGACTTTTATATTAGTTTCTGCATAAAGACTAAATAAACTATTTATTATTTGGCTAAAAGTTTCACATGAGGCTTGATACGTATTATTTTGATTTTTCCGACTGTTGTCCCCATCTTTATTGTGAAATATACATACAAAACGTTCGGCCGTTGTAACCTGAGGTCTTCGTCAGGTTTTCCTAATAATCCGGTCTTGTTCTGGTGTTCCTTGTAATCCATGGATTACAAGAAACACCAGAAGAAGACCGGAGGTTACAACGGGCGAAATGTTGTGCATGTATATTTCACAATAAATATGGGGACAACAGTTCGAAAAATCAAAATTAAAACTATTTATTGGTTGAATGATACCTTAGTGAATATTCCCAGTCTCTATTTGTCTGTAGTCATACAATACATCTTGTGGATGCATACAGGGTGGTCGTCAGTGATGCACTATCTTCAGCGCCGATTACAGGTTCTTGTGCATCATATCAGCTCCGATAGCAACCCCAACTTCAATCTGGTATCTTTAAGTTGCCACCCTGTAAGCTACATGCCTGCATCTTCTGAAGATTGCTAATCCCGCTCAAATGAACAAAGGGATTAAGTTCAAATATGATCCGGCATGGGTGTAAAAATGAGTCTGCAGTGGTCAGAAGAGGGTCTCTCTAAAAGGAATACCTTCTATTTTATTATATTCTATAACAATAAAGGAAGATGTTGTAACTGCCGCTAAACCAACCAGTTAATTATGTCATAAACTTTTGTATTAGAATAAAAATCACACAATTCCATAAAAGATTAAAAGGGATGTCCTGTGTATGACTAATTTAGTGAGTCCTGGAGTTCCGGAGATTGTTGAGTACCTCTTCATTTCCGTTATTCTTCTTGTTCTGCGTTTGCCAATCCCTTGACTTTTGGCAATTTTAATTTTAATTTGTAGGAGTGTTCTTACTATATTTTTATATGTGATGTCATTCACATTTCCGCTTATTTTTGGGGCGCAAAATATCGGTGGTGTTATATAAATTAGATTCTAATTACAATATAAATAAAAAGACAAAAGACCGAAAGTGTGAAGAGAAGAAAAATATTTTTTAACGATGATATTCTGGTAGAAAATAATTTCCGAAAATCGGAAAATAAAATGAAAAAACCTAAAAACATAATTGAAAACAGCATTGAATATATATATATATAATATATATATATATATATATATATATATATATATATATATTGGAATAGATAGTGTGTAATATGTGTCATTAGACTGGATGCTATCAGAATTGGAATAAGTTCTTTAAAATTCAATCATGTTAAAAAATTATTTTTGGAAAACTGTCGAAAAGGTATTCTTTCTTTGAAGGTTTAGGTTCGAGTTCTTCTAAAGGAGGATTTCTTTTAACACTTGTTGCTTGAACTTTAGGTACAGCCAAAATCACGTCACTTGATCAGTTTAAGAAATATTGAAGGAAATACTTTATTTAAAGCCAGTTTATCTGCTAGCGTTGAACATAATAGGTGACGCACTAGAGTGTGATAGGCTCTAGTGGGGTCTAACTGAAAGGTGGGTATTATCTTGAAAGACCCCCCCCAATGAAACAGTTATAATATAACTGACGACGCCACCCGGCGATGTTTAATAGGACAGGCGTATCTCAAATAACTTAAGTCCTCTCTGACCATTCAAGCTCCCATATATAGAGGCACATGGCGTTAGTCATCTTTGTAGGAAATGGACTTGTTAAACCATTTGTATTTTACATGGCGCTAATACACTTGGGAAAGGTATGCATCAATGTATTCTTCCGCCAGCTACAGGTAAATAGTAGGTGAGGACAGAGATCTTTGATCTGAATTCAAACCTGGTAAACTCCGCTTAACAAATTGACTTAGTGACACATACTTGTCGTGTAAAAAGGTTGGCATATATATATATATATATATATATATATATATATATATATATATATAAAGTCGTCGGGGGGCCTAATGTCGGTATCAGCCATGCAGCGAGGGAGTATATCCCCTTTTCACTAGCGCTAGACCAAGGAGATTATTTTAGTATCTGAGGTGGAGCGCCACACCTACCATCGGCTCCTTACTTTACCGCACAGATCCCAGTGCTATATATATATATATATATATATATATATATATATATATATTAGCATTGGATAGGAATATATGAAACTATATAACTGTGTACAAATAAGTGATTATTATTATTAAATAGCAAAAGTTACTTAAAACCATATAATTGTTTATAAATGTTTAGCATTAAATCGGAATAAATGAAACCATATAACTGAGTGTAGATAAGTGTTTATCATTATTAGATATCAATAGTCACTTGAAACCATATAATTGTGTATAAATTGTAAGTATTAGAAAGGAATATGAAAAACCATTTAACTGTATCAAACAAATGATTTTAACAAAAAGAAAACAAACAAAAGAGTCCTATACATTAAACAAAAAAAAAAACAAAACAAACAAACACCTTAAACAAGATCAACTTCGAAACCAGTCAACATATTCTCAAATTGTTATAATTGCTCATCCTACTATTCCCCATAACATTCTTATAAACTTGTGAACCTCTCCTCCTACTTATTCTTACTGCTACTGTTTGTTTAAAAAGAAACAATGGAAACATCACACCAGTTTCACGCCTGATGATGGCACCAAGTAGTGCAGAAATTACTAGTGTTAGAACCTTTGGTGGGTTCATACATCAATTCCACCCTGATATTAAAAAATTGGTCAGACAATCAGAAAGGATTTTTTTAAAATCTCGTCAGACAAGAATTATCCGTTGAGTGCAACAAAACATGTTTACAAGAAAAACTATTTATTTTAAAACAAATGATTATAGATATTTTTTAAAGTTGAATTTTGAATAAGGCAATGGAACATTGGAAATATTGTTATGGTTACAATGAAACATTTACAACCGAATAAAATTTTGGCAGTAAATAAAACATAAAGGTTGACATGCCATTAAACAAAATAAATCACTTAACCAAACCAAAGTTCCCCTGAGGACGATCCATGATTTACTCTGGATATTATTTGCCATAAATTTCTCCCTTCCATATATTCTAGCAGCAAAAATCATGGTGTAACATCGAATTATTTTCTGTGATGACTTATCAATTAATAAGCGTTTTCGTGAGGTTAAAGATGGCTATTGCTCGTAAGCAATTGTAAATAGAACTCATTTAGTTACTAGAAATCTTAGAATTCTAAGTTAAAATGACTGAAAAATAATTTCTCTCTCTTTATATATATATATATATATGTGTGTGTGTGTGTGTGTGTGTGTGTGTGTGTGTGCATTTGGGCAGCATTCTTTCGTTTATACATGTAACATCTCCTGTGTAAACATCTCCTGTTTAACAATTTTATTTTTGATCTTTTCTAGTTTTCTGGCCAACTTTTTAATATTTGGGTAGAATTCGTGGATAAGTCCACCAAAGTTCAGGTCCCGAGTACTTTCGGCACATCGAAGTGCCATCATCAGGGGTGATGTGTTTCCAATGCAGTACACACATCTTAAAATGCCTATAACACCTTTCTCATCAATCCTTCTCCTTCCAGCCTCCACATCTATAATTTAAAAAAAAACTGGAACACTCTAATATAATCCGTCCACGCTGATATCTGTAGTGTTGCATGATTTATGGGCAGTTTATAAATTATGAACCTACCTGTAGTTAGAATATTTAAATAAAGTTCGTTAGATTTAAAATCGGAGGTGGGGAATTTTCCATAGCCGTTGGGATTATGATTGGCATGACGATGATCCCAACTGACCTTCCGGTACAGGCGTGAGAATAAGTTTTAATTTTTTAGATTTGGCAGAGATTTCAGGGCAAGCGGACGTGAAAGTCACCGCTTTGAGCCTTCTCCCCGCGACAGAATCATGGGCTGGGTTTGGGAATAAAGCTTTATTAAGAAACAACCAAGTAATTGTTAAGTAATTAAAACAAGAATGACCATCCCAGCACAAAGAAATCAACAAAGAATATCAACCTACAGCAGAAGCCCTGAAAAGAAGTCAGCCCAGAGAAAATAGCAGACGGGTTAGAACCAGTAGAAGCAGTAAGAAGCGAGTCAACAAGCAGAATGTAAAAAGTAAATCCATCATCTATCATATAATCTACCTGCCTGACTGTCTGTCTGTCTCTCTCCATTATATACCCAAGTGGGTATATATGAGTATACAACATTAGAACCAAACCGACCTTTACATCAAACTGAATTTATGGATCACCCAATGAGGATTGACCTAACAATGAAAAACCAGACCAAAGAACTATCTCTCCATCACTAAGAAGTGCTCATACATGCACTCCTATAAAGAACCACACGCACAGATCATTATATTGGTTGGTTGGTTGAATTTTACGGCATGTCAGTCCTTGGGTTATTTTATGCCGAAAATGTTTTTGTTTTATTCATTCTTGCTGAATTTTCAGATTTCAGATATTACCCTAACATGTACTACCATGCCGTGTCTGATGGGATCTGGTAGTAATGGCAATGAAGGGGTACTCCACACTCCAGAGCTCCAGATCTGAAAACTCATCACTAGATACAGTTTATCATCATACCCAATACACTAAGACTCTCAACCACTACATTCTAGAATATGTATTATTAGAAGGGTTGGAGATTTACCATAAGAGCAAAAGGGTCGGGACAATATATACAGGTTCTAGGGTTTGATGTGACCAGCCGATTTACCGGAGGGTCCCTCTCCGACCGCCATCTAGCCCAAGAAAGAGCCAAAGTGAAATGTTGCAAGTCATAGACTGCTCATGCGCCAGGATTCCGTCCTTAAGCATCACGGGTCGCAATCTACGGCCAACTAGTGGTCCCATTGGTGATCTTACGCCTCTGTAGAAGTGCAGTCGGCCTATTCTACGACCGACTGGGCCGACAGGGTTCACAGATCCTCATAGATAAGATAGTAATATATTTATCAGTGTGTTAAAGTTCCATGTTCGAACCGAGTTAAAACCCTAAAATATTCCTGTCGACTTTTGTTTTAATTTCACAACACACACAAATGAAGGGGTGCTGAAAGGTTCACGGTTCAACCAAGAAACGTCATGACATAGAGCCATAAAACTAAGTCATGTACTACAACTAGCAAATATATGCACCCTCCGGGTGCAAGTATTTAAATTTTAATGTTATAAAATATTGTATTAAATTAGAAAGACTAAGGATAATACTTAGCATATATTTATTAAAATCAAATCTTTAATATCAATATGCAAATTAGCCTTCCCATTCACACTGTAAACGTCCATTTTGTTGTATATATAAATACAATTGCATGTTATTAGTATGTAGGTACGGTTCTTCGGGGCCGTGTGTCCAGTGGCTTTGGCCCTGGACCGTACAAGCTAACATCGTTGATTCCAGGGGGCCATCCCCCAGGCAACACCTGCCCCCTTGATTTAAAGGGGCGGGGCTTTTTTATTGCTCAGTGCCTGAGGCGTCCTCTTTGAGGGGGAATGCCGACGGGATCATCGCATGTTTTGCACACGCCACCCATGAGCTTCCGTTCATGGGTGATCCCACATTAATATTCATAAAGATTCATCACCGAGATTGTTGCTCATATTCATTAAAATAAAACCAAACAATTACAAATCGCTAATCCTCAGCACATATTTATTAAAATCAATTTTTTAATAACAATATGCAGATTAGCCTTCCCGTTCACACTGTAAACCGCTATCCAACAGTATAAATAATGTAAAACAATTTTATTAATAATTGAGGTCTAAATAAAAAGATAAAATCATGGAGAATGTGATGTAAATAACAAAGGGAATTGTGACTTGAGTAGTGATATAGTTTCCGTTACAGACAGAAAAATACACAATCTCCATTATAATAACTAGCAAATATATGCACCCTCCGGGAGCAAGTATTTTAGTTAAATTTTATAATAAAATATCATATTAAATTAGAAAGGCTAATGAAACTGAATAAGAATGTAGATAAAAAGATTTTGAACAGAGGGGGTATGATTGAAAAATAGAACAACTTTGAAACTAACTCTTCCATCATTTTCCGTTACTCCCGTCTTTCATTGATAAATTTTCCTAATTAAACTGTTTAGTTAAAATAGGAAGTAAAGAATAATATTACAGTTATTTCTTCTTGTTAAGGGATTTCTTTTAAGATTTATTGAAGAGATTTTTGCTCATATCCAATAAGATAAGACCAAACAATTAGAAATCAATAATACTAAGCATATATTTATTAAAATCAATTTTTTAAGATCAATATACAAATTAGCCTTCCCATTCACACTGTAAACCTCTGTTTTGTTGTATATATAAATACAATTGCATGTTATTAGTATGTAGATATGGTCAACGCTGTAAGTAATGTAAAACAATTTTATTAATAATTGAGGTTTAAATAAAAATAAAATCATGGAGAATATGATGTAAATAACGAAAGGAATTGTGACTTGAGTAGTAATATAGTTTCGGTTACAGACAGAAAAACACCCGATCTTCATTATAAGATGTTATGAGCACGCTTGTGTCTGTGTGTATTGAATTGCGTCTAAGAGGCCTGTAACAGGATAAAATCAATTTTGATAAAATTGTTATTTTTCAAAGTTTAAAAAGAAAAAAAGAAAAAAAAAAAAAGAAAAAAGAAAAGAAAAATGAAGGAAAGAGAGACAGAAAAAAAAGTATTAATAATGTAAAACAATTTTATTAATAACTGAGGTCTAAATAAAAAGATAAAATCATGGAGAATGTGTGACATAAATAACAAAGGGAATTGTGACTTGAGTAGTGATATAGTTTCGGTTACAGACAGAAAAATACACAATCTCCATTATAATAATAAGATATTGGACAAAAAAACAGGAGGCTTAAAAAATCAATCAATGAATGATTGTGATTTCTTTTCAATATCACCAAGTGACAGTCCACAATCATTGTATGCCACAATTTGACCTTTCTTCAAACTCAGACAAATGATTATAGTCATTAGTAAAGGACTAATTACAAATTAGTATATCAAATCAAGGAAAAGGTAATTCTAACAAATGTCCTATTTTTGTATTTCCGAGAATTTCCGTTTTAGAAAATTATGACTTTTCGTTACAACTAAGAGAAATTTGATAACAATAATGAAGGAAAATAACCACTTCCTATGTATGTCTAAGCCATTAAAGTGTCTTTAAAATGTGTGTCAATAAGAAAGTTTTTCAAACTGATGTCCTCATCTTTATGATGTGCACAACGTTTCGCTTGATGTGCTCTCCAGCCTCCTTTAGTTGTTTTTTTGTCGAACTCGAGAGAATTCACGGAACTTCGAACCGAAACCTTTATATAATCCATTCCTATTCTATACTCGGACATGAAAGCTTCTGAGTTTGACAAGATGGTTCCACAGTTCTACAAGAAACACCCGAAGAAGACCGGAGTAAAATCAGCGAAAACTAGGTGTTTATTGAATATGGGCGCCAAAACTTCTGGGAGCATCACGTGATTGCTATGTCCAATCAGAGAAAGGCTCTCCCTCACTTAATTAAATTAATAACGTATTTTACTGACCCAAAATAATTAATAATCCTTAGTAAGCAATTATAACTTCAACTAAGTATTCCTAATACGAATAATTTATACACAGTTATAGGTAGGTATTTACTAAGCTTAGCTTAGATGTGGCACAAGGCCGGAGGTATGTACATCAACGAAAACTTTGTATATATAACTGTCTGTTTTTGTCCAATACAGTTTATCAAAAGGCCAGAAGTATGGAACACCAAATGACAATTGATCTTACTAACAATTGTCTGTTAGATTTGCTTGTTTCGCAGATCCATAAATACTTAATAGTGTGTTCCATACTTGCGACCGTGTGTCACATCCTACTCGTGGCCAACAGGTTGGGTAAATACCAAATAGACCAGCTTGTTAAACACTGCACCATGGAAGGCGCCCTAGAAGCATTAAAAATAAATACTATTCCATATATGCTGACTGACGGATTGATTTTAACGGTATTTCAACCCGTCTAGATTTATTTTATGCCTAGAGTTTAGAGAAAAGCATTTATTGCATATTTATATTTACATAGTCTTTTTCACACAGTTATATGATATCAAGTATTCATATCTAATACAAATAATTTGGTCAAAGTTGTATAATTCCAAGTAACTAGCAATAATTATTATTAAACAATTATAGCTCCGAGTAATATACTTAATACAAATAACTTATGGTTATATATCAAGTATTCCTATCTGATACAAATAATTTGCGCACAGTTGTACGTACTCAAGTATTTCTATCTAATACTAATAATTATATGGCTTCAAGTACTTATTTCTATTTCATAATAACTAAACGGTTATATGTTTTCAAGTAAATATCGTGTTAGTATAGAATTTACTCTAAGGCTAACAACAACAAATGAATTAAAACTAAGTTAAATTCAAAAGGTTTATTAAACATCAAAACAATTACTATATAAACGTCTTTCTTATATGAATAGTCAAGTTTAAGAGACCTACTAATCTGATGCAGAAGGAAATTGAGGATATCCGGTATATTCTATCTGAGTCAATCTTCTCAAGGATAATTTCCGGTTGACTTGTCATGGAACTAGATGTTTATTGAATATGGGCGCCAAAACTTCTGGGAGCATCACGTGATTGCTATGTCCAATCAGAGAAAGGCTATCCCTCACTTAATTAAATTAAGAGAAATAATCGTATTTTACTGACCCAAAATAACTAATAATCCTTAGTAAGTAAGTATTCCTAATACGAATAATTTATACACAGTTATAGGTAGGTATTTACTAAGCTTAGCTTAGATGTGGCACAAGGCCGGAGGTATGTAAATCAACGAAAACTTTGTATATATAACTGTCTGTTTTTTGTCCAATACAGTTTATCAAAAGGCCAGAAATATGGAACACCAAATGACAATTGTCTGCTAGATTTAATTGTTTCGCAGATCCATAAATACTTAATATGATTACCCCAACCCTATTGCCCTTATGGCAAGCCCCAACCCTTTTTATCTTATGGGTGCTAGAAGGCGGTGACTGAGGGTCTACATGTCCTGGGAATGACGTTAAAATCTATCTGATTGTGAGGTTCCAGTTTTGGAGGTTTGGGGAATGTGGAGCATCCCTTCATCACCATTGCTCCCTGGTCCACTCTGACCCGGAGTGGTAGTACCTGTTAGGGTCCCATCTATGGGTTAAATAGAAAAATCTATTTATAAAAAAGAAATTGTGTATCCATTAAGAATGAATTTATTTCAGAACTTAATCGACATTAAATGACCCACTGACGTTGATATGCCGTAAAACAAAACAAACCAAACCAAAACAAATACTTAATAGTGTGTTCCATAATTGCGACCGTGTGTCACATCCTACCCGTGAGAAGCGAACTCACTAACAATGGTTTCCGAATCTAGCTTGCTAACCATTACACCACACGGGTCCTTCTAATCCGAATAATCTTTAAACCCGTCTATTTCACCTATAGATGGGATCCTAACAGGTACTACCTCTCCGAGTCTAAATGGACCTGTATTAATGGTAATGAAAGGGTATTCCACACTCCCATTATCTCCAGAACTGGAGCCTCATCCTCAGATACAGTTTTGTGTCATACCCAGGACACTCCACACATACGTCCTTAAATTCAACACACTTGATACATTGTTTCTCAAGTTAGATACTGATTTTCAAGGCATGAAAACTTTCCCTATTTGGAATGTTTACCTATAAGACTCTGTCTACCTTCATTCTCCTCGATGTGCAGTTCTTTGCTAAACTTAGATATTCATTCGGAAGATTGTGTTTCTTGGATGAACGCATAATTCTTTGTAATCGGCAAAGAAGTAAGAGTTAGTTTGTCTGGAGGTGGGTGATGACAAAACAAGTGAAAGTGTCCTCAAAGTTCAGGTAGTTGATTCAGTTGAAAAATGTCACAATAGATATCACGTCTGCAAAATACCATGACCTTTTTAATAAAACACAAGAATGTCGATGGAATCGTTACAGTTGTAGCAATCATTTTTTTATATTTTGTTTATTGCTTTTTTGTTGTTTTATTGGTTTTTTTGGGTTTTTTCTTTTAAGTGGACTGGACTTTCTTTTTTTAGTTTTCTTTTTGTTTCTTTTTTTTATCTTCTTTCATCAAACGACTTCAGAATAGAAAAAAATAAAATTATTTTGCTATATCACAAATCTCTTTTTGCAGGCGAATTTGTTCGAGTAGTGAGTTTGATCTTTGTGCCTTTTAGTCAAATTGAGCAAATAACTATTTAAGGTCCTTATCTTCGCCCAACGGGGAGCAAGATTATCTTCTCTGAAGGTTCCACTACTGAGGCATCTTGCTAGACTTTGCTACATTCGGTAAGTAACGCCCACACACGTATTTTTATCTAATACAAATCATTTGTACACAGTTGGTATCAAGTATTCCTATCTAATACTAATAATCTATACACAATTATATAGTTTAAAATAACTATTTTTATTTGATGATAATAATCATTGTTTGCACACAGTTATGTGATATTGTAGCGTGATCACAGCGCCATAAAAGGCTTAAGTCATCTAGTAGTAGGACCGGTCACCTAGTAAGTCACACACAAGCCACAGTATTCAACTTAGGTAGTGGGTTCTATTGAGATTTCGTGGATATATATATTTACCAGCCCTCCACACGAGCTGGATGTGACACAAGGTCAATTTCTTAATCGGAGTTTAACAGGTTTGAATTCAGAGTTTTCCTTCTCCTAGACCGGTTGCCTAACCAAGGTTAAAGAGCCCAGTCTGCCCTACTATTTACCCATAGCTGGAGGGAGAGTAGAATTCATACCTTTCCCAAGGGTATTAGCGTTAAGTGAAATGCAATTACCACGTCCAGGATTTGAACTCGGATATGTGATCTATCCTTGGCCAATCACTGGCAGTACTCTGAGGTTGATACACTACTTAACCCCGACCCTACTGGTCTTAATTACTTTGGCATTCTTTGACGGCGGACATAGGATTAAATCACTGGACCTTTACCAATACGCAGGATTGGACTTATACGATCACAAAAGAATTCCATAACACAGGACATTCTTTAAGCCCTTTTCAACTGGCCAAGGGTGGCATTTAAAAACTTTACATGTTCCACACAAAAAATACAACATACAATATCAATAATTTGTTGGTTGGATTTTTTACGGTATCTCAATCCTTGTTGGGTTATTTCATGATGAGGATGTTTTGTTGTATACATTCTTTCAAGAAACAAATTTCAAACTCAATTTTTAAACCCATTCTTAAACACATTTTTTGTTTAACTCATAGATGGGACACTAACAGGTACTACAACTCGATTCAGAGTGGGCCTGGGAGTAATGGCGATTAAAGGGTACACCACACATCCTAAAGCTCCAAAATTTAAACTTCATTATTAGATGCAGTTTAACATCATACCCAGGACAATAAGATACCTCAGCCACCGCCTTAGACGTGACCAGCCGATTAATCGGAGGTGCTGGTGCTTAGAAACCCCCCCCCATCTAGCTTAAGTATGAGCAAAAGTGGAATGTTGCATGTTATCCACCAGGATTCAGTCATAAGAATCACGGGACGCCACTCATGGCCAACATGTTCCTGGTTCGACACCGGCCCTCACCAACTCTGTACATGAGTAGCACAGTTTGGATCTGAGCTGTAAAGAGGGTAGCTGATCGTAGGGGTACCGGTCCACCTCACACGGGAAAACAATATCCCTGGTCTAGGGAAAAGTGGATAGCCTCAATCGCTATCTGGCGGATACCGACAACAGGTAATTCCTCAAACTACTACTACCTTCATATATATATATATATATATATATATATATATATATTGTACAATACATTAAAGGTGCCATTGTTACCATTGGTTTCCAGGCAGTATGTTAGCCACCTTTCTTCAAGAAAGTTAAGAAATACAGGGAATGTCAATTCATTTATGTATGTAAGTATTTTTTGTTGTTAGTGGGCGGAATCTTCTTATTCCCCCGCGTTTTTTAGTAAATTAGTGCGTGTATCTTGTTAGGCTCATGTATTTCAGCACGCATCTTTTCATATCCCACTTTGTCGTCTGCCTCAAACGTGCAGACAAGAACTGAAAAAATAATTAAAGAATCCGGGATCAGCAGAATCTTGACCTTCATCGAGATAAGCAGATAAAAGGAAAAGTAGGGAGGCAGGCGATAAAGTAGGATATGAAGGACGGTAAAGAGCCCAGTCGGCCCTACTATTTACTTATAGCTAGATGGAATACTGTTGGATGCATAACTTTCCCAAGTTTATTAGCGTTATGGGAAATGTAAACAACCTCGTCCAGAATTTGAAATCGGAATGACAATTTCCTACAATTCTCACCATTACACCACGCAACTCCTACTACCTGCACGAAAAGTTATCCTATATGCAAATTGTTTACAATTGTTATTTAAACTTTCTCTTATCAATTTTATTTTATTATTCTTATTTTTACTTAAAATGCTTTAATTCAGAGATTAAAGCAATTTTCAGTCCTATTAGCAATTATGATTTTGTGGAGTCTGCGTTCGCGCTGAAAATAATTTTTAATCATTCAAATTCTCAATATAACGAAGATAATTATGCAATGCTAATTAGAATCCTTAATTTCTTCATGAATAGAAGAATCAATAAGAGAGAGAGAGAGAGAGAGAGAGAGAGAGAGAGAGAGAGAGAGAGAGAGAGAGAGAGAGAGAGAGACGGGGAGAATAAAGTGAGACAGATGAAACAGAAAGTGAAAGAAGGGGTAATATGCAGAGTGAGAGATAAAAGAGATAAAAGGAGATAAGTAAGAGGAATAGAAAGAAGATAATTGGATCAAGATTAGAGAAGAAAAGGAGAGAGTGAGAGAGAAGAGTTTTTGTCCTAAACTTAGTCTAATGCCTCTTCCTCCATCTTCACCTTCTTTTCTTCTTCGGCGTTTTATCATTCATCTTCTTTCTTCTTCTTCTTCTTCTTCTTCTTCTTCTTCTTCTTCTTCTTCTTCTTCTTCTTCTTCTTCAGCGTTTTTATCCTTCACTTATTCTTCTTCTTCTTCTTCTTCTTCTTCTTCTTCTTCTTCTTCTTCTTCTTCTTCTTCTTCTTCTTCTTCTTCTTCTTCTTCTTCTTCTTCTTCTTCTCTTCTTCTTCTTCTTCTTCTTCTTCCTTTTTATCCTTCACTTATTCTAATCTTCTTCTTCTTCTTCTTCTTCTTCTTCTTCTTCTTCTTCTTCTTCTTCTTCTTCTTCTTCTTCTTCTTCTTCTTCAGCCTTTTATCCTTCACTTATTCTAATGCCTTCTTCTTCTTCTTCTTCTTCTTCTTCTTCTTCTTGAGGCTCCTTCTTCTTCTTCTTCTTCTTCTTTTCTTCTTCTTCTTCTTCTTCTTCTTCTTCTTCTTCTTCTTCTTCTTCTTCTTCTTCTTCTTCTTCTTCTTCTTCTTCTTCTCTTCTTCTTCTTTCTTCTTCTCTTCTTCTTCTTGTTTTTATCCTTCACTTATTCTAATGCCTTCTTCTTCTTCTTCTTCTTCTTGTTCTTGTTCTTGTTGTTCTTCTTGTTCTTGCTTCTTCTTCTTTTTCTTCTTCTTCGTTTTTCCTTCTTATTTTAATGTCTCCTCCTCCTACTTTTCTTCCCCTTCTTCTTCTTCGTTTTTCCTTCATTCTAATGCCTTTTCCTCTTCATCTTCTTCTCCTCCTCCTCTTCTTTCTCCTTCCTCTTTTATTCTTCTTCTTCTTCTTCTTCTTCTTCTTCTTCTTCTTCTTCTTCTTCTTCTTCTTCTTGTTCTTCTTCTTCTTTTCTTCTTGCTAGTCTTCTTCTTTTTCTTCTTCTTCGTTTTTATCCTTCACTTATTTTAATGTCTCATTATACTCCTCCTACTTTTCTTCCCTTCTTCTTCTTGAGAGCATTTTGGTCCTTCCCTCATTCTAATGCCTTTTCCTCCCCCACACCTTCATCTTCTTCCTCCTCCTCCTCTTCTTCTTGAGCGTCTTTATCCTTCACTCATTCTAATGCCCTTCTTCTTCTTCTTCTTCTTCTTCTTCTTCTTCTTCAACGTCCCCCCCCCATTCAAATTATATTCCAACAACGTGTTGTTTCCACCAGACACTTGAATGAACGTTAATACATTCGCCATTAAAATTCTTCGTTCAAAATACGCAGCAGGTGACATAAGATTTACGACTTTCCTCGGATAATCGAAAAATGAAAGTGAAAGTGAAATCGGCTCCAAATCAGAAAGCAAAGATGTCGTCTGCTTTTGATTTAAATCAGTCCCACTTACTCGCTGTAATCATGGTCTGTTAAATGTCTATTTCATTGAATGGACTTCTTTTTTTTTTCAAATAGTTGACTGACCGACAGATTCCATAATAAAGAACAAATCTAAGTTAATGTTTTCCAGACAAAATACCTAACCCATTTGAGACAATTCAATGATATCTTATTATAACTAGCAAATATATGCACCCTCCGGGTGCAAGCTTTTAAGTTTTGATATAATAAAATATTATGTTAAATTAGAAAGGCTAATAAAACTGAATAAGAATGCAGATAAAAAGATTTGGAACAGAGGGGTATTATTGAAAAATAGAACAACTTTGAAACTAACTCTTCCATCATTTTCTATTACTCCCGTCTTTCATTGGTAAATTTTCCTGATTTAACTATTCAGTTAAAATAGGAAGTAAAGAATAAAATTACAGTTATTTCTTCTTGTTAATGTATTTCTTTTAAGATTTATACCCGAGATTTTTGCTCATATTCAATAAGATAAAACCAAACAATTAGAAATCAATAATACTAAGCATATATTTATTAAAATCAATTTTTTAAGATCAATATGCAAATTAGCCTTCCCATTCACACTGTAATCCGCTATTTTGTTGTATATATAAATACAATTACATGTTATTAATATGTAGATACGGTCAACAGTCTTAATGATTTAAAACAATTTTTATTTATAATTAAGGTTTAAATAAAAAATAAAATCATGGAGAATGTGATTTAATTAACAAAGGGAATTGTGACTTGTATAGTAATGTAGTTTCGGTTACAGACAGACAAACCAACAATCTCCATTATAATAAGATAAAGATAGTTTGTTTGTCTGTCTGTAACTGGAACTATATTACTACTCAAGGAAGCGCGTGGTGTAATGGTTAAAGTCATGGGAAATGGACTCGTCGCCCCGAGTTCAAATCCTGGACGTGGTAATTGCATTTCACTTAGCGCTAATACCCTTGGGAAAGGTATGAATCCTACTCTCCCTCCAGCTATGTGTAAATAGCAGGGCAGACTGGGTTCTTTAACCATGGCTAGGTAACCAGTCTAGGAGACGGAAAACTCTGAATTCAAACCTGTTGAACTCCGCTTAAGAAATTGACCTTGTGTCGTATCCTGCTCGTGCGGAGGAGTTGGTAAATATATATATATTACTACTCAAGTCACAATTCCCTTAGTTATTTACGTCACATTCTCCATGATTTTATTTTTTATTTAAACCTCAGTTATCAATAAAATTATTTTACATTATTAATTCTCTTGGACTTATCTACATACAAATAACATGCAATTGTATTTATATGTACAAGGAAATAGTTGTTTACAATGTGAACGGGAAGGCTAATTTGGGTATTGATATTAAGAATTTGCTTTTGATAAATATGTGTTTAGTATTATTGATTTCTAATTGTTTGGTTTTATCTTAATGAATATGATAAAAAAATCTCGGGGATAAATCTTAAAAAGAAATCCATTAACAAGAAGAAATAACTCTAATTTTATTCTTTACTTCCTATTTTAAATAAATAGTTAAATTAGGAAACATTTGCAATGAAAGACGGGAGTGGTGGAAGAGTAAGTTTCAGTTGTTCTATTTTTTTTATTATACCCCCTCTGTTTCAAATAGTTTTATCTGCATTCTTATTTAGTTTTATTAGCCTTCCTAATTTAATATAATATTCTATTACATTAACACTTAAATACTTGTACCCGGAAGGTGCATATATTTTCTAGTTAGAATAAAGAACATTTCACAAATCTAACTTTTTCTGGGGTTCATATAACAAATATACTGTGGTACCTTCACTTATGAGTGCCCTAACTTATGTGTCTTCCCAGTTACGAGGTGTCACTTTGTCGATTTTTTTCTTTGTGTTGTGAGCTAAAATTAGAGTACGAGCGAGCTTCAGATACGCTGAAGTTCACTAAAAGCTTGTAAGTTTCCAAATTCATTACGCCTAAGAAAAATATTCATAAAAAAACTTTAAATCATGTTACAGCATTTAATTCATTACTTTCTATTTAATATTTTTATATAATACAATGCAGTTCTTTACCCCCCCCCCCAAAAAAAAAATTTTGTTTTTTTAGGGGAGGCTGGAACGGATTATTTCAGTTCATGAACAATGAACATTTAATTTTTTAGAATACAAGGTGAGTCAAAATGTACAAAAATCTCGATATTTTTCTGAGACACCTTGTATTCATATCGTGACCGAGTAGCACTTTGGTTTCGTTTTACGGCATATCAACCTCAGTGGGTCATTCAATGCCGATAAAGTTGTGAAATAAATCAATTCTTAATGGATAATACAATTTTTTTATGAATACGTTTTTCTATTTAACCCATAGATGGGACCCTAACAGGTACTACCACTCCGGGTCAGAGTGGACCAGGGAGCAACGGTGATGAATGGGGTGTGCCACATTCCCGAAAACTCTAAAACTGGAACCTCACCATCAGGTAGAGTGTAACGTCATTCCCAAGACATGTAGACCCTCAGTAGCACCCATATAAAAAAAATTAAGTTCAAAGAAAAAATGATAGATGTATAAGAAGAGGGAAATAAACAAATGATATTAAGTCAGACAGTCGCAATAAACCATAAAGAGAAGCATATCGACTAGTAAAGACATAGAGATAAATTAGAGATCGAGACGAAACTCAATTAACAAACAAAATAAATATCACAGGAAGAAGATAGAAAATAATAGATATACGAGCCTAACGTTAACTTACACTTCCCTAAACCACCTACCTAATGGCAAATCAGAATAAATAGTCGTAATTTCAACTCAATCCAGTAAGGTCTTGAAGAGATCTTCACTGATTGAAGCCGCGGTAGACATACTTTTCACAATTACCATTATATATATATATATATATAATATATAATAATATATATATATACATATAAAATATATAAGTGTATGTGTGTGTGTGTTGTGTGTGTGTGTGTGGCGAGCGTGTGTGTGTATTAAGGACATTTTATTATCGGCATATTTTATCAAATATGACAGATAAGGATTGAGTGTTGGTTTTTTATTAACCTTTTCATGGTCGTGAGTGAATGAGGATGAAGGCTGTATGATAATTGTCCGAAATCACTGGTGTTATATCTCGGGTACATGTACATTTGAGGATGTGGGTACAACACCATGTCTGTCATATTCAATAATAATAATAATAATAATAATAATAATAATAATAATAATAATACAAAACTAGACACGACTGGATTGGGAAGGTGATCCACTGGGAATTATGCAAAAAATTAAATTTTGACCATACAACAAAATGGTATATGCATAAACCAGAATCTGTTCTTGAGAACGAAACGCATAAAATTTCTGGGACTTTGAAATAAAAAACGGATCACCTTATCCCAGCAAGAAGACCAGACCTAGTGTTGATTAACAAAAGAGAAAGAACTTGCCAACTGGTGGATTTTGCAGTGCCAGTAGATCACAGGGTGAAGCTGAAGGAAAATGAAAAAATGGACAAATATCTGGACCTTGCCAGAGAACTGAAAAAGTTATGGAATATGAAAGTCAAAGTGATACCAATTGTAGTTGGTGCACTTGGAACAGTCCCAAAAGGATTAGAAAAGGGTTTGGAAAGTTTGGAAATCAGGGAGGATTGAAACCATTCAGAACACTGCACTGCTGCAATCTGCCAGAATACTCAGAAGAGAGACCTGAGGAGACTTGCTGTCACTCAGACTCCAGTGAAAGACCATCAGCTAATGCTGATGTGAAAACTCAAAAGGGGCATAATAATAATAATAATAATAATAATAATAATAATAATCCCGGCCAGGAGATTAGACCTAGTATTGATTAAAAAGGAAAAGAGTGAAAGTGAAAGAAAGCGAAAATACCTGGCCAGAGAAGTGAAAGAACTGTGGGACATAAAGGTAAAGGTCGTACCAATTGTAACTGGTACCTTTGGAACAGTCCCCAAATGTCTAGAAAAGAATTTGGGCGAATTGGAAATCAGAGGAAGAATCGAGACCATCAAACTACTGCACTATTAAGATGGGCTAGAATACTTAAAGAGTTCAGAAGACCTGAAAAGACTTGCCGTCACTCAGCCCCAGTGAACCACCAGCTACGGCAGGTGTAAAAAACTATGATATTATTATTATTATTATTATTATTATATTATTAATATATATATATATATATATATATATATATATATATATATATATATGAATTTTAAATTTTGAAAAAACAATTAGTAATTATAATCTGCTGACAGAATCTGTTTCGACCGCTTAGTAGAGGGTCATCATCATCGAGCAAAACATATGAAGGTTTCTTTCAACGGCTTTTTATCCCTTGTTTCCTTCATATGTTTTGCTCGATGATGATGACCCTCTACTAAGCGGTCGAAACAGATTCTGTCAGCAGATTATAATTACTAATTGTTTTTTAAAAATGTTAAATTCATTCTGTCGGATTAACTTCCATTTATTTACACACACACACACACACACACACACACACATATATATATATATATATATATATATATATATATTCTTTTGGGCTACAAGATTTTTTTATTAGTGGAGGGGGGAGAAAAGTAATAATCCTATTTCAAACAGGCCCTATTTCTAAAAGGTTGTTCAACTTTTGTCACCCAAGAAACTCTATTTTCTTTTCAACATTTCACTTCTTACTTCTCCGTTCTGGCTCAATTCTGCTGACAAGGTTCAAGCTAACAAGGAATTCCGCTTAAACGAATTCTAGTTGGAATTGTTGCTTTTCATCGCGTTGAAACAAAATATCATGCCGTGGATTTAGGCTCTAAAATTTCAGCTGTTCTGCAAAACCCACCTTTCGGTCAGAGCGCACCTTTCCTCGCCCACACGCTTGGCATTTGCGAGTCAAGACACTTCGAGGTTAGAATACAGCTACTCAATAAGAAGATTTATGGCAAACGACCAGGTGGTGTCTTTCCCTTTCGCAAAACTCATCTTAACTCTAGTTGTTGTGAACACGTCATTATTCGAGGCGGATCGGGAGTGCCAAGATCTTTCTCAGATGTAAATATTGCTATATCATTTGAAGATGATGTCGTTTTGTTTATTTAGTTCTCGATCTCTAGTTTTACCCCTCGGTAGGATTGTTGAAACATCAGCCAAATTTTATATTTTACACGTCAATTTGTAAATATACAAAACCTTTCGAAATTTTACACGTCAATTTGTAGATATCCTAAACCATTCGGAATTTTATACGTCGATTTGTAGATATCCTAACTTTCGAAATTTTACACGTCAATATGTAGATATTCTAAACCTTTCGGAATTTTACACGTCAATTTGAAGATATCCTAAACCTTTCGGAATTTTACACGTCAATTTGAAGATATCCTAAATCTTTTGAAATTTTACACGTCAATTTGTAGATATTAAAAATCTGTTGAAATTTTACACGTCAATTTGTAGATATCCAAAACCATTCGAAATTTTACACGACAATTTGTAAATATCCTAAAACTTTCGAAATTTAACACGTCAATTTGTAGATATCCTAAAACTTTCGAAATTTTACACGTCAATTTGTAGATATCCTAAACCTTTCGCAATTTTACACGTCAATTTGTAGATATCCAAAACCTTTCGCAATTTTACACGTCAATTTATAGATATCCAAAACCTTTCGCAATTTTACACGTCAATTTGTAGATATCCAAAACGTTTCGCAATTTTACTATTTCTCATTCATTGTTTCGCGTGTTTTTCATATTTCCTTTTATTGTACATAATGTAATGACAAACGACAAAACCGATAGACTTTGGAAAGCTTTATTCTACTTAGAATAATTGGTATACTTATTGAGATTTTATATAGTCTAGTATTTACTAGAGAGTTCTTCAAACGGAGGTAATCATAAAATAGGGGAGGTACCTCTCAATTACTTATTACATATAGTGTAGTTTTTTTTCTGAGAAAGAAAAGAAAAAAAACTGTTGTGAGGTTTTAGAGGGTCAAACAAGAACAAACGACGGGTAACAAATGTAGGAAAATTTATTAACAGAAAGTAGACAAATACAATAGAGAGAAGTGGGAATTACGTCCGACAAATAGAATTGTGCTGACTCGCATTGGCTTACTCTCAAGCCACAATTGTCCCTGTTACTTATAGTAAACCGTCGGCGCATTCCATTAGTCTTATAGGGTGTATCACCTATAACAAAAACCCAGTTCCTTTCGTAATTAAGTCCATGGATTCGACCGTTGTATGAAAGGTCGGTTTTATTCGGTATAACTTTCGCAATTTTACACGTCAATTTGTAGATATCCTAAACCTTTCGAAATTTAACACGTCAATTTGTAGATATCCAAAACCTTTCGAAATTTTACACGTCAATTTGTAGATATCCTAAATCTTTTGAAATTTTACTATTTCTCATTCATTGTTTCGCGTGTTTTTCATATTTCCTTTTATTGTACATAGTGTAATGACAAACGACAAAACCGATAGACTTTGGAAAGCTTTATTCTACTTAGAATAATTGGTATACTTATTGAGATTTTATATAGTCTAGTATTTACTAGAGAGTTCTTCAAACGGAGGTAATCATAAAATAGGGGAGGTACCTCTCAATTACTTATTACATATAGTTAATGTAGTTTTTTTTTCTGGGAAAGAAAAGAAAAAAACCCAGTTCCTTTCGTAATCAAGTCCATTGATTCGACCGTTGTATGAAAGGTCGGTTTTATTCGGTATAACATTAATTACGTATTTAATCTTAATATCTTAAGTGTAGTAGCTCTTTTCTTTTTTCTTTTTTGTTTTGCGGGGAAGAGGCAGTTTATACATAACTATTAAAGAAACATATAGATTGGGAAGTATTTCGTCGATGGCATTATTGGGTTGTTAAAACGTCAGCCAGATTTCACACAGGCACTAAGAACCAGATTACGAAACGGTCAAGTCACACTGAAAGTACTGGTTCCAACCAGATCAAGGAAATTAAGCAGTGATGTGCCTGTCCATCACTCAGATGGGTGACCACTCAATAAAAGCAGATACTATTACTTCTAAAACAACAATAACAACTACTACTACTGGTTCCCGTTAGATGTCAGAAGTTAAGTAGCGAGTTCAATACTTAATTGGGTGAACACTTAAGCAACAACATGTTCTGTAAGCAACCTGACTTCTTTGTTAACCAAAATGACTTGGTTCTACTTTAAATGACCAAAAACTGTTTGAGATGCCGTAAAACAAAACAGCCAAAAGCCAACTACTACTACTACTAATAATAATAATAATAATAATAATAATAATAATAGCAGATAACGGGGTGATGATGAAAGAAAGCGAAAACATAGACAAATACATGGATCTTGCTAGAGAATTAAAAAATACAGTGAATACCTACCACTGCTTGATCTATTTTGGTCATGTGATATATATATTTACCAACCCCTCCGCACGAGCAGGATGCGACACAAGGTCAATTTCTTAAGTGGAGTTTAACAGGTTTGAATTCAGAGTTTTCCTTCTCCTAGACCGGTTGCCTAACCAAGGTTAAAGAGCCCAGTCTACCCATAGCTGGAGGTAGAGTAGAATTCATACCTTTCCCAAGGGTATTAGCGCTAAGTGAAATGCAATTACCACGTCCAGGATTTGAACTCGGAGTGACGAGTCCATTTCCCATGACTTTAACCATTACACCACGCGCTTCATGTCATGTGATATATGAGCCGTAAACTAGCACGTACTAAAATATTGCGTAACCTTTCACTTGTAAATCCACAATGTTATATCGTAACCTCTAGGTATAAAATAACCCCAGACGGGTTGCCGTGACGTTTAAAATCAACCAATCTATAATGTAAATGTCACATCTGGTAATTTTCGATTTTTTTTTTTTTTTACAATTTTTTTTTTTATCTCAACAAAAGATCTCTTCACTGTTTAAACAAATTCCCAAACGAATAAAAAAAACAGTTTTTGTGTTGGAGGGTTTTATGGGAATGCGTCGATGCACTACTTGCTTCGCTCATTTCACCGTATCATACGTCAGCCGTATCGTCGTCATCATCAGAGCCGATCGTTGCGAGCCGTCGAAGCTGCACTCGGTCTGAGACACAAGGGAAAAATAAAATGAATAAAGAAACAACGAACACAGAGAGTGAATGTAATAAGTAATTGAGAGTTACCTCCCCTAATTTATGATTACCTCCCCTTTGGAGAAATCTCTAGGGAATACTAGACTATATAAACTCTTAATAAGCGTACCAATTATTCTAAGAAGAATAAAGCTTTCCAAAGTCTATTGGTGTTATCGATTGTCATTACAGTGAACCTTTAAGACACAGAGGGAATGTATGACACTCGGCACAACTGCTTCTCTGCACTATAATCGTCCGGCACTTTTTCCATTCTCTTTCACTCCCAGCTCTTGAACTCAACAACAATTCAGGAGGGGCCCGAGGGGTAGTATTCCCGGAGGGGCCCATTTTTTTTTCAACCCTCAGTGAAGAAAAGCCGACGCACAAAAAGTTCGGCACAATCTTCTAACGGGGTACAAACTCTCGGTAAATACAGTTTCTTTCTCGAATTTTCGGGCTCGCTGGTTCAAATCCCTGGATAAACGAACAATATACACAATTTTCTCCCTTGTCAACACTGTCACTTCTCCCATCGCCTGATTTGTTCTGCTTCAGCGTGAACAACTGTCTGCTTTTATAACAGTTTTATAACAGTTCACCAAGTAAATTACAACTGTTGCTGTTCGAGGCTTTCATGCAAGGCACAGGCGATTTTTTTTGCCGCTTACGTCGGGGGGGGGGGGATCGGCTATGCCGATGACATTCAGTCAACTTGTAGACTAGTTCGAAGCTAACTCCATCTACCTCCCGCCCTGTCGGTGGGGTATTAGAATGCACCGACTGCACCTCTGCAGAGGGGTAAGACTCCCCCAGTGGGGCCATCTATTGGCCGTGGGTGGCGACCCGTGATGCTTAAGGATAGAGCCCAGGTGGATGAGCAGTTCATGACATGCAATACTCCACTTTGGCCCTATCTTGGGCTAGACGGGCGGTCGGAGAGGCCCCCTCCGATCAATCGGCTGGTCACGTCAAGCCCTAGCACCTACATGATTTTCCCAACCCTATTGCCCTCATGGCAACCCCCAACCCCTTTTTATCATATGGGTGCTAAAAGGCGGTGGCTGCGGGTCTACATGTCCTGGGAATGACGTTAAAATCTATCTGATGGTGAGGTTCCAGTTTTGGAGGTTTGGGGAATGTGGAGCACCTCTTCATCACCTTTGCTCCCTGGTCCACTCTGACCCGGAGTGGTAGTACCTGTTAGGGTCTCATCTATGGGTTAAATAGAAAAACATGAGTTGATAAACAAAATTGTATTATGCATTAAGAATGAATTTATTTCACAACTTTATCGGCATTAAATGACCCACCGAGGTTGATATGCCGTAAAACAAACCAAACCAAACCAATCCATCTACTTCGAACTACTTTCTCCCCTGGCTAAGGCTCTGCCGACTGTCACTAAACTCTGACAGTCATCTAACTGAACGCTTGATTTTCTGCTCTGCTCGAGTAAACGGTGTATATATTTATAGGCTGCCCTCCACCTTTGCTTCCGGACAGTCAACCCATCAATTAAACCATGACTTTAGGTTTTAGATTTGTGAGACTGATTTTGTCATTAGAAAATGTGAACATAAAAATTATACCTGTTCAGCCTCTAGGTTCCTAAGATAAGAAGGCATTAAATTTCAGCCCTTCTCAAGTTTGGCCGATTCAGGTTTTCGTAAAGTTTTTACCGAACGGCGCTTAAGATTCTATCCCCTACATGTACATACACACGTACAGCTAGGTACACACACACACACAACACACACACACACACACACAGATACACACACACACACACACACACAACACACACATATATATATATATATATATATATGTAAACACATATGTGTTAAGTATCTGGCCGCCATCCTTGGCCAGTTGTAAAGAACTTAAAGTAAATAAGTAGGTCCTGAGTTATAGAATCCTTTGGTAAGTGAATAAGTCCTAAGTTTTGGAATCCTACGTAGTGTCAAAAGGTCCAGTGATATAATCCTATGTTCCGTCGTCCACGAAGGCTCAAGTAGTTATGAGTAGGTATGACCAGAACAGCCAGTATAAATAATAATATCAGCAGCAGAATACTGCCACTGGTTGGTCAATAGGTTGGTCACATGGTTATCGGCGAGTCTATAAGTAGAAGTGGACATCTGGCACACACCTTATATCAGAAAAAAACCAACAATATGTAACATAATATGGAGTGCATGAGTGTAACACTGACGTGTAAATTAGCGCGGAAAAGTTTTTAGCAAAAATTACTCGTTAGATGAGAATGGAAAGGTTTAAGGATGAATCATCATAAGGTCACAGGGATTATTTCTATTAGACGAGAGAGGAGGAGTGAGATGTGAGATTGTGGAGAGAGTCTGGTATGATGCGTTAAGACAGTGAGACATGGAGCTTTTGCACTCGGCACTTTTGGCTTGGGGATAATAAAACTCTCATGAGAAAAAGAAGTGGTCTTGTGTTACTATAAATGGCACAAGGCAGGATGTCCCCCAGCATCCCAAGTTAATCCCCAGACTCCAAACATCCAGGAATTGCCAGTCAACTAAGCATCAACTCAGCAACCAAGATTCAAGCCTCTCCATTGTAGTACCGGTCCAGAGATAAGTATACAACTATTATTTCTATACATACATGTCATATCTCCATTCCGAAATGAAAGCGTAACGTTACAGATAAAAAAGTAAAGTCGTCGGGGTGAACTAAAGTCGGTATCAGCCAGACAGTGAGGGAGTATATCCCCTTTTCACTAGCGCTAGACGAAGGAGATTGTTTTAGGCATCTGAGGTGGCGCACCACGCCTTCCATCAGCTCCTTACTTTATCGCACACATCCCTTTGCTACTCATTCGCTGAGTTGGCGAGGGCCGGTAACGAACCAGGAACCTTGTGGTTCTCAGACAAACGCTCTAACGACTGAACTAAACCGGCCAATTAATTTAGTAAATAATAGGTATTCCTCGGATTGATACATATTCATATTTTTGTTATTAAATTTCAATGCAGTCGAGTTTGATAATAAACAATACCGGATAATATTCATCTTGATTGTATAATGTTCCACTAGAGGTAGTAAGTCATTGGGGGGGGGGGAGTCCTAATGTCGGTATCAGCCAGTCAGCGAGGGAGTCTTTAACGCACAGATCCGTTTGCTACTCATACGCTGAGTCAACGAGGACCGGTATGAAAACCGGAACCTTGTGGTTTCTAGTCAGACACTCTACCGACTGAGCTTCCAAATGCCTCATACCAGTCTTCGAATAATGATAGTCCTAATTTTTTGCTTTTAAAAGTATCTGGTGTCGTTTATATGTAAATCAATATCCCTGTGGCTTATTGTAGTCTGTGACACCCAGAGGAAAGGAATAAGTATTGTCAATCGCATCAGATAACGCTAAGTGTGGCGGACGAGTGTTTTATTATTTTACCAACATCGATTGTACTCCATCATTTTAATAATAAAAAAAAGAAGTCCAATCCGATTTTGATCATGCTCCCTTGCGTCAGGCAAAACGTAATACAAGTTTATTTTCACGAAATAGTAAAAAGGAAAAAAGTCTCTGACTTCTTCAATCATTCTGCAGACACCAGGAACTACCGTTCTCTTTTGAGTGCATTGGAAACTTATCTTTATATACAGTGGTCCTTTGTCTGAATTTATCATCTACTCTATGAATTGAATTCAACACACACACACACACACACACACACACACACACACACACACACATGTATATATATATATATATATATATATATATATATATATATATATATATATATATATATACCGGCCTGCGGCTATCTGTAATAAAGAAAAATTGTGGCCTATTGACAATAAGCTTCTTTGATATGCTTTTCTCATGGATTATATATATATATATATATATATATATATATATATATATATATATATATATATATATAATGGTACCTTGACGTGTTTAATTCATTCCGCTCCTCACTCAATTTCCTCGTATATCAAATCAATTTTACCCATTGAAATAAACTAACATGAAATTAATCTGTTACAGCCCCACCAAAAAACAACCCCCTAAAAAAAAACAAAAAAAAAAAACACCCTAATTTTTGTTACGCTTTTTTAAATAAGAAAATACCACTGTATTTTATAAAAACATAATAAAATAGAATGTAATTATAATGTTAATTATATGTCCTAATGTGTTTTAAATTTTTATTTTTTTATAAATATTACTCTTTGGTGAAATAAATTTGGAAACATGTTTTTAGTGAACTTATTAACATGAGCCTATCTGAAGCTCGCTCATACCTTAAATTCTAGTTCACAATATTAGGCAAAAAATTGACCGTGACTCGGAAAAATTGGAGCACTCGTATGTCAAGGTACTACTGTATATTATTTATTAAGCTTAAATTCGTTGTGGCACAGAAGTGTTGAACTTACAAACAATGGTCTACGAATCCATCATATCACTTGTGGTTCCTAACTCATCTAATGGTTGACTTGTCCATGAAACATACTTTCTGGGGATCGTTATTAAATTATTATTTTTAATGTATAAATTAAATAAACTTCCGTAATGGCCTAAGTTATGATTGCTACTTCAGTGATTTTGAGAAAGAATTTAACAATGTTAAATTTTATAAATACTCGGGTATTATGAAAATAAGGTAGGTGGGTTGTCATCCTTGGTCTACGAGCCCCTCTTTGAATCAACCAATCACAGGCTCGCAAACTTTAGCGGCAAAATTGAAGATAGGATTTCTTCCTCTTTGGTCACCAGCCTTTATAGAATTCGGACGAGCAAAAATAGTTGTTCCTTATATTCAGCAGAGAGAATCAGATAGCCGTAGTTCGTACTTCGATAACGTACCAAGCTCAAGGACTTAAGTGGATTGTATTATTATATTCCTATAATTATCATTCCTGCAGATAAAACCTTCGTTTGCAAGTATTTCAAGCGTAAATTTTTATTTGTGTATATATTAATATATTTTTTTTTAATTCCTTGTTGGGTTCATAATTTGAACTCGGGTCGACGAGTCCATTTCCTATTACACCACGCGATAATAGCAAATATGGTGCTGAGAGAAATCAAGACTGAGAGAAATCAATGGCTCTTTTTATATCAGTTGATAAAGCAGCGGGTGGGTTTAACTAGGCTTATGCGATCAAAGAAATCAAGAGTTCGAATCTCACAGAGAGCTGACCCTTTATTATTTCTGATTTATTATTGCTGATTTATTATTGCTGTTTGCTTGTTGCCGTTGATTAATATCCCGAGTGATTAGAGGTAGAAAAAAAACTCAACTGAGGTAGAAAAATAAAAACTCAACTAAATATTAAAGATGAAAGAAAATATTAATTAAGATTAAAAAATAAAAATGATTCGGCACAAATATTTGCAATTTCTATTGTAGTTATTTCTGGGTTAAAATATTAATGCCCAATAGTCAATGTGGAGGCGTGTGGTGTAATGGTTATCACCGTTGGAAATGGACCCGAGTTCTAATTTTGGATGAGGCCGTTTGCATTTCACATAACGCTAATGCCATTAGGTAATTTATAGCATGCAGCTATTCACCCTCCAGCTATGGGTAAATATGAAGGACAGGCAGGGCTCTCTAACCTTAGTTAGGCAATCAGTCTAGGAGGAGAAAAAACTCGGAATCCAACAAGTTACACGCTGCTTAAGAAATTGACCTTGTGACGCATCATGCTCATCCGGAAAGGTTGGGCATATATATATATATATATATATATATATATATATATATATATATATATATATATAACACTGATAACAGTATAAACTGATTCTCAATTTTGATCCAAAATATGATCAACATGTGTGGATTTATTTTATGTGCAGTGGTTAGGGAATCGCATTCATTCGACGTTTATATTTACACTTTTACAAGGGGCGCGTGGTGTAATTGTTAGAGTCGTGGGAAATGGACTCGTCGGCGCGGGTTCAAACCCTGGACGAGACTGTTTGCATGTTAGCGCTAATACACATGGGAAATTTATGCATCAAACTATTCTCCCTCCAGCTATGGGTAAATAGTAGGACCGGCTGGGTTGTTTAACCTTGGCTAGGTAATCTGTCTAAGAGAAGGAAAACTCGGAATCCAACCAGTTAAACGCTGCTTAAGAAATTGACCTTGTGACGCATACCTCTCATCCGGAAGGGTTGGGCATATATATATATATATATATATATATATATATATATATATATATTGATTTAAAATGTCATCTTTAAAAATCGACTGATAGACGAGTGTATGCGGTTCTCCTTACTTCCTGTCGCGAGCCAAGCAATGTGACACGCGCTCCGGTTGCGTTAGAGATAAAAGTCAATTTACACTTTTTTTTTTTATCTAAGTAGCAAATGAGTCATAAAATAGCTGAAACGCAGAACCGGAAGTGACGTCAACTATTCAAAAACCAACCAGCACATTAAGTAATTTTGAAAAATGACGTGGATGAAAAATGTTGATGGACGACTTTGCAATACGCGCGAAGAACTTCCCAACTGGTTCATTTATTTCTCTGCAAGTGAAATTGTCTTTCACTTGAGCAGCTGAGCAGGATAAATGTCGTGGGAGTTGCTTGCTTTTGCTTAATGGACGATGGCAAAAAAAGAAGAAGAATTTGAAGCAAAGACTTATTTTATGCGTGGGGTACTGGTTAGAGTCGTAGGAAATGGACTCGTCGACCCGAGTTCAAATCCTGGACGAAGCCACAGTTCACATAGCGCTAATACCTTGGGGAAAGGTATGAATCCAACTATTCTCCATACTACTATTCGCTATGGGGGAAATAGTAGGGCAGACTCGGCTCTTTAACCTTGGTTATGCAACAAGTCTAGGAGAAGGAAAATTCTGAATTCAAACCTCTTAAATCTCTGCTTGGGATGGTCACTACTAGAATAGGCTCAGTCCTACTTAGTGATCTATTTCAATTCAATTTTTTAAAAATTATTTATAATTCTTTTCTATTCAACTCTCTCAAATTATGGGCATTGAAAATAGATCCCTGCATTTTAAAAATGTGAACGTCTTTAATAGTATTATCAACAAACGTTGTTTTAGATTGTCTTCAAGAAGAATTTAACCCAGCTGGTAAATACACCCTTGTGCAAATTAACTGAAACAAAACGAATAATTCCGTTATTATCATAACATCCATGATCACCCTGTAAGGCTTGCCAGTGGTTTGTGCAGTGTTACAATTTTTGCACGCATCCCTGGAGTAATATCCATCACAGACAATGGCCGTAGGACAACTAATCAACAGTTGGAACAATAGTGTCTGGTCGTGATAAAAATGAGGGTCAAACAAATGTTATCATACTAATAGATTCATATTATTGCATACCACTGCAAATGACCTTATCTGAGGAAAAAAATAGAAATCGATTACACCCTGCCATTCCAGTGGGTTTAAAACTGACCGTATGCTGTAAGAAAGGAAACTATAGTGATTGTTTCAATTAATTTGCACATATTATTGTCATTTCACTCCTGTGAAAGCTCATGGTCTTTCACTGGAGTCTGAGTGACAAAAAGTCTCCTCAGATCTCCAGGACTCTTCTATTTTAGTATTCTAGCCGATTTCAACAATACTGTTGTCTGGATGGTCAATTCTTCCTCTGGTTTCCAGTTCCTCTGGTCTGTTTTCTAAAATTTTGGAGACCGTTCCTAGTGCACCAATTACAATTGGTATCACTTTCACCCTCATATTCCACAGCTTTTTCAATTCTCTGGCAAGGTCCAGGTAATTATCCCTCTTTTTATATATCATTATTTCCCACTTCTATTTTCTATTTATTATTTATCCAACTTATTATTATTATTATTATTATTATTATTATTATTATTATTATTATTATTATTATTATAGGTTTTTACACCTGCCGTGGTTCACTGGAGGCTGATTGAGAGGGTATTTTCAATTCTCTTGCAAGTTTCATTCCGTTTTATTTTATCAAAGAGATCAGATATGGTCGATAATTTTTTGATAGTAGTCCAGGATTTACCTATGCGTATGTTGGCATTGCTTTCAGTAGATGAGATATTGCTATTGAGGTATACAAACTGAACTACTGATTTCAAAGGCTTGCTGTTCAATGAGGAAATGACACGATGCTGAGTAGAACACACGAACTCTGTTTTATCTGAGTTCACACAGAGTCCAAAGTCAGCCTGCCTTGAAATTCAATAGAGGAAATCTTGTCTTTTTATTTTTTTATTTTTTTTAACTAGGCTCAAAAATAGCTTGCAGTGCCGGTGGAAAATACACAACTATTCAAGCCACCAAGCAGACAGCTGTCGTCAGAACAGTGGAGAAAATGATACATGGCTGACAATTTATCATTTTCTCTGTTCTGTAATTGTGTGTGACTTAACGGTGATACAAAAAGTGACATTACGCAGACGCAATTTTAGTCGAAAAGCAACGCCATTTTGAAAAAAAAAACCTGATAATCAACAAGAAATATTGGAAGCAAGAAATAAAGACCTTTGTTTAAAAATGATTTTTCTTTGTGAATTTAAAATGCTGTATTTTCTTGAAATGATTTAAAAAATTGATATTCAGCTATCAAGAACATTTCAAATATAAATTAAAATAGCATTTCATCACAAAACACACACACACACACACACACCACACACACACACACACACACACACACACACTCTCACTCTCTCTCTCTCCCTCTCTTTCTCTCCCTCTCTC
>CM042145.1:27245949-27258449 GCA_023376005.1 Doryteuthis pealeii | reverse complement strand
CCTTTCTATATTTTTCTATTATTATTATTATTTCATTTCATTTTGTTATTTGAAAATAATAATAGATAGAATAATGTACATATGGATAAACTCTTAACCGAAACACGTGTAAGTAAAATTAATTAAAATATCCTATTTTATCCATTCTATACTTTCTTTCCTTTTTTTTTGTCAACATATATATATATATATATATATATATATATATATATATATATATAGAGAGAGAGAGAGAGAGAGAGAGAGAGAGAACCACGAGGTTCCGAATTTGATACTGCTCCTCACCAGCTCAGTGTATGAGTAGCACACTTGGATCTGTGCAATAAAGTGGCCAACTGATGGTAGGTGTTCTAGCGCTTGTAAAAAGGTGATATACTCCCTCGCTATCCGGCTGATACCGACAATAGGCCACTCCGACGATCTTACTACAACTTATATGATATCTAGTATTCTTATCTTATACAAATAATCTACACGCAGTTCTATGGTTCGAAGTATTCCTATTTGATACTAAATTTTATATGGTTACAAATATTTATTTCTATTTAATAATAATTATTTGTTTACAATAATAATAAAAGTAAAGTCGTCGGGGCAGCCTAATGTTGGTATCAGCCAGACAGCGAGGGAGTCTATCTCCTTTTCACTAGTGCTAGACCAAGGAGATTATTTTAGCATCTGAGATGGAGCGCCACACCTACCATCAGCTCCTCACTTTACCGCACAGATCCCTGTGCTACTCATACGCTAAGTTGGCGAGGGCCGGTATCGAACCAGGAACTTTGTGATTCCTAGCCGAACGCTCTACCGACTGAGCTAAATCGGCCCTTAATAATAATAATAATAATAATAATAATAATAATAATAATAACCCTTAGTAAACAATTACAGCTTCAATTAACTATTCACATTACATCTAATGTATAGTTATATTATGTCAGTATCCTTATCTAATACAAATAATTTATACAGAGTTATATGATATCGGGTATTTCTATCTAATCCGAATAATTTGCACATAGTTGTGTGGCTTCAAGTATTGATATCTAATACTAATAATCATCTAGTTTCATGTAATTATTTTTATTAAATAATAATCATTTCTTGGTAAAAATTTAAATGGATTTAAGTAACTAATAATAATCCTTAATAAACAATTATTGTTTCAAGTAACTCTTCTTAATACAAATTATTTACAGTTATGTTATATGTGATATACCCTATTGACCAATGGAATGCACCGACGGGTTACTATAAGTAACAGGGATAATTGTGGCTTGGTAGTAAGCCAATGCGAGTAAGCCAATAACTCTATTTGTCGGGCGTAATTTCCACTTCTCTGTATTGTATTTGTCTACTTTCTGTTAATACATTTTCCTACATTTGTTACCCGTTGTTTTGTTCTTGTTTGACCCCTTAAAACCTCACAACAAGTTATATGATATCAAGTATTACTGTCTACCACTAATGATTATGTGGATTCACGAAATTATTTCTATTTGATAATAGTCATGTGTTTGAGCACAATTACATGATTACAAGTAACTAATAAAAATACTTAGTAAACAATTATAGCTTCAAGTAACGGTGATAGAGAGACAGACAGACAGACAGACCGACAGACAGACAGAGACTTATTAGACTTGGTACTTTACTCTGGTTACTGCTTCATCTTCTATCTACTCTGGCTAACATCTTATCTAGTTGGCTTTCCTTCTAATTTGCTAATTCTTCCAACTTCTGGGCAGGTGTGGGCATCGCTTGTTCTTAATAACTAACAAGACTTTAAGTTTTCTTGGTCAAGTTTTTATTACTTATCTAGCCCATGATTCCACCGCGGAATTGAGATGACTCGGCAGGGAAAGACAAACACGTCCTTCTCCTTCCAAGCTAGGGTCGAATCTTATCTAAGCTAACGATCACGTATCTGTCATTGCGCATGGAATCACGCGCATCTCAGGGTCAATGGTTACCAACAGTCCCAGTATTTTTCCATAGACTCCCTGATTCTAAATTTAATTCTCAATTAATTCTAGCTACAGGGGCTGTTCACAATTCATGTCCTCTTAGGAATTGTAACAGCTATTCCTAATACAAATAATTTATAGTTATATGATATCAAGTATTCTTATCTTATACAAATAATTTGCAAGCAGTGTATCGTTTCAAGTATTCCTATCTTATACTAATTATTGAATGGTTTCAAGTAATTATTTCTATTTAATGATAGTCATTTATTTGCATACATATCATCATCATCATGTCGCGCTAATAGCGCAGATATCCATGACAATCTCTCGCCAACCCTCCCTATCACTCACTGACCCCGGGAGGTCATCCGCACAGCATGCTGCATCCGTACATAGCTGATCTTGTTATATAGCGGCTTCAAATTCACGACGCTAAATTCGTGTATGTTAGTACTGGGGTTTTCACTGTACCCAAAGCGATGTATGTTAGTAGTCAGCTACTACCGACTACTAGACTTCAATAACAACTGATACGTATGTACAAAGAGAGGACCCTTCTTTATTTTCTTCGGTGTGTGGGTGGTGATGGCGCTAAGCTTACAATGCGTGCCCGATGGGTGGTTGCTGACGGGAGACGTGAAGTGTCCTTTCGGCTGTCGGCTGGCGTCTCTGGGTCTGACTGCTGTCGGCTCGACCCTCTGGTTTTTTGTATTGACGACACGCCTACGCATCTTTATCTTTTGATCTGATAACGGACGTTTGTTATATATTTCTTTATCTTCTCCCTGCTTCCTTGACCGGAAAGTCTCGCTTTCGTTTTCCCCTTTTTTTTAAATATATATTTTTATATTTCTCTTTGTCTTTTTCCGGAAGGACAATACAACAATCTATGTAGGTCTTTGCTGGACGGCCCACACTAGTATGTCAATGTGCCAGTTTCCACAGAAGGACGTCGCTTATTAGCTCATCCTTACTTCTCCAGCAGTGTCCGGCATGTCTTGTTCGCCTTACTCAGATGGTTTGTGTAACAGGGGGCATGTGGCCGTATAGCTGCTTTCTTGTGGGATGTTACTTTTACGATTTGTTCAAGATCACACGCAGCATCCTTGTGCAGCTCCCATCCAGCCTATTTTCCAGGCGCCTCGTCAAGGTCCAAGTAGTGCAGCCATACAACAGCACCGACACTACCACGGCCTGGAAGAATTGTCGCTTCAACTTGTCGGGGAGATCTGACTTTCATATAACTGACAGTCTGTTTATAGCGGACCATGCCTTCCACATGCGTGCATCAACATCGCTTTCTGTAGATGAGATATTACTACCTAGGTACGGTAATTGTTCCACTGGTTTTAGAGGCTACATGGTCTAAAGTAACTGATTATAATACTTAGTAAATAATAATACCTTCATGTAAGTATTCTTAATACACATGATTTATAGTCATGTGGTATTAAGTATTCCTATCGAATACAAATAATTTTTAAGCACATCTGGGGCAGAACTGAAGCCTCACCATCAGGAGTAAATTCGTGTTATACTCAGAACTGTGATTTTGGTCAGGGTGTCTCTCTGTAGTGGATAGCTAGCGTATTCTAATACTAAATAATTGATAGGGAAGACTGGGAGTAATGACAGTGAAGGGTTGGTTATTTGGTTGGATTTTACGGCATCTCAACACTTGTTGGGTTATTTTATGCTGAAGACATTTTGTTTTATTCATTCTTGATGGATATTCAATTCTTTTTTAATTTTTCAACTCAATCTATTTTTTAACTCAATTTTTTAAAACACATCTAAAAACTCATTTTTTCTATTCAACCCAAAAATGTGGACATTCGCTAAGGTCTAATAAGTATGCATACCAAAATTGGTCGCTACACTTCCAACCTCTCCCTAAATTCCCCATAGTTCCAAAATTGGAATTTCGACATTAGATGCAGTTTAACGTCATGCTCAGGACACGACAATGAAGGGGTCAGTCTATTGGACCATATTACCTTTAGGCACCCCATTTTGATCTCGATGAAGAAAGGACATGTTTTTCATTTACACCGTCAATATCCGGTTGTTTATTAGGGGTTAGGGTTAGGGTTAGGGGTTAGTTTTATAATTTTTTTTAAATCTAAAAATCGTCTGTTAAAACAACCGGATATTGACGGTGTAAATAAAAAACATGTCCTTTCTTAATCGAGATAAAAAGGGGGTGCCTAAAGATCATATGATCCAGTCCATGTAACGTAGATATGGGAAAGTGATTTAGTCATTAATGTACTTTTTAATATTTCAACAACGACCATAAAATGACTGTGACAGGAAATGTGTATTGTGTGTGTGTGTCTTGAAAGGTATGAATCCATATATTCTCCCTCCAGCTATGGGTAAAATGGTAGGGAAGGCTGGGCTTTTTAGCCTTGGATAGGTAACCAGTCTAGGAGAAGGATAACTCTGAATTTTAAAAAAACTGAGGTCAGTCATTGATTGGGTTTAAGGTATTCTTTGTGCACCAATTCTTTCCTATCGACTGTACCAAAAAGTGTGGATGGTCCAACACAAGCCTTCACCACTTCATTGGCTGAACCCTCATGCGTAGAAATCGACGAGACAGTCCTTTTTTTTCGTGTATATCTTGTAATATTTTGTCTTTTTTCTCCAGGTCCCTCTCACTCTCCCTCTCTCTCTCTCTCTCTCTCTCTCTCTCTCTCTCTCTCTCTCTCTGTTTGTCTGTCTCTTTCCTCTTCTATTTATTTTTCATTCTACTATCTTACTAATATATTCGTCTATTTTTCTCCATATTTCTAATTTGTCTTCTCTTCCTTCACCATCTTTTTTCTCCTCTCTCTCTCTCTCTCTCTCTCTCTCTCTCTCTCTCTCTCTCTCTCTCTCTCTGTTTATTTTTCATTCTTCTGATGACGAAATAACTTATGTCACATGATTTCATCTCAGTCCTGACAGCGACAAACCAGTCAAAATGTGATTGCTCAATACACGTTGATGTACAACAAATGCGTTTGTTGGCCTCAAGACATCTACTTGCGTGATGTTTCTCTCATAACGCTCGTTTCTTTTATTATGTCAGCTTTACAGAAAGATTCCATGTTAATCTCCGTTTGAAATTAAATAACAGACGAAGAGTCTACCAAGAGTCCACCAAGAAAAAATAGAAGAAAAAAGAACGGACAATAGTACAAATAATGAATCTATATATGTATTTGGAAGCGCGTGGTGTAATGGTTAAAGTCATGGGAAATGGACTCGTCGCCCTGAGTTCAAATCCTGGACGTGGTAATTGCATTTCACTTAGTGCTAATACACTTGGGAAAGGTATGAATCCTACTCTCCCTCCAGCTATGGGTAAATAGCAGGGCAGAGTGGGCTCTTTAGCCTTGGTTAAGCAACCGGTCTAGGAGAAGGAAAACTCTGAATTCAAACCTTTAAACTCCGCTTAAGAAATTGACCTTGTGTCACATCCTGCTCGTGTGGAGGGGTTGGTAAATATATATATATATATATGCATTTGGTAATAGTTTATTTTTCTGTCCTCTATAGACGGTCAAACGGTGTGATGTGGATTTGTTGGTTGGTTGGATTTGTTGAGAATTTTCAGTATATAAGGTGTGTGATGGATCCCCGCTCTTACTTATAGACTAGATCATAATCATGTGACCTATCTCTTGGCCAATCACTGGCAGTACTCTGAGGTTGATACAATACTTAAACCAACCCCACTGGACATAATTACTTTTGACCTTCGTGGACGACGGACATAGGATTAAAACACTGGACCTTTACCAATACGCACGATAGGACTTCTACGCTCACCAAAAGATTCCATAACTCAGGACTTACTTTAAGTCCTTTTCAACTGGCCAAGGATGGCAGTTAAAAACTTTACAGGACTTTATGCTGGTTGGATTTAATGCTGGGTCAAAATATGCCAAAGATATTTTTATTTTATTCATTCTTATGTGGTATTCAATTTTTCCCCTTGACTGGGGAGAAAAATTGTTACGAATGACGAGATTGGTAGTTTTGTATTTTGTATAATAAATAATAAATGTTACCTTATCAGGCGATAAAAGTAAAAAAAAAAACTTACGCAACAACGTGCAAAAATAAGACCACTAGACGTCGAAATAAAAGAAAAAAAACAAAAACAAAACAAAAGAGATTAAAAAAAAATAGGGAATAACCTGTTTAGAAGGGAGAAGAGAAGAAAACAGAAGAGAGAGAGAAAAAAAGGGAAGGAAATAACCGTTTGACACACATGACTCACGTGTGAAAGAAAAAGGAACTGGCTGAAAGTAGAAAGAAAACAATATACTTGACCGGGCAAAGGCGAAGAAAAAAAGGGAGAAACCTCTTGAAATTTGAGAAGAGAAAAAAAAAGAAGAAAAACGACGGAGAATTAATAGACATTAATTAAGTTGCTTAAATCAATAAACGATCCTCTTGGTGTTTGTAACAGAAATAAGAAAATAGATGTTATAAGTAATTAAGGTTTCTTTAACACAAGAATATCATATGTAAAGGGAATCATCATTATCTTATCTCACAATAAGCACGTATATCCATGACCGACTCCCGCCAACATTCTCTATCATTCATTGGCACAGGGAAGTCCTCTGCGCAGCATCCAGTATCCTCGCAGAGCTGGTCAATGTAAGTCCTTGCTGGGCGGCCCACATTAGCATGTCCATGTGCTGGTTTCCACAGGAGAACGTCGCTTATGATAAGGCGTGGTTGCAGTAACGTTATTCCGAATTATTTGTTTTAGTGCTATTTCATCGAGTTTGTAATTCCTGTGCATCTGGTTGCGATAGTAAATGTTGTTTGAAGAAGTATTTGCTCTAGTATGTTTTTCTTTGTGGCTAGCGTCTAATTTTTGGATGATCTGTTTGATTTGTTCGTCAATGACGTGATTAGGAAATGTATTATTTATTATACAAAATACAAAACTACCAATCTCGTCATTCGTAACAATTTTTCTCCCCTGATTTAAATGTCCCCTAGGAGATTGCAGTCTCCCTAAAAATGATAATACATACATTGGATTCACCTCAACCACATTGTCAAGGCGTCTAACCCTCCATTTAACATACAATAGCTCTATTTCACAACACCTAAAATTACATTCATGCCCCCACTCTAATTACCGAAATATTCTAACGGAAAATACACACATTCTGCACAAAGAAAAATATAAACAAAAACTCCAAATACTAGAAGCTTTATACACAAAACAATACAAACCATCCTTAAACAAAATTAATTTCCAATACAGTACACACATTCTAAAATGCCTATAAAACCTTTCTCACCAATTCTTCTCCTTCCAGCCTCCACATTTATATAATTTTTTTTTAAACTGGAATACATCACCCCTGATGATGGCACTTCGAAGTGCCGAAAGTACTCGGGAACTGAACTTTGGTGGACTTATCCACCAATTCCACCCAAACATTAAAAAGTTGGCCAGACAATTAGAAAAGATCAAAAATAAAATTATTAAACAGATGTGCCTTTTGTTTAATTCTACACATATATATATATGCGTGTGTGTGTGCGTGTGTGTGTGTGTGTGTGTGTGTGTGTGTGTGTGGTAGTAGTAGTAGTAGTAGTAATTGAAGAATCTAGACATTATAATATAAAAGAGTCTACGTATTTTGAAATAGTATAATTTTCTTTCGTGAAAGGACGTCTTATTTCTCTTAGAATTAAATCGAAATGGACTCAATAGAACGCTAATATTAAGAGATGAGATTATCTGTTGTTGTACACAATAATGAAGTAGTGAAAACTGTTTTGTTGGGATGTGAAGCCAAATTTAAACTTGGCACTACGTGGGAGGCTAATTGAAACAGATGAACAACAATACATAGAGCCGAATATATATATATATATATATATATATATATATATACCAGTAGAAGTACCTGGTCCATAACCGGACTATTAGTATTTTAGGGACACCACGGAGTGAGAGAGAAAGGGAGATGAGATGGGTAAGAGGAAGATAATTTAGCAAATTCCTTATCAAAATAAAAAAAAAATCCCTAAGAATTCGTGTATAACATTGTTTGTTTATTTTAGGATATTTTTATTTACATTTGAAACATTATTTCAAAAAATGTTGCCCTAAACTCGTGGATATTTTGAAACATAATTTCATTTTTCAAAAAAAAATGTTTTCATACATTTAACAATGCTACATAGTCGACAAAACATGAAACAAAAAAGCGCATGCGCGAAATGAATAATTTAAAATGGGAACAATTTACCCATCGCACCATTTATGGGCCTAAGATCTTTTGTTTGATTGATTTTAACCGCATATCTATCCGCAAGGGTTATTCAATGCCTAGAGATTTGGCAATCGCTTTCATTGTACATCTATATTAACATTTTCTATGTAGCTGTTTATTAAGAGTTTCTTGCATACAGTATTCCGATTTAATACAAAAGATTTACATACAGTTGTGTGGTTTCAAATATTCCTATTTAACACTAATACTTAAATGATTTCAAGTAATTATTGCCATCTAATTATAATCATTTGCACCCAGTTATATAGTTTCAAGAAACTACAACGAATAATAACGCAAAGCAGATAATTTAACTCTTTGTCTATTTTAACTGTTCACAGCGGCGATCTCACAACTGCAATCCTACCGTAAACGCTGGAAGCGGCTTTCATGATAATTGAGTAGAAGGACTCAGATTAGAACAATAACCGGACTTTATTTGAAATGAGGCCGGGTTAGCTCAGTCGGTAGAGCGTTCGGCTAGAAACCTCAAGGTTCTTAGTTCGATACCGGCCCTCGCCAACTCAGCGTATGAGTAGCACAGGGATCTGGGCGGTAAAGTAAGGAGCTGATGGTAGGTGTGGGCGCTCCACCTCAGACGCAAAAACAATCTCCTTGGTATAGCGCTAGTGAAAGGGGGATAGACTCCCTCACTGATTGGCTGGTACCGACAAAAGGCCGCTCCGACGACTTTACTTACTTATTTGAATAGAATGAGTTCTGAGGTGAATAGACAGTGAACTTTGAAATATCCCATCATACAGATAAAGCATACCAAGAAAATTTGGTATAGTGTGGGGTAAATTTGGTAGGCAAAGAGTTGATCAACAGCAGGTACTGTCCCTTGTCTATCAAAATGACTTGATTCGGCATAAAATTACCCTAAAATGGTTGATATGACGTAAAAAAACAACCAGCCAACGTAAGTGACAAATATACACAACTGTAAACAATTATAGCTTCAAGTGACTATTCATAATTATAATGCAACTACGATGTATGTCAGAAAGGTTTCAGGTCTTAAAAAAGTTATTTAAAATCCAAACTACAAACTTCAAGCTATCCCCTTCAAATTAATCCCCCTGGAGTCTAATGCACTCTCCCATCTTTTTCTGTCACGCTTGCAAGCACTCCTGAGAGGATTCTTCCGGGATTCCCCATAGCTCTATCGTCACGGGCTTTTTGGTGTCGTTCACATCCTCAAAACGGGTTTCCTTGATGATTCCCTTGAGCTTGGGGAAGAGGAAAAATCACATGGAGTCCGGTCGGGTGAGTAGGGAGGTTGCTCCAGCACAGTGATGTTCCTCAGGGTCAGGAACTCTCGGATACTCAGGGTAGTGTGGGCAGGCGTTGTCATGGTGAAACACCACGAGTTGTCCTACCACATCTCTCGCCTCTTCTCGCGCACTGAAAGAAGCAAACACTGTGGTATCTCTTTGTAGAGATGCTGGTTGATCGTTTAGCCCTGTGGCAAGAACTTGTAGTTTGTAGTTTGGGTTGGAAATAGATCTTTTGTGACACGAACTTTTCTGACATACCTCGTAGTTTATAGTTACATGAAATCAAGTATGGACATCTCATAATGATCATTTCTAAACAGATTTATTTGGTCTATAGGTGAGACCCTTACAGATACTACCACTCCGTGTCGGAGGAGATATTGGAGTAGTCAATGAAGGGGTACTCCACAGTCAAAGCTCTAGAATTGGAGCCTCTGCAGAGGATACAGTCAGCATATTCTAAGCCCCATCGACTGAGGCAGTTGAAACCTTTTGACAAAAGACAATAAATAAATGAATGAATATAAGTAAAATGTCATCGGGGTGGCCTAAAGTCAGAATCAGCCAGATAGTGATGGAGTCTATCCCCTTTTCTCTAGCGCTTGACCACGGATATTGCTTTTTAGCGTCTGAGGCGGAGTGCCAGTCCTACCATCAGCTCCTCACTTTACCGCACATATCCCTGTACTACTCATACGCTCATTTGGCGAGGGCCGGTATCGAACCAGGAACCTTGTGGTTCTAGCCCGACGCTCTACCGACCCTGATAAATGAATGAATATACTAACGAAGAATTGTGTGAATTAATTAAAATATCTTATTTCAAACTACAGACAACGTTTTAGAAATACAGCTTTCAAATATCTTCTTCTTCTTCTTCTTCTTCTTCTTCTTCTTCTTCTTCTTCTTCTTCTTCCTGATTGATATGAACAGGCTAAAATAGATAGATAGATAGATAGATATGAAGATTGAGATAGATAGATAGATAGATAGATAGCTATAAATAGGCAGATATATATGAAGATTTAAATAGAAGATAGATAGATAGATAGATATGAACAGGCTGATAGAGAGATAGAGATAGAGATAGAGATAGATAGATAGAGAGAGAGAGAGAGAGGGGGAGAGGGAGAGGGAATGATCAGACAGATAGATAGATATGAACATTAGATAGATAGATATAAGATAGATAGATAGATAGATATGAACAGGCTGAGATAGATTGATATAAAGAGAGAGAGAGAGAGAGAGAGGAGAGAGAGAGAGGGGGGGAGAGAGAAATGAACATATTGAGATAGATATATAGATAGATATGAACAGATTAACACACACACACACACACACACACACATATATATATATAATATATATATATATATATATATATATATAATATATATATATATACTAGCAAATATCTGCACCCTCCGGGTGCAAGTATTTAAGTTTTAATGTAATAAAATATTAGATTAAATTAGAAATACTAATGAAACTAAATAACAATGCAGATTTAAAAAGTTGAAACAGAGGGGGGGTATAATCGAAAAATAGAACAACTGAAACTTACTCTTCCATCACTCTCGTCTTTCATTGTTATTTTTTCTAATTTAAGTATTTAATTAAAAGAGGAAGTAAATAATAAAATGACACTTATTTTTTCTTGTTAATGGATTTCATTTAAGATTCATTTAAGAGATTTTTGCTTATATTCATTAAAATAAAACCAAACAGTTAGAAATCAATAATACTAAGCACATATTTATTAAATTCGATTTTTTATATCAGTATGCAAATTAGCCTTCCCGTTCACACTGTAAACCGTATTTGTTGTATATATAAACATAAATTGTATGTTGTTTGTATGTAGATATGGTTAACAGTATTAATAATGTAAAACAATTTTATTAATAATAGAGGTTAAAATAAAAATAAAATCATTGAGAATGTGATGTCAATAACTAAGGGAATTGTAACTTGAGTAGTGATATAGTTTCGGTTACAGACAAAAAGCACACAATCTCCATTATAATAAGATATATGAATATATATATATATGAATAGACTGGTTTAAATAGATAGATTGATAACAGTTAAGATGATTATGTTTATGATACGTGCGGGTTTTTTTCTTTTCTTTTTTTTACATCTATTTACATGAACCGTAATGATTCTTATTTAAGTTTTTGCCCGGAAGAACAGATTTACTGGCAATTATCAAGTCTGGCATTTACTATTCATGTTAGCGATTTTGGGAATTATATTTTGTTGGTTGTATTCCGATAGGAATGTCGCTGATCTATCGAAGCACGAATACCCCCTCCACCAAGAGACTGAGATAGATAGAGATAGATAGATAGATATGAACTGATTGAGATAGATAGATGATATATATGAACTGGCTGAGATAGATAGATAGATGAACGATTGAGATAGATAGATAGATAGATAGAGCTGAGATAGATATAGATAGATATGAACTGATTGAGATAGATATATAGTAGATGATGAAGATCGATAGATAGATAGAGATAGATATGAACTGATTGAGATAGATAGATGATAGATAATAGATATGAAGCTAGATGATAGATAGATAGATTGATAGATATGAACATGATTGAGATAGATAGATAGATAGATAGATAGATATGAACTGATTGAGATAGACAGATAGATAGATAGATAGATAGATGATAGATAGATAGATATGATAGATAGAAGATAGGTGATATGAACTGATTGAGATAGATATATAGATAGATATGAACTGGGCTGAGATCGATAGATAGATAGATTGATAGATATGAAAATGATTGAGATAGATAGATAGATAGATAGATAGATATGAACAGGCTGAGATCGATGATAGATAGATTTAGATAGATATGAACTGATTGAGATAGATAGATAGATAGATAGATGATATGAACAGGCCGAGATCCGCATAG
>CM042145.1:27206750-27245849 GCA_023376005.1 Doryteuthis pealeii | reverse complement strand
GAAATGCATTGGAAATGATTTTTACGATGAAAATGCATTAGAGACAAGATTTTTTACTATAAAAAGGCATTGGACAATATTTTTACTATAAAATGCATTGACAATGATGTTTACTATTGAAAATGCATTGGACAATGATTTATTATAAAATGCTTGGAAATGATTTTTCTTAAAAATTGCATTGGACAATGATTTTTACTATGAATGCATGGACAATGATTTTTACTATAAAATGCATGGACAATGATTTTACTATAAAAATGCATTGGACAATGATGTTTACAATAAAAATGCATTGGACAATGATTTTTACGAAAAAATGCATGGACAATAATCCTTTTACTATGAAATGCATTGACAATTGATTTTTACTTAAAAATGCATTGCGTGACAATGATTTTTTACTATGAAATGCATGGACAATTGATTTTTACTACCAAAAAATGGCCATTGGACAATGATTTTACTATGAAAATGCATTGCGACAATGATTTTACTATAAATGCACTGACAATGATTTTTACTATGAAAATCATGAAATGATCTTTACTATAAAAATTGCATTGCACAATGAATTTTAGCATAAAAAAAATGCACTTTTTTTTTGTCCGACTTAAAATGATTTTTGTTTAAAATTTTCTCATAAATCTTTTTCTTTTTTTCTTTTTAGTAAGTTGAAAAATGTTCATCTTTGCAAATATTTGGAGCGGATCGATATATGATTCATATTTTATGACGGTAAGACTACCAAACATTTTATTCTACAGAGATTAATTCATAGAGAGTGACCTCGATTTCAAAGGGGGCTGGGTTTATTGCCAGTACCTGAGGCGCCCCCTTGAGGGGAATGCCGACGGGATCGACGCAAATTTTTCACCTGCCACCCATGAGCTTCGGTTTGTGGGTGGTCCCACGTTAATAGGCCTGTGCTAACCCGTACAAGTGGGGTACGAGGTAAATACAATGTATATATTGTTCAAGTTTGGAATTAAATCCGACTATACAGAATCGTTTTTATATTGAGATTCGAGGGAGAGAGAGAGAGAGAGAGAGAGAGAGAGAGAGAGAGAGTAAATGTCGCTTGTTGTTCATTTGATACAATTCAAAATACACATAAAAAAGACAATTCTATTACGACTCTTTGTGATTATTTGTACCGTTTTGCTTGTTTCTTTAATGTTACATTTCACATAAACATTACTTCTAACCAACATTCCAACATATTTATCAGTTTACGACGAGGGGAATACAGGGCATTTATCGCTGTCTACAACAGAGACTTGAACGGCAATTTAATTTAATTAATCAAACCTTAGTATATATTAGGGTAGTAATAATCTTAGTCTGGCACAAGGCTATAAAATGTCAACATGGAGGATATTCTTTCTTTTTTGAGGGAAATAAAATTATACCATAGAATATAGACATGAAACAAATCAATACAATACAACATAATCCCCAATAATGCTAACAATATAATAAAATAGAATGTTTTAAATTTTGTGTTGTAGCAAAACTAAGTCGTGCGGAGTGGCCTATCATGAGTATCAGCTGGACGGCGAGGAAGTCTGTCTCATTTTCACTAAACCAAGGAGGTTGTTTTTGCGTCTGATGTGGAGAACCACACCTACCATCTTCTCCACACTTTACCACACGGATTCAAGCTGTGCTACACTCACATTGAGTTGGCGAGAAGCCGGTATCGAATCTTGTGGTTCCATAGCCGGTGCTCTACCGACTGAGCAGTGGTGTAATATCTTTCCTTCCTTCCTCCCTTCCTTCCTCATTCACTTTCTTTCTTCCTTCCTCCCTTCTTTCCTTCTTTCCCACCTCCCTCCATCCCTCCATTCTTTTCATTATTTCCCTCCCCGCTATCTCTCTACCTCTCTCTTTCTTCCTTCCTTTCTTCCTTCCTTATTACCCATCAATTTTGTTTACCCATTCTATTTTTCTGCCCTAAAATGTAACAGGAATTAAACACTCCCCTGATTGCGCATCCAGCAGACTTAAATACACAAACCCCGTTGACCCATTAAGAAAAACAAAAAAACAACCTATTTGCACTGACCATTAACCTTGTCAAAACGACACCAATATATATATATATGAAAGGAACAAACAATCTGTTTGAGATGGCGACAGCCCCGACAATTTTTGGGAGATTATGTGCTTAATTGAAGTCATACCTAATTTGAGAATTAATTAGTTATAATTAAATGAATTAGACGTGCATATCGGTTTAAATGTAAGGCGTAAAGAAATCGAGAAAAAGTCAATCTCTGTATGTACATACAGAGATTGACGTTTTCTCGATTTGTTTACGCCTTACATTTAAACCGATATGCACGCCTAATTCATTTAATTATAACTAATTAATTCTCAAATTAGGTATGACTTCAATTAAGCACATTATTATATATATATATATATATATATATATATATATATATATAATTTAATATACCAAGCGTGTTGGTAGATCCTTGCGGAGAGAAAAAAACCAGCAGAAAGTTTGATTGTAAAAATATACTACCAAAACATCAACCAGGAAGAAAATTTTTTTGAAAAAAAAGAAAGGACCAAGATATTCGTACCAACAAAAAATAATCTATTGGTACAGTATTTGGCCAAAAGAAAAAAACAATTTATATGTATATATATATGTATATAAGATATATATATATTCATATAACCGCTAGGAGAAAGCTAATATGTAAAAAGTGCTCGATACCTAAGTAGAGCCAAATAATAAAGATAATCTAATGAGTCAGACGAACCTACTATTAGTTTCGCATGAAGCTCTTCAGGGCTAAAATCTGACTGAAGAGCTTTATGCGAAACTAATAGTAGGTTCGTCTGACTCATTAGATTATCTTTATATATATATATATATATTATATATATATATATATATATATATATATATATAAACTTGTAAGTTGGGGTACTCGTAAGTCAAGGGTAATGCAGTAATCGAAAAGTCAATAATCTTGCAACCAACGGACATAATACATAATATTTATTACTGGAAACGATAATAACTGCTATTCATTAACTCAATCAGAAAAAATTAAAGACCTGTTTGCTCTGACATTCTCAAACTGCTGTACAGTCAAAATTAATTTAGCGATCCTTTGCAACAAAAGCGAGAAAGGGTGATGGAGAGCGGTTAGTTGACACAGGTGTCGCGGCAAAATTGTCACGACGGGAGATGATGCGCTCGGAATTAATTTCGTAACTTCAGCTGGCTAATACAGTAAAAACATACGTATATTGTCTTGGGGGGGGGTAGCTTAGTGTGTCTATACAACTATCTCTCTCTACTCCCCTTCCTCTCTCTCTCTCTCTTTCTCTCTCTCTCTCTCTCTCTCTCTCTCTCTCTCTCTCTCTCTCATTCCTTTCTCTATTTCCCTTAGCGTGGCGCACCTCGAATTCCAGGGATGGAAGCTGGTAAGTAGTTACAACGGTAAATTCTAAAGAGAAATTCACGCTTACAAAATTATGATCTCTAAATAATGGAAAAGTTAATAAACTTGCAACCTACGGATATTATTATTTATTACTGGAAACAAGAAGAACGGTAATAACCTCTATTCATGAAACGAATGAGAAGATTTAAAGACATGTTTGCCCTGACATTCTCAGGCAGCTGTGCAGTCCAAATTAATTGAACGATGCTTTGCAGCCAACTGCTGTCAACTTTGACACATCTCCGTTGTAATCTATGTCCATAAGGCATCTTGGAGGAAAACACCGTTGCCGCTACTGCAATTAATTTTTGACGACACAGAGAAAAATATGAATAATTTAAGACTGCAAAGAACTAGCTAATAAATCATCTGCAAATATCGTTCCTCTTTTAGTTTTCGAAATAAAAGTCTGCGGTTCTAAGATAAAGTATTTTCATTATTCCATGGTGATTTTACTCTTAGTAAAAGCAACACATTTTCCCACGTTTTCAGTCTATTTATCATTCGATCTTCCAGTTAAGCAGTGATCGTGAATACGTAAACTGCATATCTGCAATAGGGTAGGTCGATTTTCAACCTTTTTGGATATCAAAATAACACAACCAGAGAAAGTTGGTATTGGTATGATAAGTACTGACACCAAAAAGTAGGTTTCTAACTTGCACCAATTTTTGAGCATTTAGTTTTAAAGATTGTCTAATATGAAGCCCCTCCAAAATCCTTGTTTTTTATACATTTACATATGAAATTGATTAAAAATCTTATAATCTAAATCCAGAAATGTTTGTCAATTTATTCTATTCAAATAAAATGAATAAAATATATCAAAAGTAACATTTAAAGTAAAATTATAAACCCCACCCCACCCTAACAGCTCAGACAAGCTACATTTAACCTCATTAATTGAGATACTTCTGTAATAACATTACAATATATTGTTGTAGTGTTATTTTTTCTGTTATCAATGGATCAAAAGCAAACGAATATCTGACAAACTGCTTCGTTCAGGTTATGAGACAGTCGTAGTCGTCGTACGTAATGGCTTGACGCTTCACCTCTAGCCGTCGCCGTATGCTTATATGCACGCCCGATCTCGAAACAGCGAGAATGGGATTGCACATATGTAAATTCTCTCGAGATCGGGCGAGCATACGGCGACAGCTAGAGGCGAAGCGTCAAGCGATTACGTACGACGACTACGATTGTCTCATAACCTGAAGGAAGCAGTTTGTTAGACAGTCGTCGTACTTAATCGCTTGACGCTTCGCCTCTAGCCGTCGCCGTATGCTTATAGAATATGAACTCTGCTAGAAACAAATGCATTGGCATCACGGTCGCATCTCAAAAGATCTTTTGTATGGCGAATTAGTAAAAGGCTCCCGATCGGTAGGTAGACCACGCCTACGCTTTTAAGATGTTTGCGAGCGAGACATGAGGATATGCCACATTGACACAAACACGTGGGAGGTAGATGCAGAAAATCGAGTGGCCTGGTGCCTTATGTTAAGCAAGGCACGAAGAGAAGTGAGGCGGAGAAAATGCATAAAGAAATAAGGAAAAAGAAGAATACTCAAAGCATGAAAGAGAGTTAAATAAATAAATAAATAAATAAAGAAAGAAACTTGGGGGAAAATAAAAAAGAAGATACTCAAAAAATGATTCTATCCACCTTATTTCAAATGGTGTAAGAAGGATGGGAAATGGACGCATCCCAAAAGATCTTTTGTATGTCGAATTAGTAAAAGGCTCCCGATCTCTAGGTAGACCACGCCTACGCTTTAAAGATATCTGCAGGAGAGACATGAGTATATGCCACATTGACACAAACACGTGGGAGGTAGATGCAGAAAATCGAGTGGGCTGGCGCCTTAACGTTAAGCAAGGCGCGGAGAGGAGAGTAGCCTCGACAGCAAAAAGTGCCAGAAAGAGGGAGAAAAAACGGCAGCCCCAGAAAGCATAACAGTTTGTGTGCAGTCAGTGCACCAAAAACTGTCACTCAGGAATAGGACTGCACAGCCACTTCCGCAGATGTAGATATATTTTGTACGCCATCGTACTTAATGGACGAAAAGGTGCCAAATTCGACCGGTACTTGGGCTAGACTGGCAGTCAGAGAGTCCCGAACTGATCAATTGGTTGGTCCTGCCATGCCATAGGTCCTATGCGATTAAGTCTCGGTCGTATTTTTCAAATACATTTCTCCATGTTTTCGGTCCATTTATCCTTCGATATTCAAGTTAAACAGTGACAAATTGGCACTGTAGAATACACCCACTGTATATCTCCAATGGCATCACCTATTGGCCATATGATATACAACACTCCACTTTGGTTGTTACTTGGGCTAGACTGGTAGTCAGAGAGTCCGAACCGATCAATCGGCTGGTCATGTCATGTTGGATTGTTTTGGACATATATATATATTTACCAACCCCTCCGCACGAACAGGATGTGACACAAGGTCAATTTCTTAAGCGGAGTTCAACAGGTTTGAATTCAGAGTTTTCCTTCTCCTAGACCAGTTGCCTAACCAAGGTTAAAGAGCCCATTCTGGCCTACTATTTATCCATAGCTGGAGGGAGAGTAGGATTTATACCTTTCCCAAGGGTATTAGCGCTAAGTGAAATGCAATTACCACATCCAGGATTTGAACTCGGGGCGACGAGTCGATTTCCCATGACTTTAACCATTACACCACGCGCTTCCATACTTGTTTTGGGCATATAGGGTGTGCTGTAACCTACCACTTAAACTTATAGACGTGGGCGCGTGGATTTAAGCCGTTCATTTGCACGTATTCGCCACCGACAAACAGATCTGCAACCAAAGACTGTTCAATCAAATGATTCTACCCAATACTAAGGAACACCGAGGGACAACCAAAGGATTCTTCACTAAGGATTAGCTTCTGCTTAACACAAGGGATCTCCACTGTAAAGTGCTCTTACTTGAAGCCTAAAAATTGTCACGAAAATCGCAATATGTCATGTCTTAGCTCGTATATGATTAAGTCTCGACCGTATTCTTCAAATACTTCTTCATGTTTTCGGTCCATTTATTCTTCGATATTCAAGTTAAACAGTAACCGCAACATATTCTTTAAAATGCTCTTATGGCAAACAAACACACAGACCTTTTTATCTTAAAGATTAACCTAGAAGTTAACCTAGAAGTTTATTAGTACACTTAAAGTTATTTCTTAAAATTAATACACATCAAGTTGATGAAAATGTCTATTATTATTAATGCACATGAAGTTAATAAAAAATTTACAATAAAAATTATTTCAAAAAATGTATTGATACACTTAAGGTTAATGAAAATTAATTTTTATAAACTGGTAGAAATAATTTTCATTATCTTACAAACCAAACAAAAAGATTTACTTGCAGGGTGTTCGAGAGAAATTTGACAGTTTCATAAGAAAAAAGAAAAAGTTCTTGGTAACTACAAAAGTTAATGGATTGTAAGAAAATTCAACAGGCACGGAAATTACAATACTGTCAATAAGTTTCGCTCAAAATAACAGCGATTAGCGTCGATCACAATCACAATCCTTCCCCAGAACCTGAAGCAAGCTGATGTTACCGTTTCCCTGGGAAGGGTATCAAAAACTACTTTAATTCTGTCCATTAACTGGGCTTTTGTAGTACTGGTACGGCGATTGGTGTCTTCCCAACAGCACCCCATACACAATAATCCATGGGGTTAAGATCTGGGGAGTTCAGAGGCCAAAAACTGGAACTGGTGTAGTCGTAAAAATTCGCCGACAACCATTTTTGATTCTCCAGAGGTGTGGCAGGGAGCCGAATCCTGTTGCCATACATATGGCCTACCATTGGCTACCCTTGCTACACAGGGCTTGACTACAGTGTTTAACAACTCCACGTAGGTATCTGAGAGTCCTCCAATACCTTTTTCTGTAGATTTTCGAGGAATTCTGCTGTACGAACGCAGTCAGATCATCTTTTATATTGCTTTCTTCTAGCCACAGCCTCGTAGTCTCCATTACAATTCTCCAGTTCACGCCTGATTGTTTTACAGTGTTCCGGGAGCATTGGCTGCAACCATAATCTCCTTATTTTGATGGCCGGCGCTGATCATCATGATATAAGTTATTCTCTTCCATGATTCAGGTGGGTTCCAATCATCCATTCTATATGTCATCACGTATATGAATAAAGAAGGGTCTAAGGTTTTAAATGATGCGTAGTGTGCGTCAATACCTCCAATCTACTGAGAAAAATAACCAAATATAAATATGTCAAATTTATCCCGAACACCCTATTCGCTTACAAATCACATATACAAATATATATTTATACATATACCAACCACTCCACACGAGCAGGATGCAACACAAGGTCAATTTCTTAAGTGGAGTTTAACAGGTTTGACTTTAGGGTTCTCCTTTTCCTAGACTGATTACCTAGCCAAGGTTCAAGAGCTCATTCTACCCTATTATTTTCCCCGGGCTGGAGGGAGAGTAGTCGCATTCAGGGGTATTTGTGCTATACAAAATGCAAACATCCTCGTCCAGGATTTGAACTTGGGTCGATGAGTCCATTTCCTACGACTCTAATCATTACCCCACGCCCCCCATATATATATATATATATATATATATATATATATATATATATATATATATATATATATATATATATATATATATATATATATATATATATATATATATATATATATATATATATATATATATATATATATATATATATATATATATATATATATATATATATATATATATATATATATATATATATATATATATATATATATATATATATATATATATATATATATATATATATATATATATATATATATATACTAACAAATATATGCACCCTCCGGGTGCAAGTATTTAAGTTTTAATATAATAAAATATCATATTAAATTAGAAAGGCTAATGAAACTAAATAAGAATACAGATAAAAGATTTGAAACAGAGGGAGTATAATAAAAGATTTTAAACAGAGGGAGTATAATAAAAAATGGAACAACTGAAACTTACTCTTCCATCACTCTCGTCTTTCATTGTTATTTTTTTTAATTTAAGTATTTAGTTAAAAGAGGAAGTAAAGAATAAAATGACAGTTATTTTATCTTGTTAATGGATTTCATTTAAGATTCATTGAAGAGATTTTTGCTTATATTCATTAAAATAAAACCAAACAGTTAGAAATCAATAATACTAAGCACATATTTATTAAATTCGATTTTTTAATATTAATATGCAAATTAGCCTTCCCGTTTACACTGTAAACCGCTATTTTGTTGTATATATAAATATAATTGCATGTTATCAGTACGTAGACATAGTTAACAGTATTAATAATGTAAGACAATTTTATTAATAATTGAGGTTTAGATAAAAATAAAATCATGGAGAATGTGATGTAAATAACTAAGGGAATTGTGACTTGAGTAGGAATATAGTTTCGGTTACAGACAGAAAAACACACAATCTCCATTATAATAAGATATATATATATATATATATATAATATATATATGTGTGTGTGTGTGTGTGGCATTAAATAACCCACAAGGGTTGATATACCATTAAACAATAGCCAAATTATACTGAGTAAAACTGCGACTTGTATCCGTTCTACAGAGGTCTACAGCAAGATATTGTATCGCCACCAAAAACGTTAGTCTATAATTATCTAGCCTCACCGGCAAGATATGGTACAAGGTCAATTTTTTACGCTGAGTTCTACGCAGATGAGGGTTTCTTGCAAATACGCCTGCTTAATTCGAATCTCTTAAGAAACAACTGCACAAAAAATGTAAATAGGAACGGGATGCCGTAACTACTATGCATAAGATAAACCTAGATGAGTTGACATGCCGTTAGAATCAATCAATCAATATTTTTTTCTTAATCTAAAGTTACTCTCGGAGTCTCTTTAATCCAATTGTATTATAGTAAACAATGGTATGTTATTTCTCTGAAAACAATATACTTTATTGCATCCTATTCTGTTAACAGGTAGTAATTATAAAACGGAAGTACATAAGAATCAGGGTCATCTATTTTCATCCATCCATCCAACCATCTTCCGTTTCACTCAATCTACGAATAGATAGAAACGTCTAAGCGGATGTGTGTTCGTACGCCTGCGCATTCCTGCTACCTATGAAGATTCTCCTCCAATCATTTTACAGCACAATGTACGTTATGACAACAACAGGAGAATTACAGCCGTCACTCATTTTCAAAGACAAAAATAAAAAAAACTCCTTAGAAGAAATGGAATGCGGAACAACTTTAACCATGACGTCTCCAACCCCCATGATTATTCGATGGCTTTATCCTAGTCAACAAATCTCAATCAAATTGAATCTATGTAAAATAGTTTTTGAGTCATGAACTATCATAGTTGTCTAAAGAGAAGCGTTATCATTATTTGATAGATACTAGTCTGCGTATATACATGCGCAGGCCTCTGTGTATGGCGACTGGACTTATCAATTCTGAATATACAGTGTTGCCTTGACTTACGAGTTTAATTCGATCCGTTCGTTCCTCAATTTCCTCGTATATCAAATCAATTTTCTCCTTTTGTTGGCATCCGTCCGTCTGCTAAAGACAATGGTGCAGTGTCTAATTATTTAAAACTGCATCTGCGCGAGTGGCTGAACAGGACAATCTTTTAATGGCAATCTCTGGTGCAGTGGCTGCAAACAAACAGTGATGCTTGCTGGAGTTGCTGTTGTCTCTCCTTCCTTCTAGCTCTCTTTTCTGTGGTGGCTTCTTTCCTCTCTTTGTCACTCCTTTTCGTTCCTTGTTTGACAAGGAGGCGCCACACTGCTCGGATTTCTGCACCAACCACCCATGTGTTGGTGTTGATGTGGCATGTCTTCATGTCCTTTTTGCAGACGTCTTTAAAGTGTAGGCGTGGTCTCTCTTCATATAAATAAGCTGAAATGCCATTAATCCGCACTGCAATTTTTACTCGGAGTAATGATGCTAAAACAATTTTTAGATCACTTCCATTACCCAAAACATCTGTAAAGATACTGGGAGGGGACATTAATTAGTATTAATATTATATTATATTGTTCGTTTATTCTAGGATTTTTTGTTTACATTTCTTGTTAAACATTACCGAAATTTCGGGTTTTGCAACATTATATCTGTTCCATCGGTAGACCTGACATGCTATTAGGCCGCTTACTTTCCAGATTCACTCTATGTATTTTACGAATAGTTCATACATTCTTATATGTTGGCCCAGGGATACGTAACAGCCACATAGAGTCTTGCTCGGTACTTGTATAAACTACGAGATTGAAGGAAATACTACTTACTATTTGAGATATTATTTTAAAAAACGTAACCTTAAACTCGTGTTTTGAAACATGATTTTTACAGAGTTGCACGTGCTTTTTGTACTTACTTGTGAAGAACTGCGAAGAGCTCCACAAATCGATAGATTTTTAATCATTGAATTATATCATTTATTCAGTTTAAAATCAAAACCTAAATTTTATACTTTTTTTATTATAAACATATTAAAGTGTATGCGCGACTTTATTGCTCAGCGACATCTCTATTCTGAGTCATATGTTGACATGTACATACCAAAAAAAGACGCGATTCCTTTATATATATAAAATCAGCAAAAAATACTAAATTATATCATCTTACTATATATTTCCATCAAATGAAGTATAAACTCCAAACAGTTTCTCGATATACGTCACTCTGTCAAGCCATATCACGGTTACCTGCCCTTTTCTACTGAGGATTTGTTTACTAATGTTTCTGTAGATGTGATGATAAACATTATTTCGTAATTTTTGCCAAAATATATCCGGTTATTTCCTAGTTGAGTAACATGAGTGACCCAGAAAAAACAGAACCCAAATTATCTATTTCTTGTCCCATTAAACTAACCCTAAACCCCAACCCAACCCTAATCCTAACCCTAACCCTAAACCCTAACCCTAACCCTTGTTGGACTTAAACTTAAAAAAAAAAAAAAAAAATGAACAGTTCTATTAAATAATTTGTGGGTTCTGTTTTTTCTGGGTCACTCTGTAATATTATGTTACTCAACTGGGGGTGGTAGGGTTAGGGTCTAGGGTTTAGGGTTAGGGTTTAGGGGTTAGGGTTAGGGTTGGGATTTAGGGTTAGTTTAATGGGAAAATAAATTATTTGGGTTCTGTTTTTTCTGGGTCACCCTGTAATATTATGTTACTCAAATAGGGGGGTTAGGGTTAGGGTTAGGGTTTGGGGTTAGGGTTTGGGTTGGGGTTTAGGGTTAGTTTAATGGGAAAATAAATAATTTGGGTTCTGTTTATTTCTGGGTCACCTTGTAATATCATGTTACTCAACTAGGAAATAACCATATATCCTTTCAAAACTAGCATTCTCCACTAACTTATGCGACTAAAGTTCTTATTTTTATGACTACAATGAAAACCTTTATTCAAAAATGGAGGATATAGCCATGGGGTCCTCTTTTGATCCGAGATCTTCCAATTGTCACAAAGACACATTAATCCAGAAATTGCTCGTTTTCCTACATTGTTGCTGCAGGCAGGACATATATAATATAGAAACTTTTCCTCGTTTGGTGTACTGGACATAAAATTCAATTGAATCCGGTGGTGAGGCTCCTCTAATGAAGCTCTTCGGTGCCATTGCTCCCAAGTCTACTCTAACGCGGATGGTAGTACCTGTTACAGAGCTATTTATGGGTCAAATAAATAAGTTTGAAAACTATTAGTATTGGATAGGAACTGTTAAAATCATATAACTATGTGCAAATTATTTGTATTAAGAATAGTTATTTGAAGATATAATTGTTTACACAGGATTATTATTATTATCATTATTTCACTCCTTGCGAGTTTTTCACACCAGCATTAGCTGATGGTATTTCACTGGAGTCTGAGTGACAACAAGTCTCCTCAGGTCTCCAGGACTCTTCTAAGTATTCTATCCGATTGCATCAATGCAGTAGTCTGGATGGTCGATATTCTTCCTGATTCCCAGTTCCTCCAGTCTTTTTTTCCAAGCGTTTGAGACAGTTCCAAGTGCACCAACTACAATTAACCCTCATATTCTACAGCTTTTTCAATTCTCTAGCAAGATCCAGGTATTTTTCCATATTTCCGTTTTCCCTCATCTTCCCGCTGTGATCTGCTGAACTGCAAAGTCCACCAGTTGAAAAGTTCTCTGTTTTTTGTTAATCAATACTAGGTATATTATTATTATTCGGGTTAGCTCAGTCGGTAGAGCATTCGGCAGAAACCACAAGGTTCCTTGTTTGATACCGGTCCTCGCCAACTCAGCGAATGAGTAGCACAGAGATCTGTGCGGTAAAGTAAGGAGCTGATGGTAGGTGTGGCGCTCCACCTCAGACGCCAAAACAATCTCCTTGGTCTAGCGCTATTGAAAAGGAGATAGACTCCCTCGCTGACTGGCTGATACCGACTTTAGGCCGCCCCGACGACTTTACTTTACTTATTATTATTATTATTATCATTATTATTATTATTATTAGTAGTAGTAGTAGTAGTAGTAGTTTGATTTGGTTTGTTTGTTTAGTGATATATAAACCTTTGTGGGTTATTTAATGCTACAGCCACCCTTGCAGTAAAATAGTAGTGGTACTATCTAACCCAGAGCAGCGGTGTGAGCGGTTCGCACCCTTCTCTAGGTTATTAGTCCGAAAGTGAACAAAATAGCGCCACTGGAATTCGATATCACAGTGCAGTTCATTATCGACGCCACGGGACTCCCCCAGTAGTAGTAGTAGTAGTAGTAGTAATTATTTGAAACCATGTAATTGTGTTCAAAAAATACGTAGACCTGTTTATAACACCCACTGTGATTGGCTTCAGCATTAGCCAATCTGGTTTACATAAACCGTTGGCAAGATTATATAAGCACCCCATGTAGTGTAATTGTTGGCAAGCTAGATTAGCAGCCCATTGCTAGCGATTACGATCCTCACTGGGTGCCCCGTACTTCTGGCCTTGTACCGTATCAAAGCTACGCTTAGTAAATAACTATATGAGCCAGTTTAGCTGCTATCATCGAACTAGGGCGACGCACTAGGGGTAATCGTCCCTAGTGGGGTCTTATGTTGAAAGACCCGACCTACCGCCATGAACCAGTAATAACAAAACTGACGATGCCACCCAGCACTGTTCAATAGTACATGTGTATCTCAAACATTGTCTTATCGTGAACTAGAGTCGGAGATTTTGCAATATTTTGATAACGTAAGGGTAATAAGTAATTGAGAGTTACCTCCCCATCTTTATGATTACCTCTCCTTTGGAGAACTCTCTCTAGGGAATACTAAACTATAGGAACTTTTAGTAAGTGTACCAATTATTCTAAGTAGAATAAAACTTTCCAAAGTCTATCAGTGTTATCGTTTGTCATTACACCAATAAGAATGGAGAAGTATGTAGTGAATACTAGACTATATAAACTCTCAATAAGTGTACCAATTATTCTAAGTAGAATAAAACTTTCCAAAGTCTATCGGTTTTGTCGTTTGTCATTACAGCAATAAGAATGGAGAAGTCTGTAGTGAATACTAGACTATATAAACTCTCAATAAGTGTACCAATTATTCTAAGTAGAATAAAACTTTCCAAAGTCTATCGGCGTTATCGTTTGTCATTACAGTAAAACCCAATTCAGTAGCTCCAGATGTTTCTGCTGAGATTGTGAAGCTGATAAACCCCACTGGATTATAAAATGTCGAGCTCACTTGGTACACAGCCTCGGAATCCACGTTTTTAGTCCTACCTTACCTTGCCTGGTCGTTGTTCTTGCAACCCGAGAGAAATTTCTTGAACAGCCTAGTTACTGTACTGTAATCAACTGCGCCTTCACCTATCGCACAACATTTTTGGTTGATTACGCGCTGTTATAGCCCAGTTTAAACTCGTAAAACATAAGTTCTTGAATTATACTACATTTCACGTTCATATATGCGGTTTTCAAATCGCACACGGAGTAAAGCAATGCATAACGTGTCAGCGCACGAACTACGACGATACTACTGTTGCATACTGGACTTCTTCGCTACTCTAAATCGTGTACGTTAGTACTGGCATCAATATCTATTATGTTATATAGCGGATTCAAATTCAAGGCCCTACTTCGTGTATCTGCATACGTAGTGGGTATCGTCACTAACCCTAGACGATATATGTAGTGGTCGCTTAATGAAATCACAACACATGGCATTAGTAGGAGTTGACTTTATTTCTCTTCTCGGCTGTACGTGGTGGGCGGCGGGCATTGACAATGACTTGACCGAGGGTTGACGATGACTGGCATTGTTGGGTAAAGGGGTGGCTGGTGGCGTCTCACCGCCCTTGGCCGCGACGGACCGTGAGCGTCGATCACTCAGTCCGCCGTCCGCTGTCTGACTGACTTGTCGGCTCGACCCTCTGGCTTTTGTATTGACGACTGCCTACGGATCTTTATCTTTTGATCTGATAACTATTCCCGAACTTATTGTTACCCATCCTTCTTTTGTTCGCTTTACCGGGAAAAAAGTCCTTTGTCATTTTTGTCGTCTTTTCTTTGCTTTGTTTAATTTAACCGGAAATTCCTATTTCCGTTTGTACAATATCCAACACTACCAACCACAGCGAGTAGCTTTCACGACTTGTGCTGCTTCGGTCATATGATATAAGTATTTAAAAACCCGGCCGCACGAGTAAGAAGTAACACAAGGTAATTTTAAGCAGAGTTTAACAGGTTTGAATTCAGAGTGTTCCTTCGTCTAGACTGGTTGTCTAACCAAAGTTAAAGCACCTACTCTACTCTACTATTTAGGCATAGTTGGAGGGAGAATAGTTGGATTCATACCTTTCTCAAGAGTATTAGCGCTACGAGAAATGCAAACAGCCTCGTCTAGGATTTGAACTTGTCTCGCCGTTTCCATTTCCTAAGACGGTAACCATTACACTATGCGCCTCGGTTATATGATATACACACCACAAATTATCACGTACTAAAATATTGCAACACTTTTGACTCACCTTAATATTTAGAAGTATGTAAAAAGTAAAGTAAGTAAAGTCGTCGGGGCGGCGTAAAGTCGGTATCAGCCAGTCATCGAGGGAGTCTATCCCCTTTTCAATAGCGCTAGACCAAGGAGATTATTTTTGGCGACTGGGTGGAGTGCCACACCTACCATCAGCTCCTTACTTTACCACACATATCCCTGTGCTACTCATACGCTGAGTTGGCGAGGACCGGTATCGAACTAGGAACCTTGTGGTTTCTAGCCGAACGCTCTACCGACTGAGCTAACCCGGCCCCTATTTTGAAATATTATCAATCACCAACGTTCAATTGCTCCCTAACCCCCTTTTTTATGAATAGGCAAAATTTCGACCACAGTCTTTACCAGCCCGTTAGAGAGTCATTTATTTTCAGTGTATTATAAAAGATGCGGCCTTTTTTTGTTTACTTTCTCTTTCAGGTTTTTGATAACTTAGCTATAAATTTTATTTTTTTTAAATATATGAATATTAAAAGATGAAATAACATCATTGCTAATGGATGATCAGTTGAGCCTTTGAAGGTATAATCAATAATATCAATGACTTTTTATTAAAATATGATTTCCTTTTCTCGGGAGATTAAAGATATTCAATAAATGAACAAAAGGCGCCATTAAAATCACCCATTTAATTAAAGCAGCGAATATGCTAAATCTTATTATAATGGAGATTGTGTTTTTCTGTCTGTAACCGAAACTATATTACTACTCAAGTCACAATTCCCTTCGTTATTTACATCACATTCTCCATGATTTTATTTATATTTAAACCTCAATTATTAATAAAATTGCTTCACCTTTTTATTAGTGTTGTCCATATCTACATGATATTTACCGCGTACCCCACTTGTACGGGTCAGGCACAAAGTCCCTATTAACGTGGGACCACCCACAAGCCGAGACTCATGGGGTGGCAGGTGAAAAATTGCGTCGATCCCGTCGGCATTCCCCCTCAAGGGGGGCGCCTCAGGCGCTGGGCAATAAACCCAGCCCTGCCCCTTTAAATCGAGGGGGCAGGTGTTGCCTGGGGGGATGGCCCCCTGGGATCGACGCTATTAACTCGTAAAGATCCAGGGCCGAAGCCACTGGACCCCCGGTGTTGTCCATATCTTTTATTTACCGCGTACCCCACATGTACGGGTCAGGCACAAAGTCCCTATTAACGTGGGACCACCCACGGCCGAAGCTCGTGGAGTGGAGTGGCAGGTGAAAAATTGCGTCGATCCCGTCGGCATTCCCCCTCAAGGGGGGCGCCTCAGGCACTGGGCAATAAACCCAGCCCTGCCCCTTTAAATCGAGGGGGCAGGTGTTGCCTGGGGGGATGGCCCCCTGGGATCGACGCTATTAACTCGTAAAGATCCAGGGCCGAAGCCACTGGACCCCCGGTGTTGTCCATATCTACATACAAATAACATGCAATTGTATTTATATACAAAAAATAGCGGTTTACAGTGTGAATGGGAAGGCTAATTTGCATATTGATATTAAAAATGTGATTTTATTAAATATGTGCTTAGTATTATTGATTTCTAATTGTTTAGTTTTATTTTAATGAATATAAGCAAAAATCTCTTCAATGAATCTTAAATGAAATCCATTAACAAGAAAAAATAACTGTCATTTTATTCTTTATTTCCTAATTTAACTAAATAGTTAAATAAGTAAAATTCAGCAATGAAAGACGGGAGTGATGGAAGAGTAAGTTTCATTTCTATTTTTCTATTATACCCCCACTCTGTTACATATCTTTTTATCTACCTTCTTATTAGACTTTCTAATTTAATACGATATTTCATTACATTAAAACTTAAATACTTGCACCCGGAGGGTGCATATATTTGCTAGTATCATTAATACATTAAGGGCGTCCCATCGTGGGGTAATGATTAGCAAGCTAATAATGGTTTGGTTTGGTTTGTTTTATGGCATATCAACCTCGGTGGGTTATTTAATGCAAACAAAGTTTTTGAAATAAATTCATTCTTAATGGATACTCATTTTTTTTATAAAAACATTTTCCTATTTAACCCATAGATGGGACCCTAACAGGTACTACCACTCCGGGTTAGAGTTGACCAGGAGAAATGGTAATGAAGGGTGATCCATGTTCCCCAGAGCTCCAGAACTGGAACCTCACCATCAGATAGAGTTTAACGTCATTCCCAGGACATGAAGATTCTCAGCCACCGCCTTCTAATACATATATGATAAAAAAAAGTTTGGGCCTTGCTATAAGGGCAATAGGGTTGAGGCAATCATATAGGTGCGGCTTGGCGTGACTAGCCGATTGATCGAAGGAGGCCTCTCCGACCGCCCGTTTAGCCTAAGTAAAGGTGTAAATGGAGTGATGCATGTCATGGACTGCTCATCCACCAGGATACCGCCCTTAAGCATTAGGAGTCGCCACCCACGGCCAAAAGGTGGTCTCATTGGGGAGGGGGGCTTATCCCTTACCACTCTGCAGAGAAGCAGTCGGTGTATTCCAAAGCCTCAGCCGACAGGGTCAGCTAGTATCGCAGATCCATTGATATTGAATAGCGAATTCAATCCTCGACATTGTGTCATATGCTACATGTAGCGAACTGGTTGGGTAAATGGGCGAGTCCCCGTAGCATAGTGGCTAACATGCTGGACTGTGACATCGCAGTAAGCGAGTTCAAACTCCAATCGCGCTATTAGGCTACCCTTTGATACAGGCGTCATATCATGGCGTAAGGGTTAGCAAGCTAGTCTCACAGATTCATTACTAGAGAAAAGTAATTTCGATCCTTGCAAGGTGTCCCGTACTTGACACTTTATATCACATCCTACCGGTGGCGAACGGATTGAGTAAATACTTACGACTGAATAGCGAGTTCGATCCTCGCATGAGGTTCCATACTTGTGATCTTTTGTTACATCTTACCCATGGCGAATGGCTTGAGCAAATGCCTGCATTTAGATAAGTAGCAGTTCTTACTCATATAGATAGAGAGTGGTAGAATATGTCGACTGCACCTCTGCAGAGACGTAAGACCCCTCCAACTACACCCGAAATAGGGCCACCGGTTGGCCGTGGGTGCCGACCCGTGATGCTTAAGAACGGAATCCTGGTGGCTGAGCCCTGATATGCAACACTCCACTCTGGTCCTTACTTAGGCTAGACGATCCGTCGGAGAGGCCTAGGCTGATCATTTGGCTGGTCACCTATATGATTGTTACGACTGCTCTTATGGTAAACCCCCAATCATTTTTATCATATATGTCCCAGAAGGCGGTGGTTGTGAGTCTTAGTGTCCTGGATATGACACTAAACTGCATCTAGTGGTGAGGCTCCAATTCCAGGGATCTGGGGAGTGTGGAATAACCATTCATAGACATTACTCCTAGGGTCCAGGCTAACCCGGAATGGTACTACCTGTTATTGTCCCATCTATGGGTTAAATAGATCTGGTTCCATTCATTCTTCATTTCTATCTTGGTAAATACAGCTTTAAAATTGGTACTTTATTGACGCACCTTATATTCTGAAAAAAATGAATGGAACGTTATCTTTTTTCAGAATACAAGATGTGTCAAAAAGTACAAAATCACAATAATTTTTGACACACCTTGTATACACACACACACACACACACACACACACAAACATATATATATATATATATATATATATATATATATATATATATATATATAAGAACTCCCTTAATCAGCCTTTAAATATGTATGTATTTATCAGTACAATTCCCTTCTGCGAGTGGGTTGTGCTGATAGCCCGACTGATGAAAAATCGGTCTAGTTTCAAAGCCTGCAAAGTCTAACTTCACTAAAGAGAACTGCATGTGGATGACTATTATATATATATATATATATATATATATATATATATATAGCAGACTATGACTTTGGAAAGCAACCGGCTTAGGAGAAAGAAAACTCTGAATTCAGTATCTGAGCAGTGCTGTTCGGATAATCTGTAATGAAATTGACCATGTGTCGCATCTGCAGAGGGCTTGATATTATATATTATATATATATATATATATATATATATATATATATATATATATATATATATATAATGTACCTATGGCCAGTGTTATTTTTTAGACAAAGCTAATAAAAATAATTCTCTTAACGTTACTTAAGTCACTCGTAAAAAGATATAAATAAAAATAAAATTTCTATTTGATCTCATAGTTCACTTCCATTTGATTTGCTTGTTTCATTCGTGTTACTTTAGACAATTTTTCAATTCGTTCAGGATCACGTGACTGTTTTCATTTTAAAACTTCAGTTTAAATATTCTTTAATTAGATGCACTCTTTGTGACATTACTTAAAACTAATAATTTTTTTTCATAAAAAGTTGACATTCAGTTTTGTTAATTCAAGTCATTTGTAAAGAAAAAATATTTACTTGAATCTCTCGCATAACAATAACCTTTTTTGATAGCAACCACTTTATCAATTCTAACGGCATAGGTAGTGAGCGATTAGTGAGGATAGCAGTTTCGCACCCAACCATCGCCCAGTAACTTTAGTTAACGTTCTTGTTATTTGCTTTTATTTAAATATGTAAGTGGACTTACAGATGGAACCTTAACAGGTAATACCACTCCAGGTCAGAGTGGAGCTGAGAGTAATGGCAATGAAGTGGTACCCCACACTCTTCAGATTTCCAGAACTGGATTCGGTTATTTCCAACATAAACAAAGGGGAACCACTTTTGACTGATAAATTATTTATTTATTTTCCCATTAAACTAACCCTAAACCCTAACCCTAACCTAAACCGTAACCTAAACCCTAACCCTAACCCCGTCTTCTTTTTTCCATGTAGATCAATAAATAAATAAATAATTTATCAGTCAAGAGTGGTTCCCCTTTGTTTATGTTGGAGTTATAGGAAATAACCCTGGATTCTTACCACCAGTTTTTGTGCCATACACGAGATACCCCTTTTTGATGGAGGGGTACTTAAACCTCTGCTGCTGATATAATCAGCGTATTCTAAGCCCCACCGACAGGCATATTTATTTAGGTGCCGAAATAAAATCAGAAATACTCAATATGTATTGTAGTATTTTCTCTTCCAATGATTGGTTTCAGTATTCTAGATGACTGGCAACGGGACAGTTTTCTTTAACCCTTCTTTCTGAGGTGCTGCAGAGTACATTTCTTGTCTCTTCTTTAACGTCCAAATACGTTCATTCATCGTGTGTTTTCGTTTTTGTCTGTTAGAGAGAATTCAAGCGTAACATAATCACGGAGGAGTATCTTAATGTAATTATTACTGTATTTTTTGTTTCTTTAATTTCAGTCCATGAGTGCTACTCTGATTTTTCCAACCAACTGCTTTTACTGGATGTTATTTTCGTGCAAAAATCAAGACGAGCAAAAAAAAGGTATTACGTTGGATTTTGCTTTTTTGTCTTTTGTTTTGTTTCTTTTTCTTTTCTTTTTCTTTTTCTTTTCTTTTTTTTCTAATCAAAGATGGAGGTAATTGAGGACTTCTTGCCAAAATTGATTCAGTGAATCTTTTGTAATTTTTTTTAAATATTTTTAAATTTTTAAAATCGATTAAAATGCAATCGTTCATTTTATGAAACTCTTTTGATTTCAAATATTCTGATGACTGTCGTCATTTTTTTTTTTCAAAATGTTCTTTGTTGTTTTATCACACAAAGAATGTTCCAGTGGTATTCAGTTCAAATGCAGCCATACACGTATCAATACCTTTTGTCTCATTTTTATAGATCCCACTCAGCCAAGGTATATAATGAATTACTGCGCGTGGTGTAATGGCTAAAGTCATGGGAAATGGACTCGTTGCTCCGAGTTCAAATCCTGAATGTGGTAATTGAATTTCACTTAGTTCTAATTTTGGATGAGGCTGTTTGCATTTCACATAACGCCAATGCAATTAGGTAATTTATAGCATGCAGCTATTCACCCTCCAGCTATGGGTAAATATGAAGGGCAGGCAGGGCTCTCTAACCTTAGTTAGGCAACCAGTCAAGGAGAAGAAAAACTCGGAATCCAACCAGTTAAACGCTGCTTAAGAAATTGACCTTGAGACGCATACTGCTCATCTGGAAGGGTTGGGCATATATATATATATATATATATATAACACTAATATCAGTATAAGCTGATTCTCAATTTTGATCCAAAATATGATAAACGGTGTGGGTTTATTTTATATGCAGTGGTTAGGGAATCGCTTTCATTCGACGTTTATATTTACACTTTTACAAGGGGCGCGTGGTGTAATTGTTAGAGTCGTAGGAAATGGACTCGTCGACGCGGTTCAAATCCTGGACGAGACTGTTTGCATTTCCCATAGCGCTAATACCCTTGGAGAGATATGAATCCTACTCTCCCTTCAGCTATGGGTAAATAGTAGGGCAGACTGGGCTCTTTAACTTTGGTTAGGCAACCTGTCTAGGCGATGGAAAACTCTGAATTCAAACCTGTTGAACTCCGCTTAAGAAATTGACCAGGTGTCACATCCTGCTCGTGCGGAGGGGTTGGTAAATATATATAATGAATTTCTGCTGGATGAAGCTGTGTTTCACTGCGCGCTAATACCCTTGAGAAAGGTATGAATCCACCTGTTCTCACCCAGCTATGAGTGTCGACTAGAAGATTTCAAGAACTAAGAGCGTCCGTATATGTCTGGCCTGTGCGAGGGGGGGGTGTAGGGATGACTACAGATATTGAACTCGCATCCTCCACGTCGTGATGAGTGACTCATAGTCAGACTACTGTCATCCCTGTTGAATATGCAAATTTCGCACGGGTCGGGGAGCGCGGTGTGTGATTAGCCCGGATGTAAGATCTCAGGGAGGGCAGTTACTTATTATTTAAGGCCTACCTTCCTGCACCACGGACAGTTGTGTTTTGATCTTCTTCGCGTGAAAAGAGACGTGTGTTGGACGAGTGAACTTTTGACGGATTGGGCAAGGACTACTGTGACAGTAGATGACTAAACTAAGGTTTATTTTTATATGAATCCCAGAAAACTAAAGGAGAAAATTTCCCAAAGCTTTAGTTAAAAAAATGTTGTCAATGATATTATCTTTAACCCGGGCAACGCTGGATACTCCTCTCTTCAGATCAGCCAATATCACCCATTAATAATTACTAACAATTTATTGTACAAAATCAATTTTCTTCCATACTAAAGATACCGTTTTTTTTTAATGAATTCTACTGAACTATACTGGTATAAAGAGATTTACAGAGTAAGGACAAGGAAAAGTCGTATAAAACCACCGTTGCCTTGCCAGTAGATAGTGTTGCAGGCAAAGGACTGTGTAAGGGGACTTTTGTGTTTGGGGAAATTGATTACAGTGATTGCTTTCAGTCGTCACTTCACACAAACAATTTCAATGAGTAAATAGTAGGTCAGACTAGGTTATTTAGCTTTGGTTAGGTAACCGGTCAATGAAAAAGAAAGCTCAGAGTTATAACCAGGTTTAATCTCCGTGGCGGAGAAGTTGGGTAGAGACATACCCTCCTCATCATGCAACAGATAGTACTGGGTTACATGGTAACTATATAAGGATTCATCCGATATTATACTAGGTTACACTCCGTTGGGTAAACGGTCATCTAGCACATTTAGGCCTTGATGAATACCAACGTTTTGATAAATCCTTCATATGTTCCTCTCCACTATGGGAAAATAGTTGGGTGCATTGGACTATTTAGGCTTGGTTAGGTAACTAATTTAAAAGAAAAAATCTCTGAACTCAAACTAGCTTTACTCCTCTTAAAAATCGACTTTGTGTCACATCCTTCACATGTTGGAGAGTTTGGGTAAATATATACTGCTATATATATATTTGCCAACCCCTCCTCACGAGCAGGATACGACAAAAGGTCAATTTCTTAAGCGGGGTTTAACAGGTTTGAATTCAGAGTTTTCCTTCTCCTAGACTGGTTACCTAGCCATGGTTAAAGAGCCCAGTCTGCCCTGCTATTTACCCATGGTTGGAGGGAGAGTAGGGTTCATACCTTTCCCAAGGTATTAGCGCTAAGTGAAATGCAATTACCACGCACAGGATTTGAACTCGGGGCGACGAGTCCATTTCCCATGACTTTAACCATTACACCACGCGCTTCCTCTATATACTGCTATATATTTATCACACAGGAAAATATAACAAGACGCTGGCCCTGGTACTGGCGTACTGTCTATGGACCTGTGGATAGCATGCGCCACACCGTTTGTAATGATAATTACATTTTTGATTAAAGTGACTGTATGGGAGAATAGTGTAAAGAAAAAACCCCAAGGAGATTTATTGGATAATTGAAAGGATGGTGACTATGAATAGATTCATAATCGAGAATCAAACTCATAAATTGAAATAGGAAGAACGGTTGAATAAATCAAACGCAAATTATATGTTCTAAAATCTTATGGAATTCAAGGGGTTAATTGTGTCACGTCCTGCCCGTGGTGGAGAGGTTGGGTAGAGACATGCTCTCCTCATCATGCAACAGATAGTACTGGGTTACATGGTAACTACATGAGGATTCATCCGATGTTGAAATAGGTTACACTCACGAAGAAATTCGTTTCAGATTGCGTTCAAGCAGATCGGGTTGAGAGAGATGAAAACTTCAGCTAAAGATCTTTTCGACCTTCCATTGTTTATATATATATATATATATATATATATATATATATATAGAGAGAGAGAGAGAGAGAGAGAGAGAGAGAGTTATGATTTTGGGGAGAAAGTAAGCTGTAGAAGTCATTGACCTTTTGTGGCGAAAAGTGGATATAATTTCCAGCGTAGGAAAAAAAAAAAAAAAGAATCCGTTTGCTCCATGTCTCGAGAGAGGAAAGTCAGTTTTCGCCATGGCTTAGCCCAGTAATTTTCAACTGGGGTCCATATGGACCCCCGGGGACCATATAACATTTTTTGGGACCCAGTCAAGTAAAATGTATTTAACTATGAAAATACAATTTTTAAACAACGAATGGCGATGGGGGGTCCACCAGAGTAAAATAGGATTAAAAGGGGGTTAATAGGTAAAAAAAAAAAAAGGTTGAGAACCATTGGCTTAGCCGAATACCCACCCCGAAAGATTTACATAGCACACATACACGCGGCCACCAGTAAATATGTTACCGCTATAATGATGCTCTACATAGATACTAAAGCAATGGTACGCGCACCTGGTGGCGACACAGATTTCTTTGACATCGCCGCTGGAGTCCTACAAGGAGATACATTAACACCATATATATTTATAATATGTTTAGACTATGCACTCCGAACATCATTAGATACCATAAAAGAAAAAGGTTTCACACTAAAAAAGGCAAGAAGCAGGCGATATCCCGCACAAACAGTCACAGATGCAAACTACGCTGATGACCTCGCAATTCTTGCAGATACACCGGCACAGGCTGAGTCACTACTACATAGCCTGGAAGAGACAGCAAAGAATATAGGCCTCTATGTGAACTCAGATAAAACTGAGTTCATGAGTTTCAAAAAGAAAGGAGACATCTCCACACTCGACGGCAAGCCTCTTAAGCCAGTAAAACAATTCACATACCTAGGTAGTAATATCTCCTCCACAGAAAGCGATGTTAATACACGAATAGGAAAGGCATGGTCGGCCATATACAAATTATCAGTCATATGGAAATTCGATTTCACTGACAAATTAAAAAGACAATTCTTCCAGGCCGTGGTTATATCTGTACTGCTGTATGGATGCACCACTTGGACCCTAACGAAGCGCCTTAAGAATAAGCTGGATGGGAGCTGCACAAGAATGCTACCTGCAGTCTTGAACAAGTCGTGGAAACAACACCCCACAAGGAAGCAGTTGTATGGCCACCTGTTCACCATCTCACAAACCATCTCAGTGAGACGGACTAGGCATGCAGGACACTACTGGAGAAGCAAGGACGAGCTCATAAGCGACGTTCTCCTGTGGAAGTCAACACATGGACATACTAGTGTCGGTCGCCCACCAAGGACCTACATTGACCAACTATGCGAGGGTGCTGGTTGCTGCGCAGAAGACTGCCCAGGGGCAATGAGTGATAGGGAAGGTTGGCGAGAGAGTGTCATGGATATCCGTGCTGCTTGCGCGACATGATGATGATGATGATGAATCATAATCTTCTTACTTGGGTATATCTCAGCGGTTTTTGCTATTCCTGCTATCCAAGGTGTGGTCTCTAGTATTCTGGGTCGTCTTGAGTTTAGCATGGATTTGTTCTTGACATACATCTTCGCTTCTATTTGGTCAGTTCTTATTCATAAACACAAAGACATTAATTAATTTTTGACATATTTATTTTCCCCAAGACCTAACATTTCAGTGCACGGAAAGGAACTCTGGGGATGCCATTAATTCACACCGGACTGCTTCGATCGCTACAGCTCAACTACTTCATGAACTTCTTTTAGCTTTTCCCACGGATTTCGCTCAAAAGCGACATTCTCAATGAATCAGAATGCGGGGAAAGGTAATCAAGGGGTTAAAAACTGTCAATCAAACCACTTTAACTTTCGAATTCAAATACTTTTACACTACATTACAAAATAAAAAGGTTAAAAACCATTCATTTTGTTACAAAATGGAGTCATATTTTTTCTTGTCTTTTCTGTTGTCGCTAACCAGCAAAAAGAAGAGTATTGCTAAGTTTTTACATCCGTATAAATAACATTAATTAACAAATGAGCCAGTCACTTTTAATCACTATATGAAATCTACCTATCTATCTATCCCGGTCCGTTCATATCTCTCTCTCTCTCTCTCTCTCTCTCTCTCTCTCTATATATATATATATATATATATATATATATATATATATTATATATATATTGTATATATATATATACGGTCCGTTGTTATCTATCTATATATTTATGTGTAGAAAGTTTGTAGAAAAAACATGTTAAAAGTTTTGCTGACAGAAATCTGTTTCGACCACATGAAGAGGTCTTTATCAAAGCAACATTGTAAACGGAAAGACGAAATAAATATATAATCAATCACGAGGCACAGAACGCTCTCGAACAGTATCGGAATTTTCAAATATTTAAAAAAAATGCGTATTTTATGTTAAAAATAAATAAATTTTATTTAAAAAAATTATAAGCATTTTATCATTAAAAAAGCTCGAAAGACCTTCATACTGTTATCTCTCATGAATTTGATATTTTTCATTTTGCATGTAATTATTCCATCTGTCTATCTAAAAGCTTAAATTTCCCGATTGCGGGGTGGTTAGTTTCAGGTAAAAAGTGCTGGTATACACCTTTTATGTTTTCTTTTTCATCATTTGATTGCCACAAGGCTAAATTTGTTAGATTTGGGGATAAACGAACCATTCGGGAATTGCTTTAATTGTATGCTATCAGTTGTTATTTTGTTGAAGGATTCAACCCTCTTCTCGCTATCACGGTTTGTAATTACTCAACCCCTCCGCATTCCCATTATGCTTCACACCAAGGGATTGCCGACAAGAAATAACCTATCCCAGTCAGCTCTGTGCGGATTTCGATGCCGCGTGGAAGACCAACCATGAGCGAAGACGATAGGACGGGTGGAGAGGGAGAATCATTGGAATCCATGCTGTCGGTGCGACCTGAGGATGATGACATGAGCAATATGGTAGTTATATAAGATTGTTTTATGCAAATGCCTACGAGTTGTGTCAGAAAGGTTCCAGGATGATCGCATTCTTCGATGTAAGGGGCATCGTCAACTGCGAGTTCTTGCCACAGGGCCAGACGATCAGCCTGCATGTCTACAAAGAGATACTGCGGCGTTTACTTCGTTCAGTGCGCGAGAAGAGACGAGAGATGTGACAGGACAACTCGTAGGTGCTTCACCATGACAACGCACTACCCTGAGCATCCAAGATTTCCATGGCCCAGCAGAACATCACGGTGCTGGAGCAACCTTCCTACTCGCCCGACCTGGCTCCATGTGATTTTTCCCGCTTCCCCAAGCTCAATGGGGTCATCAAGAGACCCCTTTTTGAGGATGTGCACGACATCAAAAAGGTCGTGACGACAGAGCTACGAAGAATCCCGGAAGAATCCTTCCAGGAGTGTCTGCAAGCGTGACAGAGAAGGATGGGAAAGTGCATTAGGGAAGTTACTTTGAAGGGTTAGCTTGTAGTTTGTAGTTTGGATATGAAATAAATGTTTTGTAACACCAGTCCTGGAACTTTTCTGACATACCTCGTATATATCCATTTTTTCTTCTTCAACTATTTTGACAAGACTCAGAGAGGGTCTTAATCATGTTGTATGATAACTGGAAATGGTACAGAGAAGTAGTCATGTTATATACCCCTTTTACATCGGGTGTATAATTGGCGGAGAAATAGTGAGGTGAGGAGAGGAGGGGAGGGGAGATGAGATGAAGAGATGAGTTCCTACTTGTTCTACTTGTCGCGGCCATCTTCATTTACTGGGCTGATTCTTTTTTCTTCTGGGCTGATTCTTCTTTTTTTTGTGGGCTGATTTTTCTTTCTTCTGGGTTGATTCTTTTTTTGTGGGCTGATCCTTCTTTCTTCTGGGCTGATTCTTCTTTTTTGTGGGCTGATTCTTCTTTCTTCTGGATGATTCTTTTTTTTTTTTTTTTTGTGGGCTGATTCTTCTTTCTTCTGGGCTGATTCTTCTTTTTTCTGAGCCGATTCTTCTTTTTTTGTGGGCTGATTCTTCTTTCTTCTGGGATGATTCTTCTTTTTTGTGGGCTGATTCTTCTTTTTTCTGGGATGATTCTTCTTTTTTCTGAGCCGATTCTTCTTTCTTCTGAGCTGATTCTTCTTTTTTTGTGGGCTGATTTTTCTTTCTTCTGGGCTGATTCTTCTTTCTTCTGGGCTGATTCTTCTTTCTTCTGGGATGATTCTTCTTTCTTCTGGGCTGGTTGTCTGTTCATTTCTTTGTTGGAATGATTAAGCAAGACTTAATATTTTTCTTATTCTTTATTAAAACCCCACAGCCCCAAAGGATTTTCTACCGCGGTGAGAAGCTGGCATCTTAGTAGCGTCTGCTCCCTTCAGCTAACGACCAGAATCTGCTAACTAAAAACTAATTTCCGTTCTTCGGCCTTTCCATTGGCGCAAGTCGGGGGGAGGTTCAAGTAAAAGTCATGGCCTTGTCAATCAAGTATAAGGGATAACAGTAACTTTCCAATTACCATCCCATTATTTGAATTTTAACTAAACTTGCATACATAATTCGTAGGCTACCCACGAATTATGCAACAGTCATGTCTTTCTCACCTGACGTCTTCGCTTATAGTGAATGATACGTTTTGAGTCATTGAGTCAGTGTTTATTGCATCCGATGATGTAGATTGCTGAGTCAGAATCTTCCTTTCTTCTCTTATAATCTAATATTTAAGTGTCTACAGCAATAATTTTATTTATCTCAAACAGACAAACTAAACTGAGTCATTGTATATTGACAAAAGTAAGTAAGAGTAAAATTTTCTTAACTTAAAAAAATAATGTTACATAATTTATGGGCAGCCTATAAATTATGAACTACCTGTTGTTAGAAATTTTGAATAGGGTCCGTTAGACTTAGACTGATGGGGTCCATGGAAAGTTACCCGACAATTGTTGACGGGTAATAACCTTTGCCCCCTTGAAAGCGCGCGACTGGACGCGAGGGAATAAGTTTTAGTTTAGTTAGTCAGATGCGAGCCGGCACACTTATGGTTCGCAACTCCGCGTGGCGGATGATCACGGGCTGGGTTCTGAAAATAAAGCTTTATTATTAAGAGACATCAAGTCTTGATGTGTGAATTGAATATTAAAAACAATGACCAGCCCTGTACGAAGTAGAATCAATAAAGAAAACCATCCCCTAGCAGAAGCACACTAGATCAACAAGAAGAACATGGAGGCCAGACGAGTTAGCGGGAACCAATAGAAACAGAGGAGTTAACAAGTGTTGCATAGCGCCTTCTTCACTGGCACTAAATAATTATAATGTTGCATACCTCTTTCTTTAATTCTATTTCTTGGCCGTCTTTAGTATTCTGATCGTCTTTGGTATTTCTTCTATCATCTTGACTTGGTCTGGAATCTTCTAAGGTCTGGACTTTCTTGGGGACTTCGGGTCTGGTCTTCCATTAGGGATTTCTCCTTATCAGAAGCCCTGTGTCATTGTTAGTTTTTAGATAATAAACGCAAGACTTCGATTTACTTTTGATCTTATTTTATTGTTAAATCCCCACCAGACATCTGCTAACTAACATAACGCGCGTATGCAGAGTGAGTCACATTTCGGCAGTACATATTCACTGCCTGACGTCCAACTGCAAACTGGGGACCGAACAGGTCCCACGTGACTTCACGTATTTTGGCGGGCTTCTGTAATTTTCCATTGAAGGACCCGGCCATGGTATGAAAAGGGTCATCCCCTCAGAATTACAGGGGATTGACAATAATCTTATGCAACCGCATAGATTATGTAACACAAGTAAGTCTATCATCTCATCTACCTTATATCTAATCTGTCTGTCTGTCTAACCATTACACCACGCGCTTCCATATAATGTCGGCATATAGCATAATAAGTTTACACATGAAAATAAGTTTCTATCATGCTTGTAAAGAGAACACTATATTAGAGAATTATCCGTAGAAATGTAAGTAATTATGGGCATTTTTAGCAAGAAACTATTAGTTGCAACATATGGTTTTAATGTCTGTTATACTGTCTATATCCGTGGATTTTTAGCATACGCACGCACGCACGCGCGCACACACACAACACACACTCTCTCTCTCTCTCTCTCTCTCTCTCTCGTCTCTCTCTCTCTCTCCTCTCTCTCTCTGTGTGTGTGTGTGTGTGTGTGTAGGTAGTGCAAATTTAAACTTAGTAACGACATACACACACACACACACACACACACACTTTCCTCTCTCTCTCTCTCTCTCTCTCTCTCTCTCTCTCTCTCTCTCTCCTCTCTGTGTGTGTGTTGTGTGTGTGTGTGTAGGTAGTGAAATTTTAAACTTAGTAACGACACACACACACACACACACACACACGACTTACGGGTTTTCTGATTTATGAGCTGTCACTTGGTTGATTTTTTGTTTTTGAGAGCTAAAATGTTATTATGAGCCAGCTTCAGGTACGCTTATGTTAACAGGGTAACTAAAAACATTTAAGTTTCCAAATTTATTACGCCAAAGAAAAATATTTTTTTATAGAAAAATAAACATTAAACATATTAAAGCACATAATTCCTTACATTCTATTTTGTTATATTTTTATACAATACAGTGCTATTTTTCTTATTTAAAAGACATAAAAAAATTAGGGTGATTATTCGTCAGGAGTTGGAACGGATTAATAGCATTTCAGTTTATTTCAATTGGTAAATTTGATTTGATATACGAGGAAACTGAGTTACGATTGGAACAAATTAAACTCGTAAGTCAAGGTAACACTGTACACCAAAATTTACTTTCTATTGATAAATAATTTTTATTTTATTTTAATTGTAAATATTCTCTCATCTCCTTTAAAGCACTGAACTTTTCCAAGTTTCCTTTTTAATGTGGGAAGGTAGATAATAAAGGATGCCTTTTGAGATCATTTGTTCTAGGAGAACGAATTAAACTCGGTAGTGAACATACCACTATATATATATATATATATATATATATATATATATATATATATATATATATATATATTAGGAAAAATAACAAAGTTGATTTATGTTTAATGATGGAAAACGATGATGGAAACCAAAAGATAATTCCTCTAGGTTCCCTGAAATAGCCTATAATGCTTTCAATCTAAATCTTCCTTCTTACTTTTTCCTAATATAATTTTGCTCTGTGACTCTGACAATAAGAGCAAGCATTCTGTTCTGCGAATTACGACAAGTTAAAGAATACTATTTCGTAAGGAAAATTTCTTCCCTCGATCTTTGGATTATATATATATATATATATATATTATATATATATATATATATTATGGACTCTCTCGTCGATATTCGACGCATGAGGGTTCACACACACAATGAACACTCACACAGTGATTTGTTTATAGTGTTGAAGGCATGTGTTGGACCATCCACACTTTTTGGCACAGTCGATAGGAAAGAATTGGTGAATCAAGGGTTGCCACAAACCCAATCAACGACCAACCTCAGGAATTTTGAATTCAGAGTTATCTCTCTCCTAGACTGGATACCTACCCAAGGTTGAAGGGCCCAGTCTGCCCTACTATTCAACCCATAGCTGGGATATATATATATATATATATATATATATATAATTGTGTGTGTGTGTGTGTGTGTGTTGGCTGGTTGGTTTTTACGCCATGTCAACCCATTGGGTCATTTTATGCCGAAGACGTTTTTTATTTTATTCATTCTTGATGGTTACACAATTTGTTTTTAAACATTTTTCTATTTAACCCAAAAATGGGAACCTAAGAGGTTTCTACCACTCCGGGTCAGAGTAGACCTTGGAGCAATGGTCATAAAGTGATGCTCCACATTTCCCAGACCTCCGGAATTTGAACTTTACCATCAGATAGTGTTTAATGTTTGTGTGTGTGTGTGTGTTTATATGTTTGTGTGTGTGTGTGTGTGTGTTTGTGTTTGTGTGTGTTTATGTTTCTGTTTGTGTGTTTGTGTGTGTGTTTGTGTGTGTGTGTGTGTGTTTTTTTGTGTGTGTGTGTTTGTGTGTGTACATGTGTGTGTGTGTGTGTGTGTGTGTTGAATTCAATTCATAGAGTAGATTATAAATTCAAAATGTCGGCTATAAAGCTTGTTGCTAACACGAAATAAGCAAGGACACTTTACTGACAGGTGCTCAATCAAAAAGATTGTAAATATGACAAAATGCTAAATCTCACCCAAACTGAAGCAATCGAACGCTCAAAAGAAAATCCATTGGGACTAACGGACATCAAATGAACAATGCAAAAGTTAAAAGCAGAATCACATCGAAAGCAAATAAAAACATTATTGTAAATAACAGTTTTAGGGTAAATTTGTAAAAGCACAAATTCATATATATATATATATATATATTATATATATATATATATATATATATATATATTTCGAGGATATGTGCTTAATTGAAGTCATACCTAATTTTGAAAATTAATTAGTTAATAAATAATGAATTTAGGTGGGCATATATGTTCAAATGTAAGGCTAAACAAATCGAGAAAATGTCAGGGATTGACATTTTCTCGATTTGTTTAGCCTTACATTTGAACATATATGCCCACCTAAATTCATTATTTATTAACTAATTAATTTTCAAAATTAGGCATGACTTCAATTAAGCACATATCCTCGAAAAATTGTCGGCTAAAAGCCATATCAAATAAACACATTGTCAAATTCCCGTCAGAAAAGAGAAGCTAGAGCTCTCGAAAATTTACGAAATAAAATAAAACTCAAACAATATACATAAACTATATATATATATATATATATATATATATATTATATATATATATATGTGTGTGTGTGTGTGTGTGTGTGTGTAAATAAATATATATATATATATACATATACATATATAAAAACAATATATATATAAAAACAAATATATATATATATATATATATATATATATATATATATATATCGTAAGTCATTAAAAACATGCATCTACGGAAGTATGTACTAGTTAATTGTTAGCCTCTTACTGACAGTTAACATGGGCCGAGACGGTAAGAAGGTGGACTGACAAAAATTCTGTCGGGTTTCGCTCTCGGCTAGAAGTAGTTGTTATGTCTAGCCACACTGATAAGATGTAAACGTCGAAACACTGTGTCTGTGGATGTCAAATATATATGCTCCCAATACCTGATAGTGCTTTTTATAGGAGATGTTAATTGAACTTTCACCGCTTAGCGTAAGGCATTACTCGCCTGTTGTTTACAGACTTGAGTTCTCTGGTGATTGTAAAAATATACATCTACAGAAGTATGTATCAGTTAATTGTTCGCCTCTTACTAATAGTTACCGTGGGCCGAGACGGTAAGAAGCTGGACTAACAAAAATTCAGTTGGGTTTCGCTCCCAGCTAGAAGTAGCTGTTATGTCTAGCCACACTGATGAGATGTAAACGTCGAAACACTGTGTCTGTGGATGTCTAATATATATATATATATATATATATATATATATATATATATATATATATACTAGCTAAAGTACCCGGTCCATGACCGGACTAAAAAAAAAAAGAGAGAGAAAAAAGTGGTGACTTAATTTGGCGGACCTGAACTTTTGGAACCCCACGCCCTCTAAAATTTTTGTTTTTAATTATTTTTTTTTCAACGGATTATTATCGATTGCAAACCAATCAATCCGATTGTAAAAAAAAAAAAACTAAAAAAAGTTATTTATTTTTCGAGTTTTCAGGGGTGCTCATTTCCCCGTATAAGTTTATAGTAAATCGAACCCCCATATCGAAACCGCTCTATCTTAACAGTTGGGCTGAATTTGCACTAAGGTGTCAAAATTAAGGTGACACAGAAAAAACAGAACCCCAGAGGGGTGTCCCAAAAGTTCAGGTCCGCCCTTAATTTAAAAAAAAAATCTGCCTATTTATTTATCATTAGAATTATGATAAATTAAAGAACACATTTTCTCATTCAAGTTACGTACATTAGAATCATTTTTATTTTATGTTTAAGGTAAGAACATATCATACACTGTTTTGTTTATATACGAAATGTTAACTACATCGTATTTTTATTATAATTTTTGTTTAGTTTTTATTACAATACGAATACAACTATGTTTACTTAGTTACGAAATAAGTAGTTATAATTTAACTTCCTATTTTTGTAAAAGGCTTTTCTTTCTAAAATTCTTTTGTTTTTAAATTTTTCGTATATATACAAAGTTGAGTTATATTATATTTATTAAATAAACGAAATAAAATTTATTAAACAATAATAAGCGCTTATTATTTATTTAATAAATAATAAGCGCTTATTATTGTTTTTTTACTTCGCTCTTTCTTACCAAATAAATATTTGGAAGATAGATTATTTCATTTCATTTCTAACTAAATTAATATTTTAAAGACAGGAATAAAAAGATTGCGATATGAATAAGATTTGATTTTTCGTTAAAACATACTTTTGCTGTCCGAAGCAAAATAATTTTTTTTCTAACTCGCTATAAAAAATAATTCAATTGATAAAGACTCGTACAAATTATAAATTGAGCAAGCTTATTTTCTCTTCTTTTCACGAAAAGTTTCACTGAAACTCCAGTTTGAAAATAATAATAGTATTTGGGGACAATTTTAAATTCAGTTTTTAATTGCTTGATAAGTTAGAAATAGATTGTAATTTATTTCTTTGAATTTTTTCTACATGACAATTCAAATCTAGTTCTTAACGATAAAGAGAATGCAATATATATTTTTGCTTACATTTTAAAACGTCTTCATTAGTTCTCTAAACTATTAAGACTTTTTTTTTAAACCATTAGTATTAATTACAAAACAACTCGTTTTATCATTTTTTTAAATTTACATTTATACAACCCTATACTGGTGACTGATTTTTATTGACATTTAAAATCTTATTTAAAAAAAATGTAACCGTAAACTTGTGTTTTGAAACAATTTTCATTTTTCTACAAGTTTTTGTGCATGACAACAATTTGAATTAAGTGAGTGTACATTGTACAATAAAAGTTAGTTTCAAAAACATACGATAAATATAAATAAATATTTAGAAAGATTATAAAAAAAACGAATTTATTTTACGTTAAAATTTAGTTTTTCGCTAACATTTTCATTGTTTCTTTGTTTCTTTCTTTCTTTCTTTCTGCTGCTAAAACAGCCAGGCGAGTCGCTAACATTTTCGTTGTTTCTTTCTTTCTTTCTTTCTGCTGATAAACAGTCAGGCGAGCTCCTGCTGATAGACCAAGCATTAGCAGCAGCAGCAGCTATGCTATGGCTTTCGAAAAATCGTTTGATTTTTGTTTGATTAATTAATTATATCCCTTAATCAGTAAAAAACAATAACCAAATTTGGAGTGTTTCTTAGTTAGAACGATATCAATGTGTATGCAAGATTTTAAATCAGAGTGACCTCCCGTTTTGGAGTTATACGTCGACACGTACATACCAAAATCTCTGTTTTATATATTAGATATATATATGTGTTCCTAATACCTGATAGAGCTCTTTATAGGAGACGTTGATTGAACTTTCACCGCTTAGCGTAAGGCATTACTCGCCTGTTGTTTACAGACTTATACCGACGACCAAGACGATTAGTAGCTTGACTGACGAAAATCCAGTCGGATTTAGCTCCGGGCTAGAAGTAGCTGTTATGTCTAGCTACAATGATGAGATGTAAACGTCGAAACACTGTGTCTGTGGATGACTAATACATACACACACACACACATATATATATATATATAGTCATCCACAGACACGTGTTTCGACTTATCAAGTCTCTTCAGTGTGGCTAGCCATTTTGTGAGCTACCTACAGCCAGGGTAGAACTCCGATCGAGTCAGCAGCAGTCGGACAGCTTAATCACTCGGTCATCGTCACCCACAGAATGCGAAGGGGATTTTAACTGTTTTAATACACATATCTCTATGTATATAAATGCTACCATAGAGTGCTCCATCCCTTTTATAGGAGAGCGTTTCACACACACACACACACACACACACACACATATATATATATATATATATATATATATATATATATGTGTGTGTGTGTGTGTGTGTGTGTGTGTGCGTATGTTATCGAGAGTTTCCTTGATAGGATTCAACAAAATTGAGAACTCCAAGCGTACATATAAAGACTTGTGTATATATTATTACATATACGGGGCATTGTGAATAAATGAATATACGAGTAGTTTTTTTTTTCATCAGATATAAATTTAAATTTGTTTCAGCACTTTTTGACTCTTCAAATCTGATTTTTAAAAAGGAACATTTCATATCCGGTCTAGTTGATATGGTTTTTTCCAGTGAAATGGTCTTCCATATTGGCAAATTAAAAGCAAATCGCTAAAACAAGTTATGTGGTGACTGAGATGAAAACAGTCAATCACATAATCATTGAATGCAGCAAAATGGCGCAAAAAATACAAGAGTAGATATGACTGGGTGGAGAAGGTAATCCACTGGGAACTGTGCAAGATATGTTTTTTCCAGTGAAATGGTCTTCCATATTGGCAAATTAAAAACAAATCGCTATAACAAGTTATGTGGTGACTGAGATGAAAACAGTCAATCACATAATCAGCGAATGCAGCAAAATGGCACTAAAAGAATACAAGAGTAGATATGACTGGGTGGAGAAGGTAATCCACTGGGAATTGTGCAAGATATGGTTTTTCCAGTGAAATGGTCTTCCATATTGGCAAATTAAAAACAAATCGCTAAAACAAGTTATGTGGTGACTGAGATGAAAACAGTCAATTACATAATCAGTGAATGCAGCAAAATGGCATAAAGAGAATACAATAGTAGATATGACTGGGTGGAGAAGGTAATCCAGTGGGAATTGTGCAAGATATGGTTTTTCCAGTGAAATGGTCTTCCATATTGGCAAATTAAAAACAAATCGCTAAAACAAGTTATGTGGTGACTGAGATGAAAACAGTCAATCACATAATCAGTGAATGCAGCAAAATGGCACAAAAAATACAAGAGTAGATATGACTGGGTGGAGAAGGTAATCCAGTGGGAATTGTGCAAGATATGGTTTTTCCAGTGAAATGGTCTTCCATATTGGCAAATTAAAAACAAATCGCTAAAACAAGTTATGTGGTGACTGAGATGAAAACAGCCAATCACATAATCAGTGAATGCAGTGAAATGGCACAAAAAGAATACAATAGTAGATATGACTGGGTGGAGAAGGTAATCCACTGGGAATTGTGCAAGATATGGTTTTTCCAGTGAAATGGTCTTCCATATTGGCAAATTAAAAACAAATCGCTAAAACAAGTTATGTGGTGACTGAGATGAAAACAGTCAATCACATAATCAGTGAATGCAGCAAAATGACACAAAAAGAATACAAGAGTAGATATGACTGGGTGGAGAATGTAATCCACTGGAAATTGTGCAAGAGATTAAAATTTAATTCTGACTACAGAGAAATGTAAAACCAGAATTCGTCCTTGAAATAAAACGTATGAAATTCTCTGTAACTTTGAGATACATACGAATCACCCAATCTAAGACAGAAGAGTAGACATAGTGTTCAGCCCTGTCAGGTGGGGTTTTAATATACACCGATTGTACCTCTACAGCGGTGTAAGACCCACCCCCGCAATGGGGCTACCAGCTGGTCGTGGTGGTCCTGGTAAATGAGCAGTCCATGACTCGCAACAATCCAGTTTGGCTCTTACTTAGGCTAGACGGACGGTCAGAAAGGCTTCCTCCAATCAATCGGCTGGTTACGTCAAGCTCTAGCACATATAGGATTGTGCTGGTCCTATTGCCCTCATGACAGAGCCCAACTCTTTTTATCTCATATGTGCTAGAAGGCAGTGACTGAGGGTCTTAGTGTGCTCGGTATGACGTTAAACTGCATCTAATAATGAAGTTCAAGATCTGAATCGCTGGCAAGTGTGGAGTACCCCTTCATAACCATTACTGATCTGGAGTGGTAGTATCTTTTAAAGTCCATCAATGGATTAAATACAAAGAAGAAATTTAAAAAAAATGTTTTAAAAAATTGAGTTAAAAAAAGAATTTTCAATGCTCATTAAGAATGAACTAACAAAATGTTTTCGGCGTAAAATAACCCAACAAGGTTTGACATGCAGTAAAAATTCCGGATCATATGACCTTTCGGCACCCCTTTTGCTTTGCTGATTCATAGGTATATTTTTCATTTACACCGGTTGTTTGTTAACAGACGATTTTTAGATTAAAAAAAAAATTATGAATCTAGTAATAATGTTCTCCCAACTATGATGCACTCTGCTCACCAACAATCAAAATCTATCTCGAAATGCCTCGTCCACCCGTCGCAAGAGCCAAAATGCTACTGCCAGCTGTTTTCGTAGTCGTCGTACGTAATCGTTTGACGCTCCCTCTAGCCGTCGCCGTATGCTTATATGCACGCCCGATCTCGAGAGAATTTGCATACGTGCAATCCCATTCTCGCTGGTTCGAGATCGCCCATCGTTAAATATAGTGCTTACAGCAGCCATATTTCTTTCCCCCGATGACCCTGCAAGCCAGACGCGTCCGCGCACGCTTTGAGTTTCGAGGTATGTTATTTTCATTACATCCCCAATGAAACTAACCCCTAACCCTAACCCTTATGAATCTGCAAAGCAAAGATCAAAATACAAAATTCCAACCAACCAACCAACCAACCCACCAACCAACCAGAATAAGTGTTAATTAGCAATAAAGATAACTTGTTATCTAGTGGGTCTTTCTCTTCCATTGAGCGAAAAATGAAAGAAAACAAAAAGATACGCAAATACCTGGATCAGAGCGCTGAAAAAGCTGTAACCTGTGTAACAACCCCCAAAGGCATAGGGAAA
>CM042145.1:27181750-27199250 GCA_023376005.1 Doryteuthis pealeii | reverse complement strand
CTCCCTGGTCCACTCTGACCCGGAGTGGTAGTACTGTTAAGGTCCCATCTATGGGTTTAAATAAAAATGTATTTTTATAAAAAAATTGTATTTCCATTGAGAATTGATTTATTCAAAACTTTATCGACATATAATGACCCACTGAGGTTGATATGCCGTAAAACAAAACAAAACACCAATATATACAAATATTTTTCTAAAAAATTACAATTAATATTAGTAAGAAACCATGTGTCAGTTAAATGTTTTTAAATTTCACTTAGTGTTGTAGATCTCACACTTGAATTAAAAATATCTAGCGGGGATACCTGACGTTACCTGTATATTATAACAAATTAACACCAATATATAACCAATATTTTTTGTAAATAAACCGCAATAGCTTGAATGATTCAGTATCTAATCAAATTTAATATTTTCCCAATTTAACAAAATGAATATATATCCTTCCAAACAACGCACTAGGAATCTGGGCTCCACTATGGTGTTAATGTTTGCTCTAAACAAGCATATAATATATATAAATATTATATATATAATATTATATATATATATATATATATATATATATAATACTAGGAAAAAACGTGACCCGTTGCGTCACCCATTGAACCCGGGTTAGATTGTTGGGAAATCCTACGATGATATTATTTCGCTAATTTTAATGTTTTCCTAAACTGTCCAAATAAGTTATTTAAACTGGAGTAAACATTTTTATTTGACCAAAGGAAAAACATTTAGTTAATTTCTAATTACAGGTAATTAGGATTTTAATCATGGATATCCATGACAATCTCTTACCAACCTTACCCTATCATTCATTGCTCTCAGGAGGGCCTCTGCGCAGCATCCAGTATCTGAGCAGAGTTGGTCAATGTACGTCTTTGCTCAACGGTCCACACTGGCGTACCTGTGTGATGGTTGCCAGAGTAAAATGTCACGAGTTTGTCCTTGATCCTCCAGCAGTGTCCAGCTTGTCTTGTTCATCTTACTCAGATGATTTATGTGATAAGTGGCGAGTGGCAATACAGCTGCTTTCTCGTGGGGTGTTGCTTCCACAACTTGTTTAAAATTACATACTGCATTCTTGGGCAGTTCCCATCTAGCTTATTCTCTAGGCGCTACGTTAGTGTCCAAGTGGTGCAGTCGTACAGTAGCAATGATACAACTATGGCTTGGAAGAAAACTTTTTTCACTTAAAGGGTAGGGAAGTCAATGTTTGCTCATTTGAATAAAATTTCATAATCTTTAAATATTTAGAGAAACTCAGTAACTACCTCAACATGAAATAATCTTAATTAAAGATTTATCTAATGTATTAAAAAAAGGAAGTTTAATAATCATGTTAAATCAGATGTTTTCCGAATTTTTATATATACAATTTTAATCTTTTATTTTTTAAATTTTTACTAACGATTGTTCTCATTTATTTACAGCAGAGTATAAAAAAATATAGGAAGCAAATAAAAAAAAAAGAGTCAGCTTCAGCTATGCTTTTTCTTAAAAAAAAGATTGTGCGACAGTTTTTAGGGCCATTAGCTTAAACAGTAAAAACGCCTTTTGGGACAAATTTAATTGTTTAAAAGTGTATTAAAAAATAGATATGTAATTTTTATTTCATTTTTTTTTTACAGATGCCCATTATGTTACTACTTTTCGACTAAAACGAAAATCTGACCTTAAATAATGGATTTAAATAATTTTGATTCGTTCTTACATTCAAAATGAGCCATCATTTTGGTGCATATCACATAAATACGTCCTGGCCTCCTGCCCCCCAAAAACGCTAAGCGGTACCTGCTGAAAATCTGAACCGTGCTACTTATGAACTCCCTAGCTGTTTGAAGGAGTTTTTCCCGAAAAATTAATGCGATATGAAAGCGATATTTTGCACTCCAAGTTTTTTCTCGACATGTAAATATAAATATTTTCCCTCTCCCCTTCTTTAAAATAGTTTTTTAGCGGCTTGAAGGCATTTTTATCGACAAATACTTTTTTAAGTGAACCACTTACGATATTAACAAGAAGAAATAACTGCTCATTTTATTCTTTACTTCCCTCTTTTAACTTAAATACTTAATTAGAAAAATAAACCAATGAAAGACGAGAGGTGATGGAAGCGAATTTTCAGTGCTCTATTTTCGATTATAGCTCCCTCCGTTCAAATCTTTTATTCTGCATTTTATTTAGTTCATTAGTCTTTCGTAATTAATACGATATTTTATTAAGTAAAAATTAAATAATTGCACCCGGAGGGTGCATATATTGCTAGTAACAATAAAGATGAGAGCAACAGTACGAACAATGTAAATAATACACATATCAAGTCTTAGCTGAAAGATCAGGGTAATCATGTCAAATCATCCAGAAAAAATTAAAATTGTCACACAACCGCTTCAATTTTTCTATTTTTTTTCACCAGATGTTAGACTATGTTGACGTTAGATAATCTCCAATTTTTGAGCTTCCAATTGCAAAAAATGGCGGAGTTATGTGGATTTCAGCTCTGCAAATTTGGGGGTCGCCAAAAATAGCGACTTTTTGTAAGGCTATTTTTGTCTGTAAAATTAAGTTCAGAGCTTCCCTACTTCCTAAAAATGGTTTTAAAAAAGCATCTTAGCCTATAAACTTTGGGGGATTGTCTAACTTTATCATAATCCACATTATGCAAAATTCAGAACAATGAAGGTGGGTGACATGCCTGGAGATTTGACATGGGAATTACCCTAAGACAAAAAATATACAACACGTCTAAATATACAAACTTTCAAAACAAGCAAAAAGGTTCCTAATAAATACAAATTGCAGCCAAGAAAAATATTAGTGAAGGGCATCACTTCCTAAAAGGAAGCATTCATTACCAACTCCCAGATCCACTAAGACCCGGATAGATAGTACCTGTAGGGTCCCATTAACCTAACTATCTAACTCAGAGTATAAGAATGTGAGTCCCGGAGGAAAGGTGTATACAAGGTTGTGTCAAAAAAGTAATCCAGATTTTTTGTACTTTTTACACACTTGTATTTCTGAAAAAATAACGTTTCCTCATGTTCCATTTCTCTCTGGTAAAATAACAGCTTTAATCTCGATGCTTTTATTGACACATCTTATCTGAAAAAAACATACGTTCCTTCTTGTCATTTACATCTCTTGGTAAATAACAGCTTCAAACTCATACTTTTTATGACACCCTTGTATCTGGGAAAATAACGTTCATTTCATATTGTTCATTTTCTATCTGGTAAGATACAGCTTCAATCTCGATTACTTTTAATGACACATTGTTTATCTGAAAAAGATAACGTTCATTCATTGTTCATTTCTCTCTTGGTAAAATACAGCTTCAATCTTCGAACACTTTTTATGACACAACTTGTATTCGGAAAAAAAAAAAAATAACGTCCGTCATTTGTTGATTTCTCTCTTAGGTAAAATCAGCTTCAAACTCGATACTTTTTTATACCACACCTTGTATCTGAAAAAAGATAACTTTCAATTTCATTGCATTTCTCTCTTGTAAATACAGCTTCAATCTCGACACTTGTTATGACACACCTTGTATTCGTGAAAAAAGATAACGTTTCATGCATTGTTTCATTCTATCTTGTAAATACAGACTTCCATCTCGACACTTTTATGACACACCTTGTATTCTGAAAAAAGAATAACGTTTCATTCATTGTTCATTTCTGCTCTTGGTAAATACAGCTTCAAACTCGATACTTTTATGACACACCTTGTATTCTGAAAAAAGATAAACGTTTCATTCATGTTTCATTTCTATCTGTAAATTACAGCTTCAATCTCGATACTTTTAGACACACCTTGTATCTGAAAAAGATAAACGTTCCATTCATTTGTCATTTCTCTCTTGGTAAATACACTTCAATCTCGATACTCTTATGAACACCTTGTTTCTTGAAAAAAAAATAACGTTCCATTCATTGTTCATTTCTCTCTGGTTAAATACAGCTTTAATTCGATAACTTCTTATGGACACACCTTGTATTCTGAAAAAAATAACGTCCATTTGCATTGTTACATTCTCTCTTTGCGTAAATACAGCCTCAATCTCTATCAAGTCTGATGCACGCCTTGTATTCTGAAAAAATTAACGTTTCATTCATGTGTTCATATCTCTTGTGAAACAGCTTCAATCTCGATCTATTATGACACAACTTGTATTCTGAAAAAAAAATCAAAGTTCATTTCATTGTTCATTTCTCTCTTGGTAAATTTAACATCTCAATCTCGATACTTTTATAACACAACTTGTATTCTGAAAAAATAACGTTCCATCATTGTTCATTTCTCTCTTGGTAAATTACAGCTTCATCTCGATAATTGTATGACACACCTTGTATTCTTGAAAAAAAATAACGTTCAATTCATTGTTCATTCTCTCTTGGTAAATACAGCTTCAATCTCGATACTTTTATCACACACCTTGTAATATACATAAAAAGTTTTTAAAAAAGAGGAAAAAGTAAGACAACAGCACGTTTGCATTCAAAGCTTTTCTACGCGATACCCCACTCAGCACATCCCCTTAATCCTAACCTTCCACATCGTCCCTACACCACTCTCTACCGGAACTACCGAGGAGGGTAAGGCGTGTGTTGAAAAGAAAAGAAAAAACTATTATTTATATTTCCATAAAAAGAAAAAGAAACAAAAAGGAAAAGAAGACGAACACAACTCATCTTGCAACTTCCTACTAAATACTACCAGATACTTTATCGCTAACTTCTTTACTTACCTACCAAGAGTTTAATGTACGTCATAATCAAATAAGGATATTTACATATCCATAAACAAGAAGAAAAGAAAGAAAACATCTATGTAATAATGGAGATCGGTTCGTCCATTTGTCTGCTAACGAAAACTACGTCACTGCTTACTCACAGTCATACAGGAGAATAAATAAGTTTATCAATGAGTATTTAATTCATATACAGCATGCATTACTACGTGAAAATATTAAAAATCTATTGAAAAATCAATTTAATTGTCAAATTTCTCAAAAAATATCGATACTTACTCACCTTTAAGATGATTTATGTTTTTTAAAAATAGTTTTTTTAACATATTAGGGGAAAATATTTTAAGTAGACCGAACACCCCCTTTTTAATTTCATGAAATCTGAACAAACTATATTACTCGTACGATTTTAATATTTTTCTCTAAAGATAAGTTGCCGAATGATTAAATCAGAAAATTTTATAAAACGTTTTTGGGGTCCCTACTGCCGTAAAACAAAACAAAAATCTCAGTGAGGGGAGAAAATTTATGATGCTTTTTAAGTAATAATTCATTTTTTTTATAATATAATGATTTTATTCCATTATTTAATTTTCCCACCTCCCAACAGGCAAATTTTTCAAAAAAATTATTTTTACACCGCCCCGGAGGTATTTTTTTTGTTTTGTTTTTGTTGCTAGTACTGACAACGTGTCTGTCTTTCCGGTGAGTGACGTCAAGACACTCGATTGAAAAAAAAGAACAAAACAAAAAAAACAAAAAACAAAAAAAAAAAACAAAAACAAAGATACATCAGCACTGGAGGAATGCGTTTATATGCCATGAAGAGACTTGAAGACTAGAAAAAAAAGTAAAAAAGATGAATTTACAAACAGAAAAAAAAAACAAAAGGAAAACATTGGGAAATAAATTTGGCAATTGCCGAAAAAAAAATTAAATTAAAGAATTTATTTAAACTCGCCAAGCCATGGAAGTCTTGGCAATGTTCTTGAACAGCTTGTGTGAAAGTTAAAAAGGGGGAAACCATGAAGACGACAGAATATATTCAAAATCATTCATTGGATGCTGCAGAAGAGTTTAGGAAAACTTGCTATCACTTGAACTTCAATGATTGTCAGGAATATTTCTGGCCCAAAAAGTAATATCCTATTGAGCTCGGAGAAAGGTGAACATGAGCAGCTGGAATGCCTGTTTATTGGAATTGTGCAAAGACCAATGTCTAACTGCAGACAAATCGTGAAGCCAAACCAATGCTGTTCTACAGTAAAGCGGATTTTTGTGTATATCAATATTCAAACGTTTTGGTTGGTGGGATTTTACGATATGTCAACCCTTAGTATTTATGCCCCAAAAAACTTTTTTTTATTTCATATTTATTCTTCACACACACAACATACACAACACACCACCAACACACACACATATAATATATATAATAATATATATATATATATATATATATATATTGTAATAATATGTGTCTTATATTTATTGGTTTGACAGAGCGTGAATAATTATTGACAGAGAATTTATATTTAGATAAGGTTGTATGACATGGAGTCAAACACCTTGTACTGACAGTTCTTGCCTATGCAATCTTTCAGATCTTCAGATCTAATTGAAAACTATCAGTAAATAAAATAATAACATTTTTCTTCAAGGGCAAGATAATCATGTCAACCGACTTCCTGAATCATCTTTCTCTGTCCATCAGTCGCGGTTATATCCAAAAGCTGTTTCCAACAATCACAGTTCAAACTTCAGGGGACTCACCGGTGGTCTGGCCTTAACCACTGATTGAGATTTACTTTCGATTTACATTCGCATACATTCCCCTCATATCTGTTGGCCTTATTATTGCGACCATTCTGGTTTTGACTCTACTCACAACTCAAAGCCATCGACGATTTTACATTTCCATCCTTTTGCTTTCTTTCTTTTCTGTTCTTTCTTATTTCTTTCTTCTTTTTCTACGTTTCAACAATGAATCGGTCACAATTGGTTATTATTTTGTTATTGTTAATTTATTATTATTATTCAGGCATCCCCCGCTTTTTGGCTTTGTATTATTAGCAGAAAAATGAGAAAAAATCCAATAACAGAAATACACGTTATTGATTTTAGTACTTGCTGAGTTGTAAAGCTCCCCCCCCTTATGTTGTGGTATTTTTGATCATTCCAAACATTTGGCTGGTAGGTTGGGTTGGGTTGGTTGGTTGGTTAGGTTATTTATGCCGAAAACGTGTTTTATATTCTTCATTTCTTGATGGGCTATTAACATTTTTGAGAGTGAAATAGAGGAGCCATTAAAAAGCCCTTGTTCTTCCAAACATTCTTTTTTATTTGTTCGACGTTTCTTCCTCTTCGCATTTTTGTCATGGGAAACTTCAAGACATTTCCAAACTTACCTTAATTAGTTGACCTACCTCAATTGTTTAAAACACTCCGATAAATCCCAAAGAACTCAGAAAAACCTTCTTTTAAATAACCAGTCTAGTTCTATTCGAAACTTTATAGTAGTCCTTCGTTGGATCCAAGGCATTTTCACACCCGTCTAGATTTTTTTAAATGCCAAAAATCGTTTTTGTTTTAATTATTCTTGTTAGGTATTACTTCTATTTTTCAAAATTTTTTTAGACAATTTTTTCTAAACCCTCATTTGTTAAAATCTATTTAGGCTCATAGATTATACCCTATTACCAGTCGAGTCAGAGTGGACCTGGAACTAAATGGCGATGAAGAGTACATCGCAATTCCCAGAGCTCCAGAATTGGAAACCTCACCACTAGAGGCAGTTCTCGCATACACAGGACACTAAGACTCTCAGACCCACTGCCTTCTAGCACATATATGATAAAAAGGACAAGGGGTTTGCCATAAGACGCAATTGAGGAATACGGTCGCGACTTAGAATATAGGGGCTTGACGTGATCAGTCGATTGATCGGGTGGGGCTCTCCAACCGTCCACTAGCCAAAGTAAGCGCCAAAGTGGAGTCATTCAAGTCATACACTGCTCAGCCACCTGAATCCGTCCTTAGGTATCACAGTCCACGCACCCACGGGCAACGGGTGACTCCAATTATGGGTAGGGGTCTTATTCTTCTGCAGTATAAATCATGTTTAGAGGAAAAAAGTTGACTTGGATCCCAACACACCATCCCAACCATTAAGCATGGTAGTAGACAACATTATGCTTGGGACGGCTTCTTTGCTAAAGGGGACAGGACGAACTACATCGGGTCGAGGCAAAGATGGATGAGGCCAAGTGCAGGTAAATATTAAGAGAAAGCCTCATTGCCCCAGCCAAGACAATGAAGATGGGTTGTGTTTGGGTATTCCAGCATGACAATAACCAAAGCATGAACGCCTAAGGCAACAAAGGAAGGCTCAAGAAGAACCCATAAGGTAATGGAGTGACCTAGTCAGTCTCTGGACTTTAATTCTTTAGAGAATCCGTAGAGGGAGCTAAAGCTTCAAATTTTCGAACAACCTACAAACCTTAAGGATTTTGAAAGGATCTGCAAAGACGAGGGGGCAAAAATCCTCCTGGGATCTGAAAAACATGGTAGCCAACTACAGGAAACGCCTGGCCGCTGTGCTTACCAAGGGGTTTCTTCACCAAGTTACTGATTATATTTTGCTATGGGGTGAAATACTTATTTTGTCAATAAAATACAAATAAATGTTAAAACATTGATATAATTGTGATTTTTAAAAAAAAAAAATTATATTCTATCTCTCACTCTCAAAATTATACATCATAGCGGCAAACATATGAAAATCAGCAAGGGGTGAAATACTTATTTTCCCCACTATATATATATATATATATATAATATTATATATATATATATATATATATTAGCTAGTGTATCGAAGACATGAGGCGAGCAAGTATTGGGTTAGCTTCACTACAACCCTAGATATGCAATTTCTATATTCATCCCCTGAGGCTGGGGCAGAGAGAAATTTAGTTGAGATTAAAGAATAAAGAGAAAATAGACAGCGACTGATTTAATAGGTGACGTTTTCTGTGCCCAGAGAAAAAAACGTGACAGATGTGAAAATACAGTAAAGGATTTGAGTACTTGAGTTTTTTTTAGGAAAATAAAGAAAATAACAAATGAATGATAAGAATAAGTGTTAGAATTTTCTTGGTGAGTTTTTTTTTATGATGTTTGTAGAGGTAACAAATCCCAGAACGGGAATAGATATAAAATTCAGGGGGAAAAAACAGACAGTCATTGAAAACGGTTTGAGTTTGGGAAATACGAAATGTCAACAAAAAAAAATCTAGGTAGGTTTATAAATATTTACAAGGAAAAAAATGTTCGAAGCACCCACCAACATACAAGGCGTGTCAAAAAGTATCGATATTTTTTCTACTTTTGATACACCTTGCACTGAAAAAAGAAAAACGTTCCATTCATTAACTTTTTCAAATAGCAAGAGGTGTCAAAATTTACCAAGTTTAAAGCTGTATTTACCAAGATAGAAATGAACAATGAATGCAACGTTAATTTTTTTTAGAATACAAGGTGTGTCATAATAGTGCCGAGTTTTGAAGCTGTATTTACTAATTAAAAAAATTAACGTTGCATTCATTGTTCATTCTAATGACAATGAATGCAACGTTAATTTTTTTCCAAGAATACAAGTGTGTCATAAAAGTGCCGAGTTTGAAGCTGTATTTACTAAGATAGAAATGAACAATGAATGCAACATTAATTTTTTTTCAGAATACAAGTTGTGTCATAAAAGTGCCGAGTTTGAAGCTGATTTACCAAGATAGAAATGAACAATGAATGGAACGTTATTTTTTTCAGAATACAAAGGTGTGTCAAAAAGTACAAAAAAATCTCGATACTTTTGACCACACCTTATTATATACTAAGACAACACACTGGCACCACACACACACACACACACACACACACACACACACGGACACACACGATAAAAAACACACGCACACACACATGCAAACACACACATGCAAACACACTCATACAGGCATATACAGACATACACTCAGACAGACAAAGAGTTTCCTACTGGAATACGGATACGCTTATCGTAATAACATAAACAAAGGGAATGAATTGAAACGTCGAAAAAAATGATTTCCGTTACGGTTTTTAACTCTTGCCTACTTTAAACCGCTCACAGCAGCTCTCTTACCACACAAAAACTGATGCAGGTTCATTACAATTGAGAAGGACTCGGATTGCAATAACAATAGGAATTTATTTGAACAGAATGGTAGGTGTGGCGTTCGACCTCAGACGCAAAAAACAATCTCCCTTATCTAGTGATCGTGAGAAAGAGGATAGACTCCCTCGCTGCCCGTCTGATACCAAAAATAGGTACTCTACCGACTTAATACCTATCAGTCGCCAGGTGTAATGGTTACGGTCGTATGAAAATGGACACGGTGACACGTGTTCAAAATCCTGGACGCGGCTGCCCTGAATAGCAAATAGCGCTAAATATCCTTGGGAAAGGTATGCATCCAACTATTCTTCCATCTAGCTATGCGTAAAAGTAAGGGCAGACTAGGCTCTGTAACCCTGGTTAGGCAACTAGTCTAGGAGGAGAAAAGGGTGAGGGAGAGGAGGATCTACGCCAAGTAGTTTTTGACTAACGAAGAAGCCCCTTTGTTTTGAATTCAGAGTTTTCCTTCTCCTAGATAGGTTGCCATAACCAAGGTAATCATTACATCACGAGTCTCTAACTAAAAAGGAAAACTCTGAATTCAAACCTGTTAAATTCCTTGTGTCACATCCTGTTCGTGTGGAAGGTTTGGTAAATATATAAAGTAAGTAAAGTAGGTGGAGTGGCAGCGAGGGAGTCTATCCCCTTTTCGCTAGCATAGAACAGAGAGATCGTTCTTGCTTTTGAGGTGGAGCGTGCATACATACCATCAACTCCCCACTCTACTGCACAGAAAGCTAAGCTATTCATTGCGCTGAGTTGGCGGGGTGGCGGTATCGAACTCGGAACCTTGTGGTTCCAAGGCGGATAATCTACCAGCTGAGCTAAACTGGCCGTATCAAATAAATCATGCACCATGGGATCTCCAAGTATAAGGATGGATTCGACTCCATGATTGCACAAATCAGAACATTAATATGGAAAAAACTGTGAATAATAATAATGAGATTTAAAATGTGTATTGGGGAAATGGCGCTCTTTAGGATTGTTCGTCTTCTGAAAAAAACCCCATGATAACCTGTACAAACATCTGTGAAATGTAGAATAAGAATGAAAATGGGAATATATGGAGAGGCAATGAATACATAATGCATTCATTAACTCAAGTAAAAAAAAAAACAAAACATTTCTTTCCTGGGAAAATTTTAAAGATATTTGCACTTGAAATTTCACTTTATTCAAGAAGCCTACCAGAGCAAAAGTTATCTGATTACGAGGAGGCGATAATTTGAATCACCTGAAAAAAAGGAAAGAAAAAAGAAATGTTAAAGGAGGGAGAGTTAACGTGGGGTGAGGGAAGAGGGCAAAAGAATCAACAGCGTTGAGTGTAGCGAGTAAAAATCTTTAAAAGCAAATATGAATAAACAGGAAAATAGAATAATTCATAATACATGAATTTCTATTCCCTCAAATTATATATATATATATATATATATATAGTATATATATATGTGTGTGTGTGTGTGTGTATATATATTATAGTGTGTTGTGTGTGTGTTGTGTATTAATATATGAGTGTGTATGTGTGTGTGTGTTGGTGTATATATATATGAGTGTTGTAATTGTGTGTGTGGTGTATATATATATGAGTGTGTATGATGTGTGTGTGTGTTATATATATATGAGTGTGTATGTGTGTGTGTGTATATAATATATGAGTGTGTATGGTGTGTATGTGTGTGTGTATATATATATATGAGTGTGTATGTGTGGGTGTGTGTGTATATATATATGAGTGTGTATGTGTGTGTGTGGTATATATATATATGAGTGTGTATGTGTGGGTGTTGTGTGTATATATATGTGTGTGTGTTGTGTATATAATGTGTGTGTGTGTGGGTGTATATATATATATATATACGAGTGTGTAGTGTATGTGTGTGTGTGTGTGTGTGTTGTGGTGTGTGTGCGTGTGCATTTACGAAGCTTATCCCCAGTGAGAATATATCTATTGGCGTATGCAGATAGAGTCTGTGTTATATCCATTGTTAGGTGAATGGTGTAATAGATAAGAATCGTAAGAAATGGACCCGTCAACCCGTTCAAATCCTGGACGAGGCTGTTTGCATGTCACTAGCGTTAATACTCTTGGAAAAGGTATACATCCTACTACTCTGCCTCCAACTATGGGTAAATAGCAGAGCAGACTGGGATTTTTACCTTGTTTAAGTAACCAATCTAGGAGAATGATAACTGAGAATTCAGACACAGTTAAACTCCGTTTAAAAATTGACCTTGTGTCTCATCCTGCTCGTGTGCAGGGGTTGATATATATATATAATATATATATATATATATATATATATATATACATACATATATATATATATATCTGTGTGTGTCTGTGTGTGGTAGAAATATGAGGAATGAATGAAACAAAACTCAGACAAAATGTGGAGTATATTTTGCTGGAGTGTGGACTCTGCTTCATCGCATTCAAACTCCAGCGAAATATACTACACATTTTGGCTGACTTTGTTTCTTTCATTCCTCATATTTCTACCACATTCTGTTGGATTCATTCCAATCCTCTTTCCTCATATATATATAATATATATATAATATAATATTATATATATATATATATATATATAATTTAAATGTGTTTATTAAATTGGGCGTTATTGTGAAGCATTAAAAATAAATAAATGAATGAACTCGATATTATGGAGTATTGGATTCACTTATTTTTTAATTATTTTTTCCATAAATTTTCAGGTTCGTTAGATACCCTTTGTTGATAATAACTCTGCCTGTTCTCACAACTTTGCTACATAATATAATATATATATATATATATATATATATATTAATATAATAATATATATATATTTACTTCCACATGCTGCTGATTTTACACATTATTCCTCGTACAAACATTAGTGTCACGGTATGCTTCTCTGATGAGACGTGACGAAAAAAGATATCTTTTTCAGAAGAAAAAAAAATTGTGAAATTGTATTTATTATAACATCTCACAATGCACACGCTTTTTAAAACCATTTTCAATATATATATATAATATATATATATATATTGTTTAGCTGGATTTGTTAACCCAAACTCCACATCAAGACACACGCAGTATTTTTTAACTTTACTCGGGCGCAAGGCTACAATAATAAAGAAAAATAAAACGTGACAAACAGTGGTGAAAGATTTTACTGATATTAACTATTTGCTAAGCTAAGGTCAGTCGGGCATAAGGTGCCAAGTATGGTGCACTCAGTCGGGATCTAACTCACACCAACAATAATAGTCCCTGCGTGGCTAGTTTGCTAAGTACTCTATGAAGAGATCCTTAACCATTTACAAACTAGAGAATGTTAAGCACAAGGTTTCAAATGTTTATACCGTATAATATATATATCCTTATGCATACTCGGGTATATAATAAGAGAGGGAGAGAAAGAAGGGGAAGGGAGAGAGAGAGAGAGTGAGTGAGAGAGAGAGAGAGGGGTCAGAGACTTAGATAAGAGAATACTTGGTTCATTAGTCTGCTTACTCTGTTGGCTACTTCTTACTGGTTCTTTTTAGGTCGCCATTTTCTCGTCTAGTTTACTTCAAATCTAAGGGCTGGTTTGATCGATTGAAAAATATCTGGTAAAACAAAGTTATTTATTTGCTTAGATTTATATTTGTAGCAAGATGGGGATATTACCTGACTTTTGTGAGCTAGAACTACTATATTAGAAAAGGAGGAAGAAGAAATAAGTGAGAGAGTAAAGTTTAAAAATAGTGATGAGCAAAACAGGATGAACGATGGTTTGACCGTAGCGTGACCCCGAATGGAGAATTGAGTGTCAACCGGAAGTTTCGGGTGTTAACCGGAAGTCACGTGGTGACGGAACGACGAAGAAAAGGACGACTCTCTTTTTCGATTTGGGACAGCGTAGGGTTAAGACGTGGCCCTTGGTCCCGTGTGGGATGGACGGTAGTTTATATAGTTCTCTCGCTCTTTCTCTCTGCCTTTCCTCCTCTCTGATACGAACCCACGAGTCGAGCCTACCTGGAAATAATGGCTAACAGTTGTGACTACATATTTCTCGCGTTGTAATTTTTATCAACAAGAAGACATTTTTAGTACCGTGAATATATCGTCACCACCCACCACCGCCCCGTTATGTATATCGCTTTGGGTACTGTGACCAGATATACAACAACGTTACAGATATCGTTTTAGAGCCCGGAAAAAAGGGAACAACGTTACAATATTTCCCATTTGGCAATTTTCGCAGTTTATATTCCGCCATTCAAAGATTTGATTTACTTGTTTGATTTTTATATTCGTTTTAATTGTATATATGAATCAAATCACCTCCTCCGCACGACTATGTAAGTACGGGAATAGGTGTAGGTTTTGTCATAGCTACTAGTAATTTTTGGTAATTGTAGTGCGAAATTGGTTTAATTGAATGGAAAATTGTAGTATGAATTGAGTCATTAATAGAAATAGTTAAGTTGAAAGTTAGGATAGAAAAAGACCATCCTTCCTCCTTTTACCTTCCATTTTACGCCTTGTGCCACATTTTTGTAATATTTTACCAAATAAACAATTACATTTTTGACCCCCCACGACGAATTTGAAAGGTAAAACCAACTGCATAAAGAAGGCGATCCTGTTCGATTGTCAGAAAATTTATCTCGTAAACAAAGTTATCTATTTGCTTGGATTTTAAAAAATAATTAATTAACAAGATTTTGTTTTTACTTGATCAATTTTTATCATTAATTAGCTCATGATTTAATTCCGCGCGGTGGAGAGACCGACCCGGGGCTGTGGTTCCGAAGTGAATGCTATATTATGTTTATGATGATGTTTAACTATTTTATGATTATATTAAAGCATTTAACTATTTCCTACCAAATTTCCCTCACGGCTGAACCAATTTTTCTTAGTATTTTTACTTGTATGATGAGATACTTCAAACGTTCCCTATCTATTAACCCTAGAACTTATTCTATTCAAACGTCCTATTATTATTGTAATCTGAGTCGCTCTGGTCAATTATAATTAACTAATCATCAGTGTTGAACTTTGCTTTTGCAGTTGCGAGAGAGAGTCGCTATGAGAGCTTTAAAGTAAGCAAAGAGTTCAAATTAGTTCATAAATTAAAGAAAATAACAATGTATATACTGTTTCTCATGAGAATAATTTCATAGAAATTATAACATTTATACATTAATTCAAGCAAAGTTACGATAAAAATACGCTCCGATATACAATTAAAAATTCAATCTGTTTATCTTGAAAAGAAGTTTATATATTAATGTATATATACTGTTTATTATACTGTTTAATTATTTTATGAATTATAACATTTATACATTAATCTATTAAAGATACATTTGAAAATAAGGGAAAAATACATTTTTTAAATGAAAAATAATTAGATAAAATAGGGAAAATTACGATCGTCATAGTAAGTAAACAGAAAACTTTTTAATTAAACATTTATAATCATTGAACCTATTTTTGATAAATAAATATACTAAAGGGTGTTTTATTCAAAGGTCGTTTAATATTTTAACGTAAATTAATAAACACTTATTGTATAGTTTTCATAATACTTAATTATTTTTTATAAACTTTCTGATATATATATATATATATATATATATATATATATATATATATTATATTATATATACACATGTGGAATTAAACAAAAGCTGGTCTCCTGTTTAACAATTTTATTGGTGATCTTTTCAAGCTTTCTGGCCAACTTTTTTAAAATATTTGGGATGGAATTCGTGGATTAGTCCACCGAAGTTCAATCCCGAGTACTTTCGGCACTTCAAAAATTACATGCATGCCCACATTCTAATTACCGAAATATCCTAACGGAAAATACGCAACATTCTGCACAAAGAAAAAAAATAACAAAAACTCCAAATACTAGAAGTTTTATACATCAAACAATACAAACCATCCCTTAAATAAAATTAATTTTCAATGCGAGTACAACATTTAAAATGCCTATAACACTTTTCCTATCAATTCTCCTACTCTAGCCTCCACATCCATTAATATACTTTGAAAAAAAAAACTGGAAAATATCACCCCTGATGATGGCACTTCCAAGTGCCGAAAGTACTCGGGATGTGAACTTTGGTGACTAATCCACGAATTCCATCCAAATATAAAAAAAGTTGGCCAGAAAGCTTGAAAAGATCACCAATAAAATTGTTAAACAGGAGACCTGCCTTTTGTTTAATTCCACATGTATAAATGAAAGAATGCTGCTCAAATACACCCCCCCACACACATATATATATAGTATATATATGTGTGTTGTGTGTGTGTGTGTGTGTACGTGTGTATATATATATATATATAATATTACTATATAGTATATAGTAATATAATAAATCTTCTATAACAGATGTGACTATGTAAGATGATCAATGCTTCTCGAAAATACACTTGCACAGGCTGAATCACTGCTGCACGCCTAGAGAAGGCGGAAATAAGCATTGACACTACGTGAACTTAAATGAAACTTAGGTCATATGTTTTAAACAGGATACAGGCATCTCTGCACTGGATGGTAAGCCTATGAAATTAGTAAACTAGTTCACATGCCTAGGTAGTAAATCTCAATCTTAGGAATGCACTCATAGAAAAGGCATGAACTGTTAAAGGCAGATTATCGATCATACTGAAATCAGATGTCTCTGATATATAAAGCAAGAATTCTTCAAAGCTGTAGCCGTGTAAGTGATATTGTACGGCTGCACCACTTGGACACTAATGAAGCACTAGAGAAAAAGCTAGATGTAATCGATACAGGCATGCTGCGTGCAGTCTGAACACATCTTGTAAACAGCACAACACAAGAAAGCAGACGTATGGCCGCTTTCCCCCAATCACACCAAACCATCCGGGTAAGACGATAAGAATATGCCGGAACTGTTTGGAGATGAACTCACAAGTGACATTCTCCGGGGAAGTGTTACACATGGATAAACCACGTCATCAGCTCTGTATGGATACAGGATACTGCGTGGAGGACCTCCAAGGGGGATGACTGATGGGACGGTTGGCGAGAGGTGAGTCATTGGATATCCGTGGTGTCATCAAAAACCGGGTGATGATGATAATGATGAGAATATATATATATATATATATATATTATATATATATATATATAGTATATATTGGTTTGGAGGTTGATTTTGAAGGCTAACACAATGAAGGTGTAAAAAAAAATATAAGGTAACAATGGTGTTGGTTGCTAACCTGTAAATTATATATATATATATATATAAGAATTGTTTAGGGGTTTGTTTTATTTTAGAAGCATATGTTGATTAAAGTATATATTAATATTTATATTTTTGCTTGAGCAATTACAAATGCGCCATATCGCCATAAAATTCGATGATTATAGAAGATCGGGTTTGTTATTGTTTACTCAGCGCCACCCTTGCCTCATATGGTAAGATTCTACAGATATATACATTTGCTTGTCGAACAAAAAAAACTGGAGTGGCTTAGTTTTATATACCGCCTTTCAAAT
>CM042145.1:27156418-27176418 GCA_023376005.1 Doryteuthis pealeii | reverse complement strand
ATCTATCTATCTATCTATCTATCTATCTCAGTCAATTTTTATCTATCTATCTATCTATCTATCTATCTATCTATCTATCTCAGTCCATTCGTATCTATCTATCTATCTATCTATCTGTCCATTTCTATCTATCTATCTGTCTATCTATCTGTCTGTCTCTCTCTATATATACATATATATACAAGGTGTGTCAAAAAAGTATCGAATTTTTTGTACTATTTGACACACCTTATATTCTGAAAAAATAATAACGTTCCATTCATTCTTCATTTCTCTCTTGGTAAACACAGCTTTAAACATGGTACTTTTTTGACACACATTGTATTCTGAAAAAAAACAAATGAATGGAACGTCATTTTTTTTTCAGAATAAAGAGTTTGTCAAAAAATGCAAAAAAATCTCGATACTTTTTGACACACCTTATATACACACCCAGAATACATCCTGATGAAGGTTCAATGAAACCGAAATGTTTTAAACATCGATAACTAAATTCATCACATTTTCGGAACACTTGTTTTTTCAAATGTTCTATATATATATATATATATATATATATATATATATATATATATATATATATATATATATATATATATATATAATATATATATATATATATATATATATATATCAAGCCATACGTATCTATCTATATTCCATCTTCGTGTAATGGTTATCGTCGTACTAAATGGTCACGACGAACTGAGTTCAAATCCCGAACGAAGTTGTTTGCATTTCACATAGCGCTAATACCATTCGGAATGGCATGAATCCAACTATTTTCCCTCCAGTTATGGGTAAATAGTAGCACAGACTGTGCTCTTTAACCTTGGTATGGCAACCAGTCTATGAGAAGGAATTTAAGCCTGTTAAAACCGTCTTAAAATTGACCTTGTGTTGCAACCTGCTCCAACGGAGGGGTTGGGTATAAATATCTCCTCCATTTTGCTTTCTCTCTTTCTTTCGTCATTTCTTGGTTTATCATTTCCGCCATTTTTATTTTTCAATATTAACATTTCTTTTTAATTCAACTTTTCAATTTCCCTTTGTTTTCTTCCTTTCTTTACTTCCATTTCCCCTTCTTTATCATTACTCGACATCCATTTTATTTCTCTTACCATTTTTCTCTTTCATCTTTTCTATATCCCTTTGTTCTTTCTTTACTTTTTCATCCTTTTCGATTTTTCTTTCTTTCTTTCTCTCTTTCTTTCTTTCTTTCTCTCTTTCCTTTTTTCTTTCTTTCTTTCTTTCTTTCTTTTCATTTGGGATATTTATTTTTATCTTAACTCATCTTTCCCTTTTCCTTTTTTCATCTTCTCATTCTTTTTCATTTTCCTTTCTTTCTTTCTTTCTTCTTTCTTTCTTTCTCATTACTCCTTTCTGTTATCTCATTTTTTTCAGATTTTCTATGTCACTTTCTTCTTTCCTTTTTCATCGTTTTCCATTTTCTTTCTTTCTTTCTTTCTTTCTTTCTTTCTTTCTTTCTTTACCTCATTACCCACCCTCACGTTTTAAATCTTTGTCTCAATTTCCTCTTCCATTTTTCTGTCTTTTTACTCAATTTTTTTCTTTCTTTCTCTTTTATCGTTTGAAATCTTTATTTTTATCTTAACTCATCTTTTCCTTTTCATTTTTCCATCTTCGTTCCTTTACATTTTCCTTCATTTTTTCCTTTCATTCTTTCTATCTTTCTTAATTCGTTTTTCCCATTCCTTTTTACTATACATTGTCTTTCAGTAAACTCTAATCCTTTGCTCGACTCACGTGATCTTACCTTTTATTTTTATAGATAATTTTCGCCACAGTGAAGCTTAATTTTGTTGGTAAAAGCAACACGATTAAATACAGATGGAAGATCCAAGAATTCTCAACAACATTTTGTAGAAACACGATTCAAAATTGTCTTTCTATTCTTGTGTTATTCAAATTATTTCTACGTCAGCATTGAAGAGAAGAATAACCCGGATATTATTATGGTGGACAATACCCATTCGAGAATATCGAACGAAATGTTTTATCTAATCTACTGGGTATGTTGTTATTCCTATACCTGCCACTACCCTTCCATGAGACAATTCAGAATTCGACAATTCTTCCTTATAATGCTCATGTTAACCACTTACCCATGTCATAAACAACGCGTTTCTCTTGGATTGTTTTGTGTGTATAAGGTATTCTGTAGACCACAACTTATACTTATAAACGGAAGCGCGTGGTGTAATGGTTAAAGTTATGGGAAATAGACTCGTCGCCCCGAGTTCAAATCCTGGACGTGTTAATTGCATTAACCTGTTAATTGCAAAGGAAAACTCTGAATTCAAACCTGTTGAACTCCGCTTAAGAAATTGACCTTGTGTCGTATCCTGCTCGTGCGGAGGAGTTGGTAAATATATATATACTTATAAACGCTTCCAAAACAGCGTTGGCTGAATCAGCCAATCAAAAACGCCCAAACATGTATTTAATTTACTATTTAAAGGCGTTGATAAATTGTCCTAAAATTACTCGCGGGAAGGACAGATCAACAGACAAGGATTATACAACTCTCTTTTTCAAGACAGGATAAACTCTGATACAACACATGACTGATCAACGGACAAGGATTAAAACTGATACTACATCTTTCTACTTCAAGAAAGGATCAAACTCTATGCCACAAGAGATCTCCACTGTAAAACTGATTTCAACTAAAGCCCTAAAATGGCTACACGAATCGTAACAGTTTCTTTTATAGATTTTATTCTAATTTCACTTATTTGTAGCTGTCAGCCGTGATCGTCTAGTGGTTAGGACCCCACGTTGTGGCCGTGCTAACCCAGGTTCGTAATCCTGGTCACGGCAAGTTACGATGTAAATTTTAGTAGAAAATAATCTTCTTGATGCATTGGACTTGTTTTTTTAAAAACAGATATGAAGTATTTGGTATTGATATCTGTGCTCCTCCTATTGGTTTGTTTGGTTTCCTTGTTTTTATGGCATATCAACCTTCTTGGGTCATTTAAAACCAGAGCCATCCTTGTAGAAAAACTGTAAATAAAGTAAAGTAGGCGGAGTGGCATAGGAGTCGACTTCATTTCCACTGGTATAACTGTATAATGGTTGTATTAAAATAGTTGTTTAAAGCTATAATTGTTTACTAAGGATCATTATTATTAGTTACCTGAAAACATATAACTGTGTTCAAACAAATTGAAAGAATATAATTATTAGTATTAAATAGGAATACAGGAGACTATACAACTGTATGTAAATTATTTGTATTGGATAGAAATACTTGAAACTATACAACTGTATGTAAATTATTTGAATTAGATAGGAATATTTGAAACTATACAACTGTATATAAATTATTTGGATTAGATAGGAATACTTGAAACTATACCACTATGAGCAAATTATTTGGATTAGATAGGAATACTTGAAACTATACAACTGTATGTAAATTATTTGGATTAGATAGGAACACTTGAAACCTTAAAACTGTATGAAAATTATGTATTTTAGATAGGAATACTTCCAACCCTGCAACTGTGTACAAATAAAGAGGAATACTTTATATATATATGTAAATTATTTTTATCAAGAATAGCTCATTGAAGGTATAATTATTTACTGAGGATTATTATTAGTAACTTGAACCTATATAACTGTGTGGAAACTTGAAATAATTACTTGAAACCATATAATCATTAGTGTTAGATAGAAATACTTGATATCATATAACCGTAGCAAAAATCTCTTAGAAAACAACGACACAAAATGTGAATATAAATGTGCAGTGAACGTGATATCCTAACCTCTATGTGGCCATTTTTAGGCTGCAGAGCACTTTACAGTGGAAATCCTTTGTGTTCCTTATGGTTATGTAGAATCCTTTGGTTGTTCCTTAGTGAAGAATCCTTGGTTGTTCCTCGGTGTTAGGCAGAATCCTTTGGTTGTTCATTAGTGAAGAATCCTTGGTTGTTCCTCGGTGTTAGGCAGAATCCTTTGGTTGTTCCTTAGTGAAGAATCCTTGGTTGTTTCTCGGTGTTAGGCAGAATCCTTTGGTTGTTCCTTAGTGAAGAATCCTTGGTTGTTACTCGGTGTTAGGCAGAATCCTTTGTTGTTCCTTAGTGAAGAATCCTTGGTTGTTTCTCGGTGTTAGGCAGAATCCTTTGGTTGTTCATTATTGAAAAATCCTTGGTTGTTTCTCGGTGTTAGGCAGAATCCTTTTGTTGTTCATTATTGAAAAATCCTTGGTTGTTTCTCGGTGTTAGGCAGAATCCTTTGGTTGTTCCTTTGTGAAGAATCCTTGGTTGTTCCTCGGTATTAGGCAGAATCCTTTGGTTGTTCATTAGGATGAATCCTTGGTTGTTACTCGGTGTTAGGCAGAATCCTTTGGTTGTTCATTAGTGAAGAATCCTTGGTTGTTCCTCGGTATTAGGCAGAATCCTTTGGTTGTTCATTAGGGATGAATCCTTGGTGGTTACTCGGTGTTAGGCAGAATCCTTTGGTTGTTCATTAGTGAAAAATCCTTGGTTGTTCCTCGGTGTTAGGCAGAATCCTTTTGTTGTTCATTAGTGAAGAATCCTTGTCGCTGATCTGTTCGTCCGTGTCGAATACGAGCAAATTTACGGCTTTCGAGATCGGTGATTAAATAGTTAACTAACCACGTATTCAAGCGTGTTGATTGGCTGGCTTTAATTCCCGCATCCACGCAGAGTCTATAAGTTTAAGTGGTGGCGTACAGTAAGCCTTATATCCGAAATAATCCAACACGTTATGTAGAATATAACCCTTATCAGGTTGACAAGCCGTTAAAATAACTCAATCAATCTTGTTTTTTTTATAATCTCTTCAACATATAAAATACTTAAGGAATCGACCATCAGTGTCCTCGTCATAAGCAATAACAAGTCATTGTAATAATCGCTACGCAATAGGGTAGGTCGATTTTGGAACTGTAACATCACCCATGTGGCGAAAGTTGCAAGTTAACCTAAAAGAATACCCCACAAAATATTTTTCTTCAAAACTTTGCCTTCATTTGGGGAAATAGATTTCATCCTTTTAAAATGTTATTCCTGTTGCAGCTTAATTAATGAGGTAAAAAGCAGCATTGTTAGCGATGATGGGGGTATATTTTCAATTTTAATTATTGTTATAATATAGTATTCGTTTCATCTTACTAAAATAAATTTCAGTTTTAGATATTGAAATTACTAAATTTTCTAACCAATTTCTGGACCAAATGTTGCGAAAACGAGGATTTTTAGTGCATTTTAACTAACGATCTGTGATACTATTTCCTCAAACAAAGGTGCAAGTCAGATATTTAGTTTTTGGTATTAGTATTTATTATAGCAACATACAACTTTCACTGTTTGAGAGAATTTGATATTTTCAAAAAAGGGAAAAATCAACCGAACCTACTACACAGTCACTAAAACAATCGTCCTGTTTTTCTTAGGGACCATATGACCTTAAGGCACCCCTTTTTGATCTCGATTAAGAAAGGACATGTTTTTCATTTACACCGTCAATATCCGGTTGTTTGTTAGGGGTTAGGGGTTAGGGGTTAGGGTTAAGGGTTACGGTTAGGGGTTAGGGTTAGGGTTAGGGATTAGAGTTAGGGGTTAGTTTTATAATTTTAAAAAATATCTAAAAATCGTCTGTTAAAACAACCGGATATTGACGGTATAAATGAAAAACACGTCCTTTCTTAATCGAGATCAAAAAGAGGTGCCTTAAGGTCATATGGTCCTTTGTTTTCAACTGTATAAATAGCAGCAATTTTCCTGATGTTTTTTGGCTAGGATGTATAGATTTACCCACAGACCAGTTCCTCGAGGGCATCCCCTCGAGCTACGCCTACGATTTAGGACTATAAGGAATGGTAAAGTCAACGTTCATCTTTGATGCCAGAGGCATGGGTTAGAAATGTTGATGGGATTGGTCAATTTTTGTCATCACCCTTCCGTGCACAGGTGGACCCTCATTAAGCTCGACTTCATCTCACATCCTGCAACCAGAGAATGCATTGTGAAAATGCAGACAATAAGTAGCAACAGTTTCACGAATTTATTTTCGACAGAATGAATGTTTCTAGGTGTACAAAGATTCAAAATTCAATTTCATTATCGTCACAATCATCATCGTCAACAGTAGCATCAAATGTTATATATTCTTCTGATCAGTTTTAACTATCTTATGTAGCTGGGATTTCTTCGTCTAATGTCTGGAAACTCTTATTAGGGGATTTCGTGTCTAATTTTCCATTAGGGATTTCTTGTCTCTCAGAAGCCCTGGGTCATTAGTAGTTTTTGGATAAATAACCCAAGACTTATATTTTCTTTATATCATATTTTATTTAGACATCCCCATCCAGACTAACTGCACAGAGTGTGAGTATAGGGGGCGCTTATCGCGACTTGCTACCTCCGTGGTTTGCCCAGTACTGACTTAACTAATTCTTTCAAATCAAAATCGGAAGAGACCTTTGTTTCTCATTTCTCTACTAATTCTCACGGGATCTACTGGAAAAGGGGTTAACACGAGATTAACATGTGCCAATCAATCTTCCATGATATCGTCACATACTCCCACTCAAAAAAACTGCTAGCCGTAATTTTTAACAGCCATTTTGATTTCTACACTAACCCTACATAATTGTTAGGGTACTAACAGTTATGTAACACAAAGAATCCTTAGTAATTAAAATATTTATTATTTTTGCTTCCTGTTTAAAAAGGATCAGAACAAATTCAAATCATTATGATAATGCTTGAATTAATCAATTGCTTGTTGAGCTTTGACAAATGAATACGTTCGGTGCTTAAAGATATAAAGAAAAGATTAAAATCTTGGAGTTTTTTTCTATTCTTTTCCATTCTCCAATAACTCGATTACTTTCGTTTTGTTGTTTATTTTTTGTCTTTATTTTTGTTTTGTTTTGTTTTTTTGTATCTGGGCTGTTTCTTGATTCGTGCCCGCCTTTTAGGTAACTGAGGTAAAAGGAGAATAAAAAAAAACACTTCAAATACACGGAAAGAGTCGGTTTGAACGAGAATGAAGCAGCGGAGGAGAGTGCATATTTCTCCTTCTGTAATTTTGTTGGTATGGTTTGTTTTCTTTTGTTTTACGGCATATCAACCTCAGTGGGTCATTTAATGCCGATAAAGTTTTCAAATAAATTCATTCTTAATGGATACTTAATCTTTTATAAACTCATGTTTTTCTATTTAACCCATAGATAGAACCCTAACAGGTACTACCATTCCGGGTCAGAGTGAACCAGGGAGCAATGGTGATGAAGGGGTGCTCCACATTCACCACACCTCCAAAACTGGAACCTCTCCATCAGATAGAGTTTAACGTCATTCCCAGGACATGAAGACCCTCAAACACAGCCTTCTAGCACATATATGATAAAAAGGGTTGGGGCTTGCCATAAGGGCAATAGGGTTGGGGCAATCATATGTGCTAGGGGTTGACGTGACTAGACGATTGATCGGAAGGGACCTCTCTGAACGCCCGTCTAACCCAAGTAAGGGCCAAAGTTAATATGACTGAGTCAGTGACTGAGTCTAATGTAACATTGTAAGTTGAGATTATAAAAAAGTGAGCAGCCAGAAGAAAGTTGATAAAGTTCAACATTTCGGTCGGCAGGCTAGGTGTTAAAACAGATATACTTGATCTAGCACCCGGACTGAGTTTTCCCGAGATCACCAGCGATGAGCCATCTAAGTGGTGACGGGTGCTGGTGACGGGTACTGGTGCAATGTCACCCACTCGAGGTGCAAGTGGGATGGGCTGTTCTGTAAACCGTAATATAAGACGACGGGTTTCTTGATTCGTGGCTGGGGTAAAAGGAGAATAAAAAACACTTCAAATACACGGAAAGAGTCGGTTTGAACGAGAATGAAGCAGCAGATCAAGTCACTAATTGGCACCCCAGCTGCGAGCCTTTTTCAAACGAACGGAATTTTGTCTTTCATCACTAATTTCAGGTTGTTAGTAAACAAAATCAACAGATGATTTTATGGCATTAGAATTTCAAACAAACCAAAGACATGTTTTTATACTAAAATGTTTTTTTTTAAATTTTATTTTAAATAAAAGTTATTTCATGTTGTAGTTGTTTGCATATGTGAAAAAATTTAATTTTGCACTAAAAATAAACTAATATTTTTTTAAAAATTATAAAACTTTAAACGAAAGACACGTTTTTTATTACTAACAACCGGAAGTTAGCGGTGAAAAGCAAAATTACGTTCGTTTAAAAAAATGCTCGCAGCTGAGGTGCCTATTGGTGACTTGATCCGAAGAAGCTACTCTACGCGTTTTGTGTCAGTCATTCATTTCCTCTGGCTTCCACGGCCTCAGAAACCGAACGGAGAGAATAAAGCAACGAGAGCATGACGTGTAAGACCCGTTATGTCTTTATGTTCCTCCTTCCCCGTTTGACGATTAGCCATCACCGACATAGCAGTCATCGGTGACTACGCTATACTAAAAAGAAAAGAATTAAACGGTTATTGATTTTTTTTCTCGCTATAAAGTTATGTCGGAAAATCTAAGTCAGTTGAATTATTGAATGAATACGTAGAATAGCATATTTCCCGGCTTTAAGTCATTCACTTCTTGGTAGGGCCGAGCATTTTTCAGCACCTCTTGTATTAATTCATCTCAATCGAAACAACTTTAACATAGTTAACTTTTCCCAAACTTCATAAAAATTCAAAGAAAATTGACATAACGATTTTCTCTAAACAGTTTTATTGATTTCAAATATTTTTTCTCTTTCTTTCTCAACATATGATTATCGATTTTTCTTGATGTTTCGCAATTTTATTCCTACAAAACAGATGATCGTCAATTCGATTAAAGTCTTATTATTTTCTAATATAAACTTATATCATTATGCAGTGATTTATTGAAAATTCTATCCTCATCTTGATTGTTATAGTCAGTACGTTTGGTCTATTGTACTATTTAATCATCTTCAGTACAAATCAAGTACAAATAAAAAATCAAAATATTTAGATATTCTTTTTTTATTTTAATTCAAATATATATATTTTATTAAAATAAAAATGAATATCTAAATATTTTGATATTTTATTTGTACTTGATTGTTTTATTTTCAAAACTCGGTCGTATTTATTTAGAAAATACATTTTTTAAAAAATTAGAATAAAATGAAAATACCGGAAAAAAATATTTCAAGGGGGGGGGATATCTACATTTACTTGTCGATAAAAAACCTGGATGGTGGCTTACTTTTAACGCCTTCAAACCACTAAAAAAAGTTATTTGTCGATAAAAACGCCTTCAAACCGCTAAAAAATATTTTTTTAAAGGGGGGGGGGTTAAAATATTTACATTTAATTGTCGAAAAAAGACTGGGAGGGTAAAATAACGCTTTCATATCGCATTAACTTTTGGGGAAAAACGTCTTCAAACAGCTAGGGAGTTCAATCGTAGCACGGGTTGTTTTTTTGTTTTTTTAGCAGGCACCGCTTAGCTTTTTTTAGGGCAGGGGGCCAGGACACATTTATGCAATAATACCCCAAATTTCATGGAATTCGGTAATTTCGTCCTAATCAAATAATATTTGGTATTTTCTTCCACGGACAACGAAATGAGAGCAGTTTACATCCATGGATTGGATAAAGTGTTGCATACCTTTTTTTCATTACTTACTTCTATTCTTCTTCTGGCGTCTTTTCTATCTTACGTCTTCTTCTAGCGACTCTTCTAGCGTCTGGACTTCGTCTTGGTGGTCGGTCGCACTTAACTCATTTCTTCTTCTAGATCAGTCTTGTTACCAAGACATTCACCAACCACAAAACCGTGTTATTTTCTTAAGCTTTTATTTACTTAACTAAACATTTCCTGTAACTAAACATCTGACTAACATAGCGCGCGTATACAGTGAGTTTCAGTTAAGGCAGTACATCTCTGCCCGACGTCCAAACTGAAACTGAGGACCCAACCAGGTCCCACGTGACTTCACGTATTTCGCGGGCTTTCTGTAATATTCCATTGAAAGTCCCGCCCGTGATATGAAAAGGGCCATCTCTTTAGAAATACAGGGGATTGACAATAATCGTATGCAACCGCATAGATTATGTAACAAAAGTGCTTATTTTGAAATTTCCAGAATACTGTTGAATATGACAGTCATCAGAAGAAGACCAGAAAGCACAATAGTCGATACGTTGTGACTCTAAGAACCAAGGAGGCACGCGTAGCATAACGGTTATCTTTGTAGGAAATCGAATCGTAGACTCGACTTCAAATCCTGGATGAGGCTGTTTGTGTTTCACTTCGCGCTATTGTCCTTTGGGAAAAGTATGGATCAATTTCTTCTACCTCCAGCTACAGGTAACTAGTATGTATTTACCAACCCTTCATCACGAGCAGGATGTGACACAAGGTCAGTTTCTTAAGCGGAATTTAACAGGTAAGAATTAAGAGTTTTCATTCCCCTGTATTACTATTTACCCATAGTTGAAAGGAGAATAATTGGACGTATACTTTTCTCAAGGTTATTAGCACTATGTGAAATACAAACAGCCTCGTCCAAGATTTTTAACTTTTTACAAGATTGTAATTTGGCCGGGTTAGCTCTGTCGGAAGAGCATTCGGCTAGAAACCACAAGGTTCCTAGCTCGATACAGGCCCTCGCCAACTCAGCGTATGAGTAGCACAATGATCTGTGCGGTAAAGTAAGGAGCTGACGGTTGGTGTGGCGCTCCACCTCAGACGCTAAAATAATCTCCTTGGTCTAGCGCTATTGAAAAAGGGATAGACTCACTCGCCGATTGGCTGATACCGACTTTAGGCCACCCTGACGACTTTACTTTACTTACTTATACATGTAAAATATAAGATGTGTGAGTGTATATAACGTATGTTTCACACATTTAAATTAAAGATAGATATTTGGCTATGTTACATAACGTCTAATGATCTGGTGTAGCGAGCAATTGTTCCTCGAATAGCTTTGTAAACGATACGATGTTTAGGACAGTCGTTACAATACATAACTATAAGCATATAAACATCTACTCCCACGCGTGGACACGCACACATACAAATGCGTGTCAATTTCCTACGACAATAACCATTACACACTAACGCCTCCACTAGTAGGTCATACTGAGTTCTTTAAGTTTGGTTTGGCAACCAGTTTAGGAGAAGGAAAACTCTGAATTCCAGCCAGCTGTACTCCTATTAAAATGAATCTTGCGTCGCATCCTGTCTGTCGCAGATTGGTTGGGCAAATGCTTATAACAAACAAAATAAGAACAACGAACCCATCAGTGTATAATCTATATATTAATACGCTTGTTCCATAATCTTCCGCCCGTTATCATCTCGTAACACCCTCTGGTTAAGAATGAGACCGTCCAAATCGTCCAAGATGAAATGCAAAAATATAAGTCCTAATTATCTGGTGTCACTTAATCATCGAATTACTAATGAGTGTCATCACAGCAGCTAATAATTGACCATTCCGTTATCATTATAAAGAAAGGTAAGAAAAATGACATGCTACACAGAAAAAATATAACAAAAATGAAATAAATAAATAGATAAATAAATAAAGAGATTAAGGGAAAGATAGATAGAGAGAGGGGGAAAGATAGAAGGAGGGGGTGAGTGCACGGAAGCGATAACGCTAATCAGTTTCAATCAAACATAATGAAAGGATGAAAAAAAGGAAAGTGCTTCTTAATCAATAGTATTCCGTAGAAAGATTTCAAGAACATTCAGTAAATAAGACCTTAGAGTTGGCTTATCACAATATAAATTTAGAAATCTCTTCCTTCCGGTAACACATGCGGTGTTCAGAAAGTTTGGCGCTTCTTTCTCTAATTTCTGCAGATACCCTTGGGAGAACCCCGTGTAGTACATAATTATGAGAACCAGTCCGAAAGGAAAGAATTTGTTAAATTTAGTTTGGTTCGTTATAGAACAAGCCTTCTCAAACTTTGTTAAAATTCTTGTCGACATTGTATGGGTTCAGTTGGTTTGTTCTTCACAGAATCCACTTGGTTAATTCTAATGTGTGGGTTCCTTTGATATAAGTTTCCATTTCAAATTGTTTTCTTTCTTTTACTCCTTTAATAAATTTGATGATTTTAATTACTTAAAACATTTATGTTTAACCCCCTCTAAAGTTTTCTATTTTAAAGATTTTGGCATTGTTTTTTTTATTCCTCTAATTGATTTATTGATTTTTACTTACTTATGATCAAAACTCTCTGACATTGAATTTTCAACTCCCACCTCTCTCAAGCAATATCTTTAAAAACTAATTTTTACACCACTCGGAGGTTTTTTTGTTTTTTTTTTGGGTTTTTTTTTGCTAGTAAATATAAAGACGCAAAGACCTAATATACATTTTTTGCAAAGTATTACGCTTTTATTCTTGGCAATATACTTTTAATGCTGTGGAGTTCCGTAATAAATAATATCTAATAATATTTGTTTTGACTGTTTCTATTTCCTAGGGTACATTTTGTTGAATGCATTTCTTCGAGTTACGTCACGCGTCATGACATCTTCGCGTCTGCGGATCGCGACTCGTCTTTCAAAAATATAACGTTGAACAAATACAGTTTACACAACAAAAAAATTTTTATAAAGATTTTTTATCCCCTGTCATCTGTAAAACATCAATTTCTTCACCCATTAATACATCCTGCTGAAGGTTTAAAGAAACCGAAACGTTTAAGCGTCGATAAATAAATTCATCTCATTTTTGGAACACTTGTTTTTTCAAATTTCTTATATATATATATATATATATATATATATATATATATATATATATATATATATATTCTGTCCGTCTGTGTGTTTTGTAAGTGAATAGTTTGCAGGAAAATATGTTTTATTTCAAAACAAATTTTTAGAGTGCGAGATGACAATCGGTAATCAATTTTGCTTTTCAGATGTTTTTCAGGTAGTTTCGTGGATGTATTTCATATCCAATTCATAATTTCCAATATATCTTTATTTCTCTCAAGAAGGAACTCTGCATGTGTCTGATGTCTGTTTTTACAAACCATGTCAGTAACATTACAGGTAATAATAAATTCCTGTTATCTTTTATTTAAATTAAATTCAAATCAACTTTTTTATTAAAAATTGTTAGGGTGTATTTATCTATAGGCGATACTATCTGCCTGTATGCAGTATCCAAATAGAGATCATCTCCATTACTCCCGGGTCCACTCTGACCCGAAGTGGTTGTATCTGTTAGGGTCCCATCTATGGCTTAGATAATAAAAAAATGAGTTTAAAATGTGTTAAAAAGTGTTTACAAATATTGAATACTCATCAAAAATGAATAAAACAAAACGTCTTCGGAATAAGATAACCCAACAAGCGTTGATATGCTGTAAAATCCAACCAAACAACTAACCAATAGAGATCAGGAAATAAAGTAGATACATTTTTGATACGCATCTGTGTGCTTGTAGTAGCACACACACACGTGCACATGCCACACACATTAGCATACATCTTTTGATATTTCAACCATTTTGTTTTCCTTCAGTTATTTAGTCATGCGTAAAAGGAAACATTATTTTAAAAAGTCTCCCATGTGGAAACAATAGAAGCACTCAGAACGTTCACCCGAAGATATTTGCCTCGTATCCTACTTGTACGTGTTAGGCACAAGGCACTATTAACGTGGGACCATCCACAAGCCGAAGCTCATGGGTGGTAGGCACAACACATGCGTCGATCTCGTAGGCATTCCCGCTCGAAGGGGGCGTCTCAAGCGCTGGGCAATAAACCCAGCCCTGCCCTGCCCCTTTAAATCAAGGGGGCAGGTATTGCCTGGCGGGATAGTCCCCTGGGATCGACGCTGTTAATTTTATTACCTAGCCACTTCAGAGGCCGAAGAAAGCAAGAAAATAAGAAGAGTTAGAATAAAGTCATCTTTTTCTTATGAAAAGAAGCAGATAAATTAGTTCCTTGTAGACATTCATGAGTTTAATAAACTGGATGCTTATTGAAAGCATCCCACACCCAACAACTCCACCATACCTCCACAACACCCTCACCACACATACACTGGATAAACTCCCATTTAATTAAACTATTCCATTTAGATTTAAACGTTAAATATTTTTCGAGTAAAACGGATATTCGATTTATAACGGGAAATTTCAACTTTGTCAAATGAATTGACAAATATTTGTCCAGACAATTTATTACATATATCAATGATCGATAATGCGAGTTAGTTGGGTTTTACGGCAAGTGAACCATTGTTGGGTCATTTTATGCCGAATTTTTTTGTTTTTCTTATAGGAAATTCAATTTTTTCATTCTCAATTTTTTAAAAACATATTCGATTATTTTTTTTCTATTTGACCAATAGGAGTAATGACGATAAAGGGGTACCTCACACTCCCCAGAGCCCCAGAATTAAAACCTCGCCATTAGGTGTGTTAAGTATCTGGCAGCCATACTTCGTTCCAGATGTAATGAATAAGTAAGCAAGCCAATAAGAATCCAGTGTTAACGTATTCCTTGTAAGTCCTTCGTCCGAGAGAATCCAAATGTCAATGAAATAACTCAGAATGGTATGTCTATTAATACAGCAGAAGCAGCAGCAGCAGTGCCAGTGATTGGACAATAGAAATCCTTCTCAGGTCACGTGTTTATAGGCGAGTCTATAAGTAGGAGTGACCATTTACCTGATGCCTTATATCCAAAAACTGCAACAAGGTGCAGTTTAACTTCATATCCAGTGCACTAAGACCCGCAACAACCACTTTTTAGTACATGTATGATAAAATAGGTTGGTTTTTTTTCATAAGAGCAATAGGATTGAGACAATCATATAGCTGCTATGGCTTAACGTGACCAGTCGATTAATCAGAGGGAGCCTCTCCGACTGCCCGTCTAGCCTAAGTAAGACACAAAGTGAAGTGTTGTATATCATGGACTGCTTAGCTTATGTCCTTAAGCATCACGGCCAACAGGTGCTCACATTAGGGGATTTTTACCCTTCCACAGATGTGTAGTCAGCGTATTCTACTGGCTGGCGGAATCGATATTGTCTTTGGCCAATCATTCATAATATAACAGGATGCAACAACAGAAGATCGATTGAAAGTTTAAAAAAAATCTTGAAAATAACTGTCCCGGTTCGAGTATTTAAACTTTTTTTTTTCTGCTGATAGATAAAAAAGAAAGCATTTTACTTAGTTCTAAGTGTTCTATTCAGAACAACTTGGCTCATTTTCTATACATCTTTTGTTGTCCAATATCTTAATCTTAGTTATTTTAGCATGATCTTTTGAAAAATTTTGTTTTTTCGGGCTTCCGTATTGTCTCAAGTATTGGGATGAAGTATTTTGTTTTCCGATTATTGTTTCATCCTAGTTTTTATTAACACTAAAATTTCGGTTGATTTTTAGATTTTCCTATGTGCAATGTTGCGTGCGGCAATTTTAGAAGTAGATGAATAACTTTTATTTTCTTCATTTAATGGAAAAGAAGAAAAGTACAAAATGAGTTTAAAACATGTTAAATACCCAACAATAATGAATAAAACAATAACGACTTCGGCTTAAAATAACCCAAAAAGGGTTGACATGCTTTGGTTGGTTGGTTAGTTGGTATTTTCGGGATGTCAACCCTTGTTGGTTTATTCTATGCCGAAGTCGTTTTTGTTTTATTTAATATTGTTGGATATTCAATATTTTTTAAAACTCATTTTTGTTTTAAACATATTTGGTAAACTCATTCTTTTATCTATTTAACCCATGGATGGGACACTAACAGGCACTACCACTCCGGATCACAGTGGGTCTGGGAGTAATGGCAACTCCCCAGAGCTCCATATTTGAGACATCACCACTAGATGTAGTTTAGCATCATATCCAGAATACTAAGACCCTCAGCTACCGCCTTCTAGCACCTATATGATAAAAAAGGATTGCAATAAGAGCAATACGATTGGGACATTGAAATGACCAGTCGAATGATCAGCGGGGATCTTTACGACCGCCCGTCCAGTACAAGGGCCAAAGTGTAGTGTTGCATGTCACCCTCAGCTATCAGAATTCCTTCCTTAAGCATAACGGGTCACCACCCACGGTCAACAGGGAACCTCATTGGGATAGGGGTGCTTAGCCCTCTGCAAGGGTGTAGTCGGCGTATTTTACCCCAGCCGACGGGGCCTAGATTCACATGAAGATAGGCCAAAGAATGTATCAGTCGAAACGTTGCATTTAATTGTTAAAAAATCGACGAGGTGGCCTATGTCGGTATCAGCCAGACAGTGGTATTATCCCCTTTTCACTAGACCGAGGAGATTGATTTTGCATATGAGGTGGCGATACACCTATTATCAGCTCCCCACTTTACCGCACAGATCCCCGTGCTACTTTATATGCTGAGTTGGCGACGCCAGTATCGAACCTTGTGATTCCTAGGCAAGTGCTCTAATACGACTGAGCTAGACCGGACATATAGTAAAATAGTAAACAAAAACACCCAAAAAATAAACAGCTGAAGACAATAGTCCAAAATATATAAACATTGCATAATTTAGAAAATGTAAGAAGGCCGAAAGTGTATCAGTCGGAATATTGTAATTAAAGACTAAGAGAGAAGTCATTGCCTAAAAAAAAAATATGAATTAGAAAATTATAATCCGTACAATAAAAGTTAAGCGCACAGGGTGCATGGTATATGTTGTGGGGTTTTAAGGGGTCAAATCAGAACAAAACGATGGGTAACAAATGTAGGAATATGTATTAACAAAAGAGTAGACAATTACAGTACAGAGAAGTGGGAAATACGTCCGACAATAGAGTTATGAGCTGACTCGCATTGGCTTACGCTTCAAGCCATAATTGTCCCTGTTACTTATAGTAACCGTCGGCGCATTCCATTAGTCTATAGGGTATATCACCTATAACAGTATAATAGTTAGGGAGCAAGGCTAGCAGATTATTAGTAGAAAATTCGATTCAACTGGGTGCTCATATTTCTAGCCTTGTGTCAAACTAAGCTAAGATTACTAAATGACAACACAATTATTCATCCAACGAGAATCGACTCACAACTGACGAACTGGCCAACGTCACTATACGACAGGTACATATTAATATTTTATTGAGTCTCAGTTTAACACATAACTACAATTGTCGGGGATCCAGGGGATTGAACTCATTAACGATGGTATATCTTGGCGCTTTAAGCAGAGAGCAGTATTAGTCCGTTCGAAAAAATTACTAAAACTCATTGCTAATTATAATGAAATTAAGAATTCACCATAATTCAAGCTGGAAGCGACACTTTTGGAGATTTTTCTGTTTTTCTTTCTTTTTGGATTTTTTTTTTCAATAATTTGTGTTGAAGATAATTACTGCGTTGCTATCTTAATTTGTACAAATGTTTTTTTTTCTAATTGAAGATTTCCATGATTATATGCATAAAATTTTTGAAAGGATGAAAAAAAAACAAAAACAAAACGTGACGGTCAAATAAATCTTGAATAATTTTTAGTATTTCTTTTAAGAAATCATAGAAATCAATATTCAAAAAAAAAATAACAACGTCTGAATGACGAGTATATCCAATCAACGGGATGGAGATGTATTCTGTCTCTCAAATGTGGCTTTTCCAGAATGTATTTTGAATATCCCAAGAGCCGGTTACGTGGCCTTGATGCGACTTAGCAATCAATATTCTATTAAAAGTAACTTTTCGTACAAATTTATACGCGTACGTGTACAGATGAATGTACGCCTTGTCGGCTGGGGCTGTAGATTACAGTGACTGCACCTCTGCAGAGGGGTAATACGTTTGAAGGCGGATTTGGGATTATCTAAAATGTCAATCATAATCCAACACGGGTATGGAGAATTACCCACCTCCGATTTTAATTCTAACGAACTTTATCTAAAATTCTAACTACAAGTACGTTCACAATTTATGACTGCTCTGAAATTGTAACATAAATAAACTACCTAGGGAAATTGTTCCTTAGTCACTTTCAAATTACTCACTTAACACTCTTACTCATGTGTGTCTATGCAATTGTCAAAAAAATTATTAAAAAAATTTGATTTTTATTTGTTTTATTCAGAAAACCGAGTCTTTTCGGTAAAGTGTATTTGATAGTTGTTTACGATTTACCTCATTAATGTTTTTCCATTAAATTTCTTATTATGTCCAATGCATTTTTATAGTAAAATCATTGTCCAATGCATTTTTTATAGTAAAAATCATTGTCCAATGCATTTTTTATAGTAAAAATCATTGTCCAATGCATTTTTATAGTAAAATCATTGTCCTGCATTTTTATAGTAAAATCATTGTCCATGCATTTTTATAGTAAAAGTAAAAATCATTTCCAATGCATTTTATACAAAAACTCATTTCCAATGCATTTTTACAAAAGTTATTTTCACTACATTTTTATATAAAAATCATTGTCCAATGCATTTTTATAATAAGCTGCTGTTAAGGTTGCCAATTTCTTTTCTAGTTCGCCTTACTATGTGCCTATGTATTCTCAGTGGGGCAAAGGTCTGGTAACTTTCTATCAAGGACAAAGACTGTCACCCAAACAAAGTTATTGTTCCTTTAGCTGTGTGTGGTGAAATATTATCTGGTCGGAAAATGGTCTCTTGCCTTTTATTTCCTCTACATATTTTCTCCACAGTTTGAATCAACAGTTTTTGTACCCATTTCCATTAAGGAATTTCTTGCATTGTACCAGCTTTTCAACGCGAAATGCTGAAACATACCCTATATTAAAATATGTCAGACAGAAATGAAACATTGTCTATCATACTTATATGAACTTCTTTATAATTTCTTACTTTAACCGTTACGTTTAAATAATACACTACATTGCAAAATGAATAGGCCAACCAATTTATTTCGTAATATGATATGAATAGGCCAACTTATTTATTTTGTAATATTCATATGAATAGGCCACCATTAATCATGTAATATCATATGAATAGGCCAATCTATCATTATTTGATATCATATGAATAGGCCAATCTATTCTTATGTTGATATGAATAGGCCACTATTTTCTTTGTAATATCATATGAATGGCCAACCTATTCATTACGGTATATCATATGAATAGGCCAACTATTCATTATGTATATCATATGAATATGCCAACCTATTCTTATGTAAATATCAATATGAATAGGCACCTATTCTTTACATATGAAATGCCAATCTATCATTATGTGTATATCATATGAATAGGGCCAACCTATTCATACGTCATATCATATGAAATAAGGCATCTATTCATTATGTGATATCATAGAGATGCCAACTATTCTTTATGTAATATCATATGAAGTGTCCCAACTTTCATTACGTAAGTATCATATGAATAGGCCAACCATTCATACGTATATCATAATGAATAGTCCTACCTATTCCTTAATGTAGATTAATATAATTCATTTATTATTCACAACATTACAAATGAAAGGCAACGATATTACTGTTCATTGTGTAACTCTGGATTGGTTGGAATATTTGGATTATAAGATGTGCTCTAGGAATGCCCACTAGATTTATAGACTAGCCAAGGTCACGTGATTTGACTCTTGGCCAATCACTAGCAATACTACTGTCGGGCCTGATAGAATACTTTAAGCTCCCCCCACATTGGTCATATTAACTGCACTCTTTGAAGGACGGACACAGACATGGAATTGCCGGCTTTACCATACTTCGGAATGACTTATACGTATTAACCAGAGCAACAAAAGGATTCATTATCAGAGGCCCTATAACCTATACTGAAGAACACTTTAGTACAGTGGTTCATTTCAAAGGGACTACTATGATTCTCTAGGAACTGAGAACCTTAGTGACAACACAGAAAGGTATTCATATCAGGGACTCTTTTATCAACGGATCCAATTCCACTGGATAAACGCTTCTGCTTTAAAGGCCAAGGATGGCCTTAAAATCGTACATGGAAT
>CM042145.1:27144388-27154388 GCA_023376005.1 Doryteuthis pealeii | reverse complement strand
ACACTCATATATATATATACACACACACACAACACACACACATATATACACACACACACACACATATATATACACACACATATATATATATATATATATATATATATTATATATGAAGGGAATAGAAATTCATGTATTATGAATTATTCTATTTTCCTGTTTATTCATATTTGCTTTTAAAGATTTTTACTCGCTACACTCAACGCTGTTGATTCTTTTGCCCTCTTCCCTCACCCCACGTTTTACTCTCCCTCCTTTAACATTTCTTTTTTCTTTCCTTTTTTTCAGGTGATCAAATTATGCCTCCTCGTAATCAGATAACTTTTGCTCTGGTAGGCTTCTTGAATAAAGTGAAATTTCAAGTGCAAATATCTTTAAAATTTTCCCAGGAAAGAAATGTTTTGTTTTTTTTTTACTTGAATTAATGAATGCATTATGTATTCATTGCCTCTCCATATATTCCCATTTTCATCTTATTCTACATTTCACAGATGTTGTAACGGTTATCATGGGGATTTTTTTCAGAAGACGAACAATCCTAAAGAGCGCCATTTTCCCCCAATACACATTTTAATCTCATTATTATTATTCACAGTTTTTCCTTAATGTTCTGATTTGTGCAATTCATGGAGTCGAATCCATCCCTTATACTTGGAGATCCCATGGTGCATGATTTATTTGATACGGCCAGTTTAGCTCAGCTGGTAGATTATCCGCCTTGGAACCACAAGGTTCCGAGTTCGATACCGCCACCCCGCCAACTCAGCGCATGAATAGCTTAGCTTCTGTGCAGTAGAGTGGGGAGTTGATGGTATGTATGACGCTCCACCTCAAAAGCAAGAACGATCTCTCTGTTCTATGCTAGCGAAAAGGGGATAGACTCCCTCGCTGCCACTCCACCTACTTTACTTACTTTATATATTTACCAAACCCTTCCACACGAACAGGATGTGACACAAGGAATTTAACAGGTTTGAATTCAGAGTTTTCCTTTTTAGTTAGAGACTCGTGATGTAATGATTACCTTGGTATGGCAACCTATCTAGGAGAAGGAAAACTCTGAATTCAAAACAAAGGGGCTCTCTTCTCGTTAGTCAAAACTACTTGGGTAGATCCTCCTCTCCCTCACCCTTTTCCTCCTCCTAGACTAGTTGCCTAACCAGGGTTACAGAGCCTAGTCTGCCCTACTATTTACGCATAGCTAGATGGAGAATAGTTGGATGCATACCTTTCCCAAGGATATTAGCGCTATTTGCTATTCAGGCAGCCGCGTCCAGGATTTGAACACGTGTCACCGTGTCCATTTCATACGACCGTAACCATTACACCTGGCGACTGATAGGTATAAGTCGGTAGAGTGACCTATTTTTGGTATCAGACGGGCAGCGAGGGAGTCTATCCCTTTCTCACGATCACTAGATAAGGGAGATTGTTTTTTGCGTCTGAGGTCGAACGCCACACCTACCATTCTGTTCAAATAAATTCCTATTGTTATTGCAATCCGAGTCCTTCTCAATTGTAATGAACCTAGCATCAGTTTTTGTGGGTGGTAAGAGAGCTGCTGTGAGCGGTTTAAAGTAGGCAAAGAGTTAAAACCGTAACCGGAAATCATTTTTTTCGACGTTTCAATTCATTCCCTTTGTTTAATGTTATTACGATAAGCGTATCCGTATTCCAGTAGGAAACTCTTTGTCTGTCTGAGTGTATGTCTGTATATGCCTGTATGAGTGTGTTTTGCATGTGTGTGTTTGCATGTGTGTGTGTTGTTTTATCGTGTGTGTCCGTGTGTGTGTGTGTGTGTGTGTGTGTGTGTGTGTGCCAGTGTGTATGTCCTTGTATATATAAGGTGTGTCAAAAAAGTATCGAGATTTTTTTGTACTTTTTGACACACCTTGTATTCTGAAAAAAATAACGTTCCATTCATTGTTCATTTCTATCTTGGTAAATACAGCTTCAAACTCGGCACTTTTATGACACAACTTGTATTCTGAAAAAAAATTAATGTTGCATTCATTGTTCATTTCTATCTTAGTAAATACAGCTTCAAACTCGGCACTTTTATGACACACCTTGTATTCTGGAAAAAAATTAACGTTGCATTCATTGTTCATTAGAAATGAACAATGAATGCAACGTTAATTTTTTTAATTAGTAAATACAGCTTCAAACTCGGCACTATTATGACACACCTTGTATTCTAAAAAAAATTAACGTTGCATTCATTGTTCATTTCTATCTTGGTAAATACAGCTTTAAACTTGGTAAATTTTGACACACCTTGTATTCTGAAAAAGTTAATGAATGGAACGTTTTTCTTTTTTCAGAATGCAAGGTGTATCAAAAAAGTAGAAAAAATATCGATACTTTTTTGACACGCCTTGTATGTTGGTGGGTGCTTCGAACATTTTTTTTCCTTGTAAATATTTATAAACCTACCTAGTTTTTTTTGTTGACATTTCGTATTTCCCCAAACTCAAACCGTTTTCAAATGACTGTCTGTTTTTCCCCCTGAATTTTATATCTATTCCCGTTCTGGGATTTGTTACCTCTACAAACATCATAAAAAAAACTCACCAAGAAAATTCTAACACTTATTCTTATCATTCATTTGTTATTTTCTTTATTTTCCTAAAAAAAACTCAAGTACTCAAATCCTTTACTGTATTTTCACATCTGTCACGTTTTTCTCTGGGCACAGAAAACGTCACCTATTAAATCAGTCGCTGTCTATTTTCTCTTTTCGTTTTTAATCTCATCTAAATTTTCTCTTGCCCCAGCCTCAGGGGATGAATATAGAAATTGCATATCTAGGGTTGTAGTGAAGCTAACCAATACTTGCTCGCCTCATGTCTTCGATACACTAGCTAATATATATATATATATATATATATATATATATATATATATATATATATATAGTGGGGAAAATAAGTATTTCACCCCTTGCTGATTTTCTATGTTTGCCGCATGATGTATAATTTTGAGAGTGAGAGATAGAATATAATTTTTTTTTTTAGAAAATCACATTATATCAATGTTTTAACATTTATTTGTATTTTATTGACAAAATAAGTATTTCACCCCATAGCAAAATATAACTCAGTACTTGGTGAAGAAACCCTTGGTAAGCACAGCGGCCAGGCGTTTCCTGTAGTTGGCTACCATGTTTTTACAGATCCCAGGGAGGATTTTTGCCCACTCGTCTTTGCAGATCCTTTCAAAATCCTTAAGGTTTGTAGGTTGTTCGAAAATTTGAAGCTTTAGCTCCCTCTACGGATTCTCTAAAGAATTAAAGTCCAGAGACTGACTAGGTCACTCCATTACCTTAATGGGCTTCTTCTTGAGCCATTCCTTTGTTGCCTTAGGCGTATGCTTTGGGTTATTGTCATGCTGGAATACCCAAACACAACCCATCTTCATTGTCTTGGCTGGGGCAATGAGGCTTTCTCTTAATATTTACCTGCACTTGGCCTCATCCATCTTTGCCTCGACCCGATGTAGTCGTCCTGTCCCTTTAGCAAAGAAGCCGTCCCAAAGCATAATGTTTCTACTACCATGCTTAATGGTTGGGATGGTGTTGTTGGGATCCAAGTCAACTTTTTTTCCTCTAAACATGATTTATACTGCAGAAGAATAAGACCCCTACCCATAATGGAGTCACCCGTTAGCCGTGGGTGGTGACCCTGTGATACCTAAGGACGGGATTCAGGTGGCTGAGCAGTGTATGACTTGAATGACTCCACTTTGGCGCTTACTTTGGCTAGATGGACGGTTGGAGAGGCCCCACCCGATCAATCGACTGATCACGTCAAGCCCCTATATTCTAGTCGCGACCGTATTCCTCAATTGCTCTTATGGCAAACCCCTTGTCCTTTTTATCATATATGTGCTAGAAGGCAGTGGTTGAGAGTCTTAGTGTCCTGTGTATGCCGAAACTGCCTCTTGTGGTGAGGTTCCAATTCTGGAGCTCTGGGAATTGCGAAGTACTCCTTCATCGCCATTAGTTCCAGGTCCACTCTGACTCGGACTGGTAAATAGGGTATAATCTATGAGCTAAATAGATTTAACAAATGAGTTTAGAAAAAAATTGTCTAAAAAATTTTGAAAAAGAATGAATACCTAACAAGAATGAATAAAAAAAAACATTTTTTGGCATTAAAAAAAAATCTAGACGGGTTGAAATGCCATGAAATCCAACGAAGGACTACTAAAAGTTTGATAGTAACTGACTGGTTATTAAAATGAAGGTTTTCTGAGTTCTTTGGGATTTATCGGAGTTTTAACAATGAGGTAGGTCAAACTAATTAAAGGTAAGTTTGGAAATGTCTTGAAGTTTCCATGACAAAAACTGGAAGGATGGAAAAACTCGACAAATAAAAAGATGTTTGAAGACAAGTGCTTTTAATGGCTACTCTATTTCAATCTTCCAAAATGTTAATGCCCATCAAGAATGAAGAATATAAAAACGTTTTCGGCATAAAATAACCTAACCAACCAACCAACCAACCAACCTACCAGCCAAATGTTTGAATATCAAAATACACAACATAAGGGGGGGGGAGCTTTACAACCTCAGCAAGTACTAAAATCAATAACTGTATTTCTGTATTGGATTTTTCTCATTTTTCTGCTAATAATAACAAAGACAAAAAAAGGGGGATGATGATAATAATAATAAAATTAACAATAACAAAATAATAACAATTGTGACCGATTCATTGTTTGAAAGTAGAAAAAGAAAAAGAAAGAAAGAAAGAAAGAAAGCAAAAGATGGAAATGTAAATCGTCCGATGGCTTGAGTTGTGAGTAGAGTCAAAACAGATGGTCGCAATAATAAGGCCACACAATATGAGGGGAATGTATGCGAAGAAATCGAAAGTAAATCTCAAGTGGTTAGGAGACCACCCGGTGAGTCCACTTGAGTTGACTGTGATTGTTGGAAACAGCCTTTTGATATAACCAGACTGATGGCACAGAGAAAGATGATCAGGAAGTCGGTTGACAATGATTATCTTGGGCCCTTGAAGAAAAAATGTTATTATTTTATTTACTGATAGTTTTCAATTAGATCTGAAGATCTGAAGATTGCATAGGCAAGAAACTGTCAGTAACAAGGTGTTGACTCCATGTCCATACTACCTTATCTTAAATATAAATTCTCTGTCAATAATATTCAGCTCTGTCAACCAATAAATATAGCACACATATTATCTACAATATATAATATATATATATATATATATATATATGTGTGTGTGTGTGTGTGTGTGTGTGTATGTGTGTGTGTGAAGAATAAATATGAAAATAAAAAAAAGTTTTTTGGCATAAAATAACCTAAGGGTTGACATACGTAAAATCCAACCAACCAAACGTTTGAATATTTGAAAATACACCAAAATCCCTTTGTACTGTAGAACAGCATTGGTTTGGACTATCACGATTTGTCTGCAGTTAGACATTGGTCTTTTGCACAATTCCCAAATAAACAGCCTTCCAGCTCGCTCATGTTCACCATTACATTCCGAGCTCATAGGATATTACTTTTTGCGCCAGAAATATTCACTGACAATCATTGAAGTTCAAGTGATAGCAAGTTTTCCTAAAACTCTCTTCAGCATCCAATGATGATTTTGAATAATTCTGTCGTCTTCATGGTTTCCCTCCTTTTTAACTTTCTACACAAAGCTGTTCAGAACATTGCCAAGACTTCCATGGCTTGCGAGTTTAAATCAAATTCTTTAAATCTTAAGTTTTTTTTCGGCAATTGCCAAATTTATTTTCCAATTTTTCCTTTTGTTTTTATTTTTTCTGTTGTAATTCATCTTTATTTACTTTTTTTTCTAGTCTTCAAGTCTCTTCATGGCAGAATTAACGCATTCCTCAGTGCTGATGTATCTTTGTTTTTGTTTTTTTTTGTTTTTGTTTTTTTTTTGTTTTGTTCTTTTTTTCACATCGAGTGTCTTGACGTCACTCACCGGAAGACAGACACGTTGTCAGTACTAGCAAAACAAAAACAAAACAAAAAAAATACCCTCCGGGCGGTGTAAAAAATAATTTTTGAAAAATATTGCCTGTGGGAGGTGGGAAAATTAAATAAATGGAATAAAATCATTATATTTAAAAAAATGAATTACTTACTTAAAAAGCATCATATTTTCTCCACTCCACTGAGATATTTGTTTTGTTTTACGGCAGTAGGGACCCCCAAAAACGTTTATAAAATTTTCTGATTTAATCATTCGGAAACTTATCTTTAGAGAAAAATCTTAAAATCGTACGAGTAAAATATATTTTGTTCAGATTTCATGAAATTAAAAAAGGGGGTGTCGGTCTATTAAAAATATTTCCCCTAATATGTTAAAAAAAACTATTTTAAACATAAAATCATCTAAAGGTGAGTAAGTATCGAATTTTTTTGAGAAAATTTGACAATTAATTGATTTTTCATAGAATTTTAATATTTTCACGTAGTAATGATGCTGTATATGAATTAAATACTCATTGATAAACTTATTTAATTCCTGTAATGACTGTGATGTAAGCAGTGACGTAGTTTTCGTTACAGACAAATGGAGACCGATCTCCATTATTAATAGATGTCTTTTCTTTTCTTTTCTTCTTTTTATGGATATGTAAATATCCTTATTTGATTATGACGTACATTAAACTCTTAGGTAGGTAAGTAAAGAGTTAGCGATAAAGTATCTGGTATTTAGTAGGAAAGTTTGAAAGATGAGCGTGTTCGTCTTTCTTTCCTTTTGTTTCTTTTTCTTTTTATGGAAATATAAATAATAGTTTTTCTTTTCTTTTCAACACACGCCTTACACTCCTCGGTAGTTAGGTAGAGAGTGGAGTAGGGATGATGTGGAAGGTTAGGATTAAGGGGAGTGCTGAGTGGGGTATCGCGTAGGAAAGCTTTGAATGCAAACGTGCTGTTGGTCTTACTTTCTTCCTCTTTTTAAAAAACTTTTTATGTATATACAAGGTGTGTGATAAAAGTATCGAGATTGAAGCTGTATTTACCAAGAGAGAAATGAACAATGAATTGAACGTTATTTTTTTTTCAGAATACAAGGTGTGTCATAAAAGTATCGAGATTGAAGCTGTATTTACCAAGAGAGAAATGAACAATGAATGGAACGTTATTTTTTCAGAATACAAGTTGTGTTATAAAAGTATCGAGATTGAAGCTGTATTTACCAAGAGAGAAATGAACAATGAAATGAACTTTATTTTTTCAGAATACAAGTTGTGTCATAATAGTATCGAGATTGAAGCTGTATTCACCAAGAGATAAATGAACAATGAATGGAACGTTAATTTTTTTCAGAATACAAGGCGTGTCATAAGATTATAGAGATTGAGGCTGTATTTACCAAGAGAGAAATGAACAATGAATGGAACGTTAATTTTTTCAGAATACAAGGTGTGTCATAAGAGTATCGAGATTAAAGCTGTATTTACCAAGAGAGAAATGAACAATGAATGGAACGTTATTTTTTTTTCAGAATACAAGGTGTCTCATAAGAGTATCGAGATTGAAGCTGTATTTACCAAGAGAGAAATGAACAATGAATGGAACGTTATCTTTTTCAGAATACAAGCATAAAGTATCGAGATTGAAGCTGTATTTACCAAGATAGAAATGAACAATGAATGAAACGTTATTTTTTTCAGAATACAAGGTGTGTCATAAAAGTATCGAGTTTGAAGCTGTATTTACCAAGAGAAAATGAACAATGAATGAAACGTTATCTTTTTTCAGAATACAAGGTGTGTCATAAAAGTATCGAGATTGAAGCTGTATTTACCAAGAGAAATGAACAATGAATGAAACGTTATCTTTTTCAGAATACAAGGGTGTCATAAAAGTGTCGAGATTGAAGCTGTATTTACCAAGAGAGAAATGAACAATGAATGAAACGTTATTTTTTCAGAATACAAGGTGTGTCATAAAGTATCGAGTTGAAGCTGTATTTACCAAGAGAGAAATGAACAATGAATGGAACGTTATTTTTTTTTCAGAATACAAGTTGTGTCATAAAAGTGTCGAATTGAAGCTGTATTTACCAAGAGAGAAATGAACAATGAATGGAACGTTATCTTTTTTCAGAATACAAGTTGTGTCATAAAAGTATCGAGATTGAAGCTGTATTTACCAAGATAGAAATGAACAATGAAATGAACGTTATTTTTTCAGAATACAAGGTGTGTCATAAAAGTATCGAGTTTGAAGCTGTATTTACCAAGAGAGAAATGAACAATGAATGGAACGTTATTTTTTTTCAGAATACAAGATGTGTCATAAAAGCATCGAGATTAAAGCTGTATTTACCAAGAGAGAAATGAACAATGAATGGAACGTTAATTTTTTTCAGAATACAAGTTGTGTCAAAAAGTACAAAAAATCTGGATACTTTTTTGACACACCTTGTATATCATTCTCCTTTTCCCCGGGACGCACATCTTATACTCTGAGTTAGATAGTTAGGTTAATGGGACCCTAACAGGTACTACCACTCCGGGTCTTAGTGGATCTGGGAGTAATGGTAATGAATGCTTCCTTTAGGAAGTGATCCTCACTAATTATTTTTCTTGGCTGCAATTTGTATTTATTAGGAACATCTTTTGCTTGTTTTGAAAGGTTTGATATATTTAGACGTGTTGTATATTTTTTGTCTTAGGGTAATTCCATGTCAAATCCTCCAGGCCATGTCACCCACCCCTTTCAATTGTTCTGAAATTTTGTCCAAATGTGGATTATGATAAAGTTAGACAATCCCCCAAAGTTATGCTAAGATGCTTTTTTAAACCAATTTTTAGGAGTAGGGAAGCTCTAGAACTTATTTACAGACAAAAATAGATTACAAAAAGTCGCTATTTTTGGCGACCCCCACCAAATTTGCAGAGCTGAAAATCAACATAACTCCGCCAATTTTTGCAATTGGAAGCTCAAATTTTGGAGATTATCTAACGTCAACATAGTCTACATCTGGTGAAAAAATCAGAAAAATTGAAGCGGTTGTGTGACAATTTTAATTTTATCTGGATGATTTGACATGAATTACCCTGAATCTTTCAGCTAAGACTTGATAATGTGTATTATTTACATTGTTCGTACTGTTGCTCTCATCTTTATTGTTACTAGCAAATATATGCACCCTCCGGGTGCAATTATTTAATTTTTAATGTAATAAAATATCGTATTAAATTAGAAAGACTAATGAAACTAAATAAAAATGCAGATAAAAAGATTTGAAACGGAGGGAGTATAATCGAAAAATAGAACAACTGAAAATTACGCTTCCATCACTCTCGTCTTTCATTGTTATTTTTCTAATTTAAGTATTTAGTTAAAGAGGAAGTGAAGAATAAAATGACAGTTATTTTTCTTGTTAATGGATTTCATTTAAGATTCATTGAAGAGATTTTTGCTCATATTCATTAAAATAACACCAAATAGTTAAAAATCAATAATACTCAGCACATATTTATTAAAATTACATTTTTAATATCAATATGCAAATTAGCCTTCCCGTTCACATTGTAATCCGCTATTTGTTGTATATATAAATATAATTGCATGTTGTTAGTATGTAGATATGATTAACAGTCTTAATAATGTAAAACAATTTTATTAATAATTGAGGTTTAAATAAAAATAAAATCATTGAGAATGTGATGTCAATAACTAAGGGAATTGTCACTTGAGTAGTGATATAGTTTCGGTTACAGAGAGAAAAACACACAATCTACATTATAATAAAATATGCACAATGTTTCGGTAGAACCCACGGCGTAATGGATATAGGCGTTGGTTAATATAGTTCTAAGTGGAAATCAATTGATAAGAGTTGAAATATCTTTCAGGTTATAATTCGTTCAAAATATTTTATCCAGAATATCCAAAAAAATATTTAATATACCCAATCTAATTAATTAATTTGTAAATAGTAATCATTAATGTAGAACATTAGACAATGAAACATTCAGATAAAAA
>CM042145.1:27079388-27141888 GCA_023376005.1 Doryteuthis pealeii | reverse complement strand
GAACTGAGGAAGCTGTGGAACACGAAGGTGAATGTCGTACGTATTGTAATTGGTGCCCTTGGAATGGCACCCAAAGCTCTGGAAAAGAATTTGGGGAATTAGAAATCAGAGGAAAGAATCCAAACTACGGCACTGTTGGGATTTGCTAGAATACTCAGAAGAGTCCTGGAGACGCAGGAGATTACTGTCACACAGACTGCAGTGAATCACCAGCAAACACAAATATATATATATATATATATATATATATATATATATATATATATATATATATATGCAACGATATCTCTAAGCGTGGTATAGAAAACAGCATGGAGTACTAGAAAGTAATTATATTACATTGTTACCGCCATGACATGTTGTTATACAAACATATTCACCCAATTCTTGTATGGACTTTGCTTTCTTCATCCTTTCTTTCAAAGCATAAAACAATTTTCTTCTCTAATAAACAATTTTCTCTCCTTTTCTCTCTTCTGCATATTATTTAACAGCAGAGGGTCCTTTTTCATTCCCTTGCTGGCCACACCAGTATTATATCTACTCATGCGTGTGTGTCCATGCGCATGTAATATATATATATATATATATATATATATATATATATATATATATATATTTTGTGGGGGGGTAGCAAAGACATAAAGTCAACGGCACTTGGTGGCTATCACCCGTGTAAGAACAAATATATTCACGAGTCCGCCAAGAATAACTCTAGTTAATTAATATTTTTTTCCAAAAGAAGCGCACTTGTTATTCATATTTGCCAATATTAGTTTAGTACGTATTTACTAACCCATTCGCCACGTTTAGGGTGTGACACAAGGCCGCAGGTATGGGGTATCCAGCGAGGATTGAACTCAAGCTCAGCCGGTAGAGCGTGCAACTCGGAACGGTTCGGTTTCGATAGCGACCCTCGCCAACGCGTATAAGTAGCACGGATCTGTGCGGTAAAGTGAGGAGTTGATGATAGGTATGACGCTCCACCTCCGATGCCAAACCAATCTCCTTGGTCTAGCGCTAATAAAAAGGGGATAGACTCCCCGCTGTCTAGCTGATACCGACTTTAGGCTACCCTGACGACTTTACTTAATTATTCAGTTGAAATGAATCTGCGGGACTAGCTTGCTAAACATTACACCACGATGATACAAGGAGAACCAACTATAACCAAATTTAATAACAATATTTCTACAATACTCGATACTAATCACTACCAAACTGTAAGCTCCTTTTTACGTTTTACTACGTTACTACATTAAACTTAGACACAAACCCACAGTAATAGGGTCCCCAAAGAGGATCGAAATCGCCAAACCAGCGAATTGGTCTAACAATGTTATTACGAGAGTATCTTGCTATACCAGGCTTACCTTGGCAACAAGGTTAATGTATACATTAGAATAGTTGGTTGGTTGGTTGGTTGGTTGGTTGGTTTTACGGGGTGTCAACCCTTGTTGGGTTATTTTTAGACGTTTTGTTTTATTTCTTCTTGATAAGTATTTAAAAATTTATTAAACTCAATTTTTTCAAAAACATTTTTAATTCATTTTTTCTATTTAACCCATAGATGAGACACTAACAGGTACTACCACTCCGGGTCAGAGTGGCCCTTGGGTAATGGCAATGAAGGGGTACACCAAATTCCCCGGAAGTCCAGAATTAGAACATCACCACTAAATGCAGTTTAATGTCATACCCAGGACATTAAGACCCTCAGCCACAGCTTTCTAGCACATATATAATAAAAAGGGTTGGGGATTTGCAATAAGAACAATAGAATTGGAATAATTATATAGGTGCTAGAGCATATATGGGTAATTCCAAGGCCATGTCACCCATCCCCTTCAATATTTCTGAAATTTTGTACAGGTGTGGATTATGTTAAAGCTAGACAATCCACAAAATTTGAGCTTCCAATTCCAAAATTTGGCGGAGTTATGTCGATTTTCATCTCTCCAAATTTGAGGGGGGAGTCACGAAAAATGGCGACATTTTGTAATCTATTTTTGTCTGTAAAATGAGTTCTAGTGATTCCCTACTCTATAATTTGATTTATAAGACCATTTTTGCCCAGGAATCCAAAAACGTCAACTAATTTTAAGTTATTGATGATTTGATTTCATAGCAAGATCAATATCCGATGCGGCACTGCGTCTATGACAAATTTTTTCTATTATTATTTAAGATATAATGAACATTATTTGTACCAAATTTGACGAATCTGGCAAACTATTGTTATAAAGCGAGGCGTGTATGAAAATGAATATGTTGCTATTTGTTGATATTTCCTTCTGAATTGATTGCTTGATTGATTTTACCGGCATATCAAATCGTCTTGAATTATTGTATACCTAGTGGTTAAGGAATCGCTTTCATTGTACATTTGTATTTACATTTTTGTGTAGCTGTTTCTTAAGATTTTTTTGCACTCAGTCATATGATATTAAGAATTTGTATTTAATACACATAATCTGCCCACAGTTCTATGGTTTCAAGCATTTATATCTAATACCGATAATCATATGTTTTCAAAATGTTTTCAATCTAAAAATAATCATTGATTTGTATACAGTTCTGTGGTTTCAAGTAACTAAGATAAAAACTTAGTAGAAAATTAAAGTCTCAGGTAAGTACACTTAATGCAAATAATTTACAGTCATATGATATCAAATATGAATAATTTATAAATATATGTATTTTATCCATAGATGAGACCCTAACAGGTACTACCACTCTGGTTCAGTGTGGATTAGGGAGTAATGGCAATGAAGGACTCCTCCACTGGTCCCAGATCTCCAGATCTGGAGTGTCATCATCTGATGCAGCTTATATATTTACCAATGACCCGCACGAGCAGGATGTGACACAGGACCAGTTTTTTTTATGCGGAGTTTAACGGGTTTGAATTCAGAGTTTTCCTTCTCTTACACTGGTTGCCTAACCAAGGTTGATACTGTTAAGTTTCTGACCGCCATCCTTGGCCAGTTGAAAAGGACTTAATGTAAGTAAGTAAGTCCTGAGCTATAGAATCCTTTGGTAAGTGAATAAGTCCTGGGTTATGGAATCCTACATAGTGTCAAAGGTCCAGTGATATAATCCTATGTTCCGTCGTCCACGAAGGTTCAATAGTTGTGAGTAACTAAGATCAGAACAGCCGATATGAATAACAATATCAGCAGCAGGCACTACCAGTGATTGGCCAATAGGTTGGTCACATGATTATCGCGAGTCTATAAGTAGGAGTGGGCATCTAGCGCACACCTTATATTACAAAAATCTTGGGCACCTCATGTGGTGTAATGGTTAGCAAGCTAGATTAGCAGACCATTGTTAGTGAGTTCGATTCTCACTGGGCGCCCCATACTTCTGCCTTGTGCCGCATCTAAGCTAAGCTTAGTAAATAACTATATTACAAAAATGGGCACCTCAGTGGTGTAATGGTTAGCAAGCTAGATTAGCAGACCATTGTTAGTGAGTTCGATTCTCATTGGGCGCCCCATACTTCTGGCCTTGTGCCATATCTAAGCTAAGCTTAGTAAATAACTATATTACAAAAATCTTGGGCACCTCATTTGGTGCAATGGTTAGCAAGCTCGCTACGCAAACCATTGTTAGTGAGTTCGATTCTCATTGGCGCCCCACACTTCTGGCCTTGTGCTATATCTAAGCAAAGCTTAGTAAATAACTATATTACAAAAATCTTGGGCACCTCAGGTGGTGTAATGGTTAGCAAGCTAGATTAGCAGACCATTGTTAGTGAGTTCGATTCTCATTGGGCGCCCCATACTTCTGGCCTTGTGCCATATCTAAGCTAAGCTTAGTAAATAACTATATTACAAAAATCTCAACAGATACATAGACCTGACGAATCCTGTCCAGGGCAAAGGGGTTGGGTAAATACATACTGACATTTTTAAAAGATCTTGATGTGACTAGATGCGCAATATGTGTTAAGAATTCGCAAGTAAAAAAAGTTAGTTTCCCACTTGCTCTTACTTACAAAAATGCCATTTTCTTCTAAAATACGATAATTGCTAGACGTATTATTTAGATTTTTCGGACTATTGTCCTCACCTTTATTATTATATACACAAGGTGTCGGAAGATTTGCCGTCCAGCCTTCTTCAGGCGTTTCTTATCGAACTCGGGTGCCTTCATATCATAGTCGGGACCCTTCACGGAACTTTAAACCAAACTCTTTATTGATTAAATAAAGAGTTTGGTTTAAAGTTCCGTGAAGGGTCCCGACTATGATATGAAGGCACCCGAGTTTGATAAGAAATGCTTGAAGAAGGCCGGAGGGCAAATCTACCGACATATTGTGTATATAATAATAAAAATAAATTGTTCTCGTTCTGTTAACCATGACCGGGTACAAGTGTTAAGCTCCCGATTATAACATGAAGTCTTCCGACGTCGACAAGATACACCTAAAGAATGCCGGAGGGTACATCGACCGAAACGTTATCTCTTATTATAATGGAGATTGTGTGTCTGTCTGTCTGTCTGTCTGTAACCGAAACTATATCACTACTCAAGTCACAATTCCCTTATTTATTTACGTAACATTCTCCATGATTTAATTTTTATTTAAACTTCAATTATTAATAAAATTGTTTCAAATTATTAATACTGTTGACCTTATCTACATATTAATAACATGCAATTGTATTTATATATACAACAAAATAGCGGTTTACAGTGTTAACGGGAAGGTTAATTTGCATATTGATCCTAAAAATTTGATGTGCTTGGTATTACTGATTTCTAATTGTTTGGTTTTATCTTAATGAATATGAGCAAAAACCTCAGAGATAAATCTTAAAAGAAAATCTTAAAAGAAATACATTAACAACATGAAACAACTATAATTTTATTCTTTACTTCCTAATCAAAATATTAATAGTTAAAAATTTAGCCATGAAAGACAAAAGTGATGGAAGAGTAAGTTTCAGTTGTTCTATTTTTCGATTATACCCCCTTCGGTTTCAAATCTTTTTATCTGCATTTTATCTAGTTTCATTAATCTTTTTAATTTAATATAATTTCTTATTACATTAAAACTTAAATACTTACATCGGGAGGGTGCATATATTTGCTAATTATCAAGCCTCATCTAAGGAAAAATAATTGCAAATAATTGCAAACCGATTTTAAAATATTTATTCATGACTACAACACTAATTGTGAAAGTCGATACCAATGCAATATGAAATTGATTTTGTGGTCAGTGACCCAAACAATAATTCTGATGTGATATTTTTTTAAACTTTTTCACCAGCAGATAAGACGCAAACATGTAATGAAACATTATCTTCACCTTTACTAATAATTGGGTCCTGTCATAGTTTTATTGGACCATATGACATTTAGGCACCCCTTTTTGTTCTCGATTAAGAAAGGACGTGTTTTTCATTTACATCGTCAATATCCGGTTGTTTTAATAGACGATTTTTAAATTTTTTTAAAATTATAAAACTAATCCCTAACACTAACCCCTAACCCTAACCCTAACAAACAACCGGATATTGACGATGTAAATAAAAAAACATGTCCTTTCTTAATCGAGATAAAAAAATGAGTGCCTAAAGGTAATATGGTCCGTTTTATTAAACTTGTTGACTGACAGATATCATATATGTCGTGTAACACTCATGTCTGTCCATAAAATTGGCAAAGGAAACTACACAATGCCTGGAATAATAAAATTGGCAATCTGTATATTTACTATAGTTTTTGGTTGGATTTCACGGCATGTCAACCCTTATTGGGTTATTTTATGCCGAAGACATTTTGTTTTATTCATTCTTGTTGGATATCAATTTTTTTCAAACTCAATTTTTTAAACATATTTTGAATGCTCATTTTTATCTATTTAACCCATAAATGGGACCCTAACAGGTACTACCACTCCGGGTCAGAGTGGACCTAGAAGTAATAGTGAAGAAGGGGTACTCCACATTCCCTATAGCTCCAAAATTGGAACTTTATTATTAAATACAGTTTATATTTTGGGCATAGGGTTTTTAATAAAGAATAAAGAAAAATATGAAGTATTGCTTAATTATTTCAGACACCCAGCCTACCAGAAGGACGAAAGTCCAGAAGAAAAGGGTGGCCGCTGATGGAGCAGAACGAGTAAGAGCCCATCTCCTCTCCTCTTTTCTCTCGTCATTTATATACCCGAGACAAATGAGTATATAACAGTTCTCAGAACTGGTAAGTTTTTTGTTGCATAGTCTCGGTGCTTGGAGCCTGACTGAATTAAGCACCTTGTCGGTATTACATACATTACACTGATTGTATCCCATATTTCGTATTAGTAACGAATATATATATATATATATATATATATATATATATATATATATATATAGATAGATAGATAGATAGATAGTTATAGAGAGGAGGTGATGACGCTAATCAGTTTCAATTGAACATAATGAAAAGATGAAAAGATGAAAATAAGGAAAAATGAGTGAGAGAGTTAAATCAAGAGTATTATACATTTTAGATATTTAATTTTCATTAAAATGACCAAAATTTGAACTTCCTACAAAATTAATTTAAAAAAAAACATTTTTAAGTTTTTATTGTTGTTGTTTTTTTGGGTTTTTAAAAAAAATAAAATAAGCAAATCATTATAAAATTTAGTCCATATTGAATAAAGTGCTGAAAATTTCGTTGAAATTTAACAATTCCCTGACATTTGGTAATTGTTTTAAAACTTTAAAAAATTAACATTTTTTTATTACGTCTCTTTAGTTAATTTTGATACATATATTGTAATGAGAAACGATAACTCCGATTGACTTAGGAAAGTTTTATTCTACTTAGAATAATTGGTACACTTATTGAGAGTTTATATAGTTTAGTATTCACTAGAGAATTCTCCAAAGGTGAAGTAATCATAAAATCATTAAGCAAAAATGCATTGCAAGGTTGTTTATCGAATGAGGACGTATTATTTAACATGCGCAATTTTATGAAAATACCAAAATTGGCAACGTTTAACGTAAAAATAAATCATGATCAATATATTTGACACCCGGGCAACGCCTGGTAAATCCGCTAGAATATATATAATATATATATATATATATATATATATATAAATATATATATAGTCATTCACAGACACCATGTTTCGGCGTGTCACGTTTCCTGAGTGTGGCTAGATTTTGCAAGCTGCATTTGGTCGGGATAGAAACCAGACTGATTTCCCGTCAGTCCGGCGTCTTAACTGATTGGCCATCAGCCACCTGCAGGGAAGGGATAGATTTTTTAAAACTATTAAATACAGATATAGGTATATATGTTACAGCCGTTAAAGTGGAGCCTGGCAATTTTTAATTTAATTTACGACCGACAATCAAATTATTAGCCTAGATACACACACACACACACACACACACACACACACACACACACACAAACACACACACTCACACACACACACATATATATATATTTGACTCTTAAGTCAATTAACCACTATATATATATATATATATATATATATATATATATATATATATATATATATATATATATATATATATATGGTTCATTGACTTACGAGTTTGATTCATTCCGCTCGTAACTCAATTTCCTCGTTTATAAAATCAATTTTTCCGATTGAAATAAACTGAAATGCCATTCATCCGTTCCACAAAAACATTCTAATTTTTGTACGTTTTTTTTCTAAATAAGAAAAATAGCAGTATATTGTATAAAAACATAATGAAACAGAATGTGATGAATTATGTGCCGTACTTTGTTTCAATGTTAACTTTTTTATTAATTTTTTTTCTTTGGCTTAATAGATTCGGAAACTTAAATGCTTTTTGTGAACTTAATAACCTAAGCGTATATAAATCTCACTCACAGCTCAAATTTTAACTCGCACCACAAAGCAAAAATCAACCGATTGAATACGCAGGTTAATAATTCTTTAATATTTAATGTATAAATTCTGTTTCAAGATCCATACGCAGGTTAATAATATACGAAATATTTAAACTTATTTTTTATAAAATGTTACATGTCACTGAATATTCTCCATAAATTTTGAAACCGTAAGCGTCTCTTAAATTTTCAGAAAATATTTTTTTTTCGAACACATCTAAATTCTCTGTATTCACACCGTTTTATTTTCAAATATCAAAATATATTTCCTTGAATATGACCGCTATTTTGTATACTTAAATTTAATGTTACTCTATTATTATTTTATTTTTTATTTTGTATTTAAAATAATAGTGAATAGAATACAAACTCCTGATCAAAATACGTTTCGGCATTCCAATAAATAATTTTAATCCATTCAACATTTTTTTCCATTTATCTTTCAACACACACACACACACACACACACACACACACACACACACACACACACACACACACACACACACACAAATATATATATTATATATATATATATATATATATATATATATATATATATAAATCTTCAGACCAGGTTTTTGCATGAAAAAAGTAACAGTAAATAGCTATAAATAGTAAACGCTTATAATTTGTCATAGATTTTAATACGGACCTGTGTTTGGTACATAGAAATGTTAGTGACCATATATATATATATATATATATATATATATATATATATATATATATATATATATATATGGCCGGCGCAATTGTTTACCGATCAAATCTATCAGATCATTTCTATTGTCTGATGAATTATATTCGTGTTTGTGTTTACTTTAAGTAAATGCATTTGGGAAATGTACACATCTTTTTTGTTTTATCACGTTTTAGCTAACCGCCATATATCTCGACAAAATATGTCTGAATTTCTAATGAGTACCATTATTATTATTATTATTATTATTATTATTATTATTATTATTATTATTATTATTATTATTATATATACGTCTATTCAGAAGAGCATCCTCATATTAGTTGTTATAATTACAACATTTTGGTCGTTGTAATCTACAGCCTTCTCCAGGCGTCATAAACACTCATTTAGGAATTTCAAACGACCCTTCTATTTAGTAAAGAAAATATTTAAAATTTAAGGATGAAAAATTCCTCCATCTGGTGGTCGTTGCTGATTAAAAAATGTTTATTTCGAGTGTCGAGTTAGCTGGTCATGTGTTCCATCCTTACGTCAGACAGTGAAAACCATACCAGTAGATACGCACAAGTACCCAAGGAGCCTTGTTTATTTTTTAAATTGAGAGAATCGAGATCGAACCATGCAATAGTTTTGTTCTAAAAACCTACTTCTAGCGTGATAACCCATTGAGTTTTAATTGTAAATGTTGGGAAACGGATTGAAATTATATTATCCAATATGAAAGTTTTTTTTCCTCAGAGAGCACATTGGGCCTAAATAGTTGCATAATTGATAGGGTTGCCTATCAATTATGCACGGTAGAGTAGAAATTAAAAATAACGGTCATTCTGAACCATGGACAAAAATCGTAAAAGTAAATTGATAGAGCCTACCCTTTCGCTGACCTTGTATCTGGTCTCTGATTGGTCAAAGTGATTCCTGAGAACAGGAAGTAGACATAGAAAATGTAGTTTAGCGGAGTTTTTCAAAGTAGACAGACATGTCTCTAAGAAGACTAATTATCGCTCGCATGTTGATTTAACTTGAGTTGAATAAAAACGTCTAAAATATCAAATATTGTGTTCGTTTCTAAGAGAAACAACGGACACAAGGATGAAGTCCCAAGAAGATCTGTTATATCCCAATATGTAGGAATAACAAATGATAACAAAAACAGTGAAATATGTTTAACATATAACAATATTTGTTTTATTTATTCTCACCGACCGGGAATACAGTGGATGAGTTTGGATAGAATTCAACTATTGTATCATGTGTGTGTTCATCACATGGGGCCAAGTCATTGTCTGTTTTTTTTTTCTCCTTGCTGGTCAGTGAGTATATCCGGTCGAATTGTTAGGGGGAGATTACACTCCCTAACAAGATCCAAGAAGGAAGGTCAAGGAACTTGTATTATTTTAACCCCTTAAAACCCCACAACAATATATATATAAGTTAATGACTTTCTGAACATGTAAAAATATAGTGATCGGCATATTAGTTTCAGTGGTAATGAGCTTGATCTTCATAGAATGCTTCTCAAATCATGGTCTTGTGGCCGACTAATATAAATAAAGTACCTATTTATAAAGTAATGTCGGCGGAGTGGCCTATTGTCGGTATCAACTGGACAGCGAGGGGGTCTATCTCCTTTTCACTAACGCAAGACCATGGAGATTTTTTGCGTCTGAGGTGGGGGTACCTCACCTACCATTAGCTCACCACTTTACCACACAGATCCAAGCTGTGATACATATGAACTGAGTAAGGGTTGGTATATTATTTCCCTTTCTTGGTGACCAGTAATTACTGCCAAATATTTCGAAAACTGCTCATTTCTAGCATTTTTCAATTCTGTCAATTAGACCAAACTCTTAAGAAAATTATGCGAAAAATATTTCTTCTTCTTCTTCTTCTTCTTCTTCTTCTTCTTCTTCTTCTTCTTCTTCTTCTTCTTCTTCTTCTTCTTCTTCTTCTTCTTCTTTCGATCCTCCTTCTCCTTCTTATTTGGCTCCTCCTCCTCCTCCTCCTTCTTCTTCTTCTTCTCCTTCTTCTTTTGCTCCTCCTCCCCCTTCTCCTTCTTCTTCTTCTTCTTTTGATCCTCCTTCTCCTTCTTCTTTTGCTCCTCCTCCCCTCTCCTTCTTCTCCTCCTTCTTCTTCTTCTTTAGATCCTCCTTCTCCTTCTTCTTTTACTCCTCCTCCTCCTTCTTCTCCTTCTCCTTCTCCTTCTTCTTCTTCTTCTTCTTCTTCTGCTCCTCCTCCTCCTCCCCTCATCCTCTTCTTTATCTTTTTCTTCCTCTTCTTCTTTCGATCCTCCTTCTCCTTCTTCTTTTGCTCCCCCTCCTCCTCCCCTCCTCCTCTTCCTTCTTCTTTTTCTTTTCTTCTTCTTTCGATCTTCCCCCTTCTCCTTCTCCTTCTTCTTTCGATCCTCCTTCTCCTTCTTCTTTTCTCCTCCCCCTTCTCCTTCTTCTCCTTCTCCTTCTTCTTCTTCTTCTTTCGATCCTCCTTCTCCTTCTTCTTTTGCTCCTCCTCCCCCTCTCCTTCTTCTCCTCCTTCTTCCTCTTCTTCTTTCGATCCTCCTTCTCCTGCTTCTTTTGCTCCTCCTCCCCCTCTCCTTCTTCTCCTTCTCTTCCTCTCTTCTTCTTCTTCTTCTTCTTTCGATCCCCCTTCTCCTTCTTCTCCTTCTCTTTCTTCTTCTTCTCCTTCTTCTTTCGATCCCCCTTCTCCTTCTTCTTTTGCTCCTCCTCCCCCTTCTCCTTCTTTTCCTTCTCCTTCTTCTTCTTCTTTCGATCCTCCTTCTCCTTCTTCTCCTCCTCTTTCTTCTTCTTCTTCTTCTTCTTCTTCTTCTTCTTCTTCTTCTTCTTCTTCTTCTTCTTCGTCTTCCCCTTCTATCTCATACGTTTATTTAGATTTACAGGAAACAAGGCGTATTGTAAGTGACAAATATCTTCGAAAATGATAGCCCTTCCCCGTGTAATCTCATTGCAATTACCTCCACAATTACTCACTTGGCGAATCTCATATTTTCTTAATTTAATTTCTTGACACTTCTATAAAAAAAACAAAGATAAAACAAATAAAACAAAGATCACACTAAAAAAAAGACCTTTCTCGCCTATTTTATTAATGTTCACTCGAAGTGAATTTCTTTTTCTCGCAATCAGCAAATACAGTGTTTCCTATCGTAATCGATACTGGATCTATTACGGCAATCGTATCGAGAAAAAAAACCGGAAATTGTGGATGTCTCTGTATCTACGTTTTCGTCGCTGATTAAAGATTGAAGAGATAGATACCGAAAAGAACTGGGCTTTTGCCATCCAGGCGAATGGGAAAATGTTTGTCATAGATTTTAATTAATGCCAAAACGATAGCCTGACTGACAAGTCTACGTAGATACATCACTACTGAAGAACGAGCTCGAACCTTGCTACATGCTCCCTACAACTAATACTACTAATACTACTACTACTACTACTACTAATAATAATAATAATAATAATAATAATAATAATAATAATAATAAGAAGAAGAAGAAGAAGAAAGAAGAAGAAGAAGAATATGGATGAATACTTGGACTTTGCCAGAAAATTGAAAATGGCTGTGGAATATGAGAGTGAAAGTGATACCAATTGTAGTTGGTGCACTTAGAACGGTCCTAATAAACTTGGAAAAAAGACTGGAGGATCTGGAAATCAGAGGAAGAATTGAGACCATACAGACTACTGCACTGCTACAATCGGCTAGAATACTCAGAAAAGTCCTGGAAACCTGGGGAAACCTGTTGTCACTCAGCCTCCAGTGAAATACCATCAGCTTGGAGGATTTGAAAAAATTGGGGAGGTTGCACTTGAAAAAACTTGGACATGGTTAAGAAAAGGAAACATAAAGAGAGAAAGTGAATCGCTAATAATTGCTGCACCAAAATAATGCCATAAGAACAAATTACATCAAAACGAAAATTGGTAAGACACAACTAAACAGTAAATGTAGAGTGTGTGGTGACGGAAATGGAACCATTAAGCACTATGAGAATACAAAGCTCGGCACGTCTGGGTTGGAAAGGTGATCCACTGGAAATTATGCAAAAAACTGGTATGGTAAATGGTATATGCATAAATCAGAATCTGTTCTTGAGAAAGAAACGCATAAAATTCTCTGGAGATTAAGACGGATCACCTTATCCCAGCCAGAAGACAATACCTAGTCGTGATTAACAAAATTAAGAGAACTTGTGAATTGGTAGACTTTGCAATTCCAGCAGATCACTGAGGGAAGATGAAAGAAAATGCAAAGATAGATAAATACCCGGTCCTTGCCAGAGAATTGAACAAGCTGTGAAATATGAGGTTGAAAGTGATACTAATTGTAATCGGTGCACTAGGAATGACCCTAAAAATCTTGGAAAAAAGATTGGAGGAACAGGAAATCAGAGGAAGAATTGAGACCATCCAGACAGCAGCATTGGTGAGATCGGCTAGAATATTCAGAAGAATCCTGGAGACCCTAGGAGACTTGTTGTCATAGACTCCAGTGAAAGACCATCAGCTAACGCTGGTGTGAAAAACTCACATGAGTGAAAATGATAATAATTATAAACTCGCAAAATATTCCACTAGATCAAATAATAATCGCTCTACGATTGTTTGATTTATCATATATATTTACCACAACCTCCGCACGAGCAGCATGCGACACATGGACAATTTCAAACTCGGTTTAACAGGTTTAAATTCAAAGTTTTCCTACTCTTAGACTAGTTGCCTAAATAAGAATAGTCCGCCCTACGATTTTCCCGGAGCTGAAGAGTGAATAGTCGGATTCATACCTTTCCCAAGAGTATTAGTACCATGTGAAATGCAAACAGCCCTGTCCTGGATTTGAACTTGCGTCGCCGAGTCCATTATTTTTACGACGATAACCATTACACTGATTTATTACATTGATTTATTATATATATTTACCAACACCTCCGCACGAGCAGGATGCGACACAATGTCAATTTCTTAAGCAGAGTTTAACAGGTTTGAATTCAGAGTTTTCCTTCTCGTTGACTGGTTACGTAGCCAAGGTTAAAGAGCCCAGTCTACCCTGCTATTTAGCCATAGCTGGAGGGAGAATTGGATTCATGCCTTTTCCAAATGTATTAGCGCCATGTGAAATGCAAACAGTTTCGTTCAGGAATTGAAATCGAATCGACGTGTCCATTTGATTTATTATGTCGTTTAAAAAGAATTATTGATTTTGCTGGATCGAGTAATGCCAATTCTTCAGAAAGCAATCTTTTGGAACAAGACCAACACGATATATAAATAAATATATCTCATTTATTATTTGTATCGAATGGGGGGCGTGGAGTGAGACCACGTGAAACAACACTGGAGCGAAGAGTAAGAAAAAAAACTTAATCCTGAGAGAATATACTTCTGTTTTCACCCCTCTCTCCTAGCTGGAGTTGTCTGCCCAGATAAATAATGTCTCCTCTAATTTGCTCCATCCTATCGACTGGGCCTAGAATACACGGATATATCCAGCAGAGAACTAAGACTCCCCACTCTTCCTCGCAAACGCTTTCCTGTGTATGACACTAAACTGCATCCGGTGGTGGGGCTCTATTTCTGGACTGCCCTGTTCGCTGGGGCGTTAGAATGCACCGACTGTACCTCTGAGGGGTAAAACTCCCCCAAATGGGGCCACCTGTTGGCCGTGGGTGGTGACCCGTGATGCTTAAGGATAGAACCCAGGTGGTTGAGCAGTCCATGATTTCAACACTCCACTTTGGCCTTTTCTTGGGCTAGACGGGCGGTCGGAGAGGCCCCCTCCGATCAATCGGCTGGTCACGTAAAGCCCTAGCACCTATATGATTTTTCCAACCCTATTGCCCTTATGACAAGCCCCAACCCTTTTTATCATATGAGTGCTAGAAGGCGGTGACTGAGGGTCTTCGTATCCTGGGAATGACGTTAAACTCTATCTGATGGTGAGGATCCAGTTTTGGAGGTTTGGGGAATGTGGAGCACCCCTTCATCACCATTGCTTCCTGGTCCACTCTGACCCGGTGTGGTAGTATCTGTTAGGGTCCTATCAATGGGTTAAATAGAAAAATGTGTTTATAAAAAAATTGGGTATCCATTAAGAATGACTATTTCAAAACTTTATCGGCATTAAATGACCCACTGAGGTTGATATTCCGTAAAACAAAACAAACCAAACCAAACCAAATCTATTTCTGGAGCTTTGAGTGGAGTAGAGTTAACAAGTCGTTGCAATTACTTCCTAGTCCACTCTGACAATTATGTATCAAGTTGATTTGTTTGAGATGATAAAGTATTTACTTGTTAAAAATAATCTGACTACGGCATAAAATAACCCAACAGGAGTTTACATGCTATAAAACCAACCAAACAATTTTCTTTGCCATTGTCAGACTTAATTTAGTCACAGGTTGATCAACTTTAATTTGATCATCCACTCAGACCACGATGGAAAAATTTATATAATAATAATACTAATAATAATCTTATTATAATGGAGATTGTGGGTTTGTCTGTCTGTAACCGAAACTATATTACTATACAAGTCACAATTCCCTTTGTTATTTACACACATTCTCCATGATTTTATTTTTTATTTAAACCTCAATTATTAGTAAAATTGTTTTACATCATTAAGACTGTTAACAATATCTACATACTAATAACATGCAATTGTATTTATATATTCAACGAAATAGCGGTTTACAGTGTGAATGGGGAGGCTAATTTGCATATTGATCTTAAAAAATTTGATTTTAATAAATATATGCTTAGTATTATTGATTTCTAATTGTTTGGTTTTATCTTAATAAATATGAGCAAAAATCTCGGGGATAAATATTAACAGAAATCTATTAACATAAAGAAATAACTGTAATTTTATTCTTTTCTTCCTATTTTAACTAAATAGTTAAATTAGGGAAATTTACCACTGAAAGACGGGAGTAAGGGAAAATGGTGGAACAGTTAGTTTCAAAGTTGTTTTATTTTCCGATTATACCCCCTCTGTTCCAAATATTTTTATCTGAATTCTTATTCAGTTTCATTAGCCTTTCTAATTTAACATGATATTTTATTATATTAAAACTTAAATACTTGCACCCGGAGGGTGCATATATTTGCTAGTAATAATAATGAATGTAGCAAACTAGCACAAAGAGAGTACAAGACTAGGCACGACTCGGTGGGAAACGTAATCCACTGCAAGAAATTCAATTTTCACCATACAACTAAATGGTATATGCACCAGCCTGAACCTGTCCTGGAGAATGTGACGCATTAAATTCTCTGGGACTTCGAGGTACAAACGGATCACCTAATCCCGGCCAGAAGACCGGACCTAGTATAGATTGACAAGAAGAAGAGAAAATGTCATCTCGTGGATTTTGCCGTCCTGGCCGACCACCGAGTGAAAATAAAAGAAAGCGAAACGATAAACCTTGCCAGAGAACTGAGAAAACTCTGTAACATGAAGGTGAAGGTCGTACCAATTGTAATTGGTGCCCTTGTAACGGTCCCCAAAACTCTGGGAAAGAATTTGGGTGAATTGGAAATAAGAGAAAGAATCGAGACCCTCTAAACAACAGCACTGTTGGGATCGGCTAGAATACTCAGACGAGTCCTGGAGATGTGCGGAGACAATCAGCATCCAGTGGACCACCGGCTACGACAGGTCTGAAAACCTCATAATAATAATAATAATAATAATAATAATAATAATTATAATTATAATTATAATTGTAATAATAATAGCAAAACCGGCCCTAAATATGAATTTATAGAGCATCTGATAATAATCGAACCGACGGCGACAGTACACTGTTAATCCCAATCTACAGTAGGCGCCATTTTAAGTGGAGAGATGATTCAGCTAAGCAATTGATCGTCAAAAACAATTTTCTAAATGAATCTTATGAAATCTACTTTCGTTTTTCTCTAAGTACGCTTTCACATTCAACAACAGAAGATAAATCAATCTAAACATCTACGATTTATCTATCTTTTGTCAATTCTATTCTATTGTGGGTTTTGTTTTTTTCTTTGTTTTTTTTTTTTTTTTGTTAGGGTCGGTTTGATTTATTTCTCTTTTTTGGTGGGGTAGGGTTAACACCGTGTCCTCTTTTCCGTTTCTTCCAAAAACAACATTTTAACGACAGCAAATGATTTCCAACGAGGGCACCATCGCGAAAACTGCTTCCAAATCATCTTACGTTCTTTTCCTTTTAAGTCCACCTTACCACACCCACCCACACCCCGATGCACACAAAAAATGCGTAGAAAGAAAAAATAAAAGAGATAGATAAATGGAGGAAGGGTACGAGATTGTGAGTGTGTGTGTGTGTGTGTGTGTGTGTGTGTGTGATAGGGAGAGAGATAGGGAGAGGGGAGTGGAGAAACTCTCACACACGCACTTACACGCACACACACGAACCTATCAGGTAAGATAAACGAGCGCGCGCTCAAGCGTGTATCTGTATCTCCGTATGTGTGTGTGTGTGTGTGTGTGTGTGTTGTGTGTGTGTGCGTTCCTCTCTCAATCCCTGTGTCTGTGTATGTGTGAGAAAAAGTTTCTCCCCCTCCTCCTCCTCCTCCTCTCCTCCCTCTCTTTCTTTTTTTTTCTCTCTCTCTCTCTCTCCCTCTCTATCACACACACACACACACACACACAGATAGAGAGAGGAACACACACACACACACACATCTCTTTCTCTCTCTCTCTCTCTCTCTCTCTCTCTCTTCTCTCTCTCTCTCACACACACACACACACACACACACACACAGAGGTACACACGTGTGTATGCGCTCATTTATCTCCTCGAAATCATTGTCAAACAGATGTCAATATTGTCAAGTGCTTGTAACATTTTTCAGTGTCTTTAATGTTTTCATTTTTTCCCTTATACAAGAAAATCTCCCATTGTTTCATGTGTGTGCTTTTCGATTGGCTTTTTAAAAAAAACGACGAAAAGCCTTCAAACCCTCATTAAAGCGCTTTCATTTATCCCGAATTTTTTTTTTAAAACAACAAAGAAAAAAAAAAAAAAAAAAAAAAAAAATTTCCCTGCATTTTTTAGATGAGGCTTGGGAACCTTCTTGTCTTAATCGGGAGCCATCACGGAACTTTGAACCCAACCCTTTATTTAATCCTTATAATAATTAGCACAAAACTTAACACATGTACCCCAGCTATGGTTAGCGAAATAAGAACAAACTACCCCGTGATTGAATAAAGGGTTAGGTTCAAAGTTCCGTGATGGCTCCCGATAACGACAAGAAGGTTCCCGAGTCTGAAAAAGTTCCAGAGTCCGACAAGAAATACCTGAAGAAGTGGAGGGCAGATCAGCCGAAACGTAACAATGAAGATGGGACAATAGTCCGAATAATACAAATGATACTAAACAAAAAACAGATATACAAATCTTCTCTTCACCAGAAAAAAATAAATAAATAGTGTTAATCAATGTGAAAAAACAAGGAGGAATATCTTTTTATCTATTTTTCGTCATACCTCTTTGGCTACTTTAAAACGCTCCAGAGGCTCTCTCAAATCTGCGATCCTACTGTAAATCGCTGGCCGATGTTCTCGCATGCATCACTTGTTTACACTAAAAAAATCACTATGTAAACACTCCTGCCATCTTTAAAAAAAAATAGAATGAGTTTTTAAGTGAATAGATAATGATGTTTGAAATAACCCATCTTACAGGTAACAAATTTGTTATGGTCGTGGGTAGGCAAAGGGTTAAAGAAATAACAGATATATATATTTATCCAACCCTCCGCACGAGCAGGATGCGATACAAGGTCAATTTCTTAAGCGGAGTTTAACAGGTTTGAATTCAGAGTTTTCCTTCTCATAGACTGGTTACCTACCATGGATACGGAGCTCTGTCTGCCCTGCTAATTAGCCATAACTGGAGGGAGAATAGGGTTCATACCTTTCCCAAGGTATTAGCACTATGTGAAATTAAAACAGTTTCGCCAAGGAATTGAACTCGGGTCGACAAGTCTATTTCCTACTACTCTAACCATTAGACCACGCGCCTCCATAGAAATAGAAATAACAGATATAATTTCTGTTTATTTAGATATCCACTCTCAAACATTTTTTAGGTTTTCTTATTTGTGTGTGTTGTCTGTCATTTCACATACACTCACTCCATGCCAATATGAGATGACGAATCTTTTTTCTTCTTACGGTACAAAAATAAAACATATTTCACCCGTGTACCGTTGTGCACATTACTTGTAATTAATCTCAAGTATACTCTTCACACTAATAAGAGTTGTCGAATTCTCACGTGAGGAAACAAAAATATTCCTCATGTGCTGTTGTGGGAGTTAATTTTCTACAATCAGTCACTACTCCATCACAATAGGTCTTTGGAAAAAAAGCCTATGTAGATTTCACTAACGTCCTTATTGAGAACTAGAAGTAGCTACCCGTCGGCGCCGTAGAGGGGGAGTTTTTTAAGAGATCCATTATTACTGAATCGTGAGTTAGACCCTCGTAGGGAGTCCCATTAAAATCCCCACGTAAAAAATACCTTACCTTGATCCAGCCAGTCTGAAAAAAAAATAATGTCTTCTATTTAAAATATTAAATGCAAAAAAAAAAAAATTCCATGCTGCTTAAATTTTATTCTTTAATTATCTTCACGAATATAAATAAAACCTTCATTATGTTTGCTAAAAAAGCAAGATCTGGTGATAGTGAATGTGTATATATATTTACTTTATTGTTAATTCTTTTATTTTCGTAGTTTCCTCCGGACATACATACACACAAACTGCCCTTTATATATGTAGAGATAGATTATTTTTTAAAAATGTATATAAAATTGGATAATTTCTATTTTTCATCTTTTGATCTTCAAGTGAAAGCGACTGAAATATTAAAGTAAATTCTACCATTTTTCGCGATAGAAACATGTTTAAATGCGAAAGCGAGGCTGACATTTCAAAAAAAAGTCACATAAATAAATTTAATTCTGTGATTATTTTCCCTGTTGAGGAAACTCTTGTTCCCGTTTTAATGTTCATGTTCTGAGGATATTCATGCAATGAGATATTTACTACGGAAAACGGAATCTTCGAACCAAGTTCGAATTTCGGCAGAAGCAGCTGATGTTCATTTATTTGTATTAATTCTTTTTTCGGGGATATTATGGAAACAATAAATGTGTGTTGCCTTAATGTCTCAAAATGGAAAGATTTGGTTGGCGGGAAAATTGATATTAAAACAATAGCAGAGAATGGATATTCGAAAATCTGATTTTTGTCACAATTCAGATTGTAGATTTTAAGTCAGTCCTAACTTACTTTTTTGAGACACCCAGGCAAACTTTGCTAAGTCTCATCAGCGGTGTAGACTTGATGAGACTTAGTTGAAACAGCTGTACCGTGTTCCACCTGGTGCACGTTATTCAACGGGTTTGCTTGTCATGATTATTTTCAAAATTATCGAATTATATACGATATACGCATTGTAATTGCTTTAAAAAATATAAGTTATAATATACTTTTTATAACAATGCTTCAAAAGCAAATTATCAAATTCATTAATAATATATATATATATATATATATATATATATATATAAAGTGTATACACAAAGTGTGTCATAAAGTATCGATATTTTTGTACTTTTTGACACACCTTATATTCTGAAAAAATAACGTTCCATTCATTCTTCATTTCTATCTTGGTAAATACAGCTTTAACTTGGTACTTTTTCACACCTTGTATTCTGAAAATAAAAATAATGGATGGAATGTAATTTTTTCAGTATACAAGGTGTATATATATATATATAAATATATATATATATATATATATATATATATATAGTAAAAAATTTTAAAAACACAGGTTCAAATAAAATGAGTGATATTTATTCAGCCAAAGCTGCAGTGTTTCAATCTCTCTCTCTCTCTCTCTCTCTCTCTCTCTCTCTCTCTCTCTCACACACACACACACACACACACACACACACACACACACAACGTAAGAATGTTAGATGTCATCCTTCAAAACCGTTTATCCAGCGTTTCATAAATTTCGAACTATTCTAAGAGCGCTAATTTTCCATTCAAAACATTATAAACAAACTGATCAACAAAAACTACCACAATCTCCTTATCATGCTGTGATAATTTTTACTTTTCCTTATATCAGTTAGGATAGAATAGCCAAAGTCACTAGCGGTTTGTGACTCTCAGTTTCTCTCCTAAGGGATCATAAGACCACGTGATGGGTATCTCATTATATACTGTTGTGATGGGAAGGGGATCTAGTTTGTAGGGTTTCTGGGAAGGGCCGTCTATTATTAGGGATGTTAATTTAGTTTCTAATGTCTTTATTTATTATTTGCGAGTTTGTTTTTTTTTCTTTTTCACTAGTTTTAGCCCATTTTCACTGCAAGTCTCCTCCGGCCTCCAAGAATCTTCTGAGTATTCTAGTCGATCTTAACAATGTTGTTGTCTGAAAGGTATCGATTCTTCCTCTGATTTCAGTTTCCCCCAGCATTGTTTCTAAACTCTTGGGCACCGTTCCAACGGAACCAATTACAATTGGTATAGCCCACTCATGTTCCACAGTTTCTTTAGTTCTCTGGCAAGGACCCAAGATTTTCTTTTCCTTCATTTTTACTCTGTGGTCCGCCGGAACGAAAACATCCACTAGATTACACCAGGTCTGGTCATCTGGCAGGGATTAAGTGATCGGTTTGTATCTCAAAATTCCATAGAATTTTATTTCTCATTCTCTAGGACGGATTCTGGTTTGTGCATATACCATTTTGTAGTATGGTCAAAGTTTAATTTCTTGCACAATTTCCAGTGAATCACCTTTCCCAACCAGTCGTGTCCAGTCTGGTACTCACTTCGTGCTAGTTTGCTGCATTCATTTATTATGTGATTCTAACAAACTGCTTACTTCAGGTTATGAGACAGTCGTAGTCGTCGTATGTAATCGCTTGACGCTTCACCTCTAGCCGTCGCCGTATGCTTATATGCACGCCCGGAAGCACGTGGTGTAATGGTTAAAGTCATGGGAAATGGATTCGTCACCCCGAGTTCAAATCCTGGATGTGGTAATTGCATTTCACTTAGTGCTAATACCCTTGGGAAAGGTATGAATCTTACTCTCCCTCCAGCTATGGGTAAATAGCAGGGCAGTCTGGGCTCTTTAGCCTTGGTTAGGCAACCGGTCTAGGAGAAGGAAAACTCTGAATTCAAACCTGTTAAACTCCGCTTAAGAAATTGACCTTGTGTCATATCCTGCTCGTGCGGAGGAGTTGGTAAATATATATATGCACGCCTGATCTCGAGAGAATTTGCATACGTGCAATCCCATTCTCGCTGGTTCGAGATCGCCCATCGTTAAATATAGTGCTTAAAGCAGCCATATTTCTTTCCTGCGATTACCCTGCGAGCCAGACTCTTTTGATTACATCCACAGTGATTAATAGTTTCGTCCCCGATATTTTGTTCCAAGAAAATGTTGCATTCGGATGTTCATTTTGCCTCCATGCTTCATGCTGGTAAAATTTTCTTTTGTTGTTTTGAAATGTCCCGTTTTGTTTGTATTGCTTGGTTAACATCATTGTAAGCTGAAGTTCTTTCACTGGAGTGTGAGTGATAGCAAGCCTCCTCGGGTCTCCAAGACGCTTCTGAGTATTCTAGCCGTATTTTAATGGCGTATTTTAATGGCGTCACACCGGTAACCTTTGATTAAGACTATTCGACAGACGGACCATAACCATGACACTGCCAAAACGGCCTGGCTTGTCCCCTGAAACTTGTGACCACCAGGGTTGGTGTCACACGGTATTATTCGCCTAGAACCACGCGACAGACTGGCCAGCAGGGCCAACACGGCCCATCACTCCACCAAAATCCAATCTTTAGGAACAGCCAAGAGAGGCGAAGACAACTGCTGCGGATTGCATCCTACTGTTGTATTGTCAGTTTTGTTAGCCGTTATGTTTTTCGGTCTTTTCAATTCATTGTTTCCTTGCATATTTTTCCTTCATTAGTGTTTTCACTTGTTGTCGTAGTTTCTTTATTTGTCCATCTGGTCTAATTTCCCATCCACCTTTTATTTTTCTGTTCGGGTTTCAGTTTTATCTATAACTAGTTTTTCGCCCATATAGATTAGGTCGTTTAGTTCGGTGATGTGGTTTTTTGAAATATTATGTAATATTTATTCACCTTTTCGGTTTCTATCTAAACTTTTTTCCAGTTTTATATTATTATTATTATTATTATTATTATTATTATTATTATTGTTGTTGTTGTTGTTGCTGTTTCATATTACCTCTTTTTATAAGTATTTGGAGTCATTAGTTTTCAGGTGGCTTAGTAGGTATTTGTTTTCATGCCTACAGTTTGATATAAATTCTGATCATTTATTCATGAGATTGTTTTGTTCTATGAAGATGATTATTGATTTTTTTTCGAGACAAATATTAGGGTTCTGAGTTATGTAAGCTGGTGCTACGTTTCGTACTTTCCAGGTTATCTTTTAATCGTTCTGGTTTGATGTTTTGAGATCACATATGTGTCTAGAAAGTGTGGTGCTTTGTTCAAATTTTGTTATTGTCAAATGCTGTTTTACGTGTGTAGCTCATCTGTTTCAAGGTACATTCTGTTACTCTTATATTTTTTCTTTATTTTCTTTAGAATTTGGTATATACAACGTTTGCTTGTAGCCAATTTCCGTTTATGGGGCATTCAGATTTTTATTTGCAGTTATATGTGCTTTTTGGTTTTATCTTTTTTCTGTTGTTTAGAGCTTTATTACCAATCAGTGAGTTTATCAACTTTTATTGAATGTACACACACACACACACACACACATATATATACACACACACACACATATATATATTATATATATATTATATATATATAATAAAGATTTTTTTTTGTTTTTATAGAGTGTTAGAAGCATTAATTATAAAATGTAATACGATATATATTTTTTTTTTTGAAGGCAAAATAATGCAAATTTATGTTGAAAAACATATTTATTTAAATTTTCTTCAGTGTGGATGGAATCTTTTCAACTCTATAATAAACTCTCTGAAGATGGATTTTACTCCGAAAATATTAAGAGGAAAAGAAAAAAAAAAAAAAAAAGAAAATTTAAATAAATATGTTTTTCAACATAAATTTGCATTATTTTGCCTTCAAAAAAATATCGTATTATATATATATATATATATATATATATATATATATATATATATATAGTGTGTGTGTGTGTGTGTGTGTGTATGCATGTGTGTGTTTGGTACCACATAAAAGTCTGACACATGACAATAATGAATAATTTTTTAAATGAAAAAAATATATTTAGTCTTTTGATTCATCAAATATTATCCGGGGAAATATTTTTGATCCTTTTTCACACTTATTGCAAAATAATAATTTGATAAATTTAGTAAAAAATAACAGCACAGTTCTAACAGTAATATCTATATCTGGTTATGATATAAACCACTATCATTATTATTTTCATATAATTTTGTTTTGAAATGTGACTATTGAATGTGGAATTTATTGGTATTCACATCGTTGATTCTTTTTTTATGTTTTTACTTAGTTGTGTTTTTATTATTTTTGCCTAATTAAGTTTGCCTTGTAATGATATTCCTGTGTTAATTTCTTTTTAATGGAGCATATATTATCTTCAAGACTTCTCATAATATATTTCAGCACTAAGGTTAATAATTCTTTTTAAAATATATAATATTGTGAGAAATTATATTTCTTACATGGCCTTTGTTTTTACGAATTAGGGTATATCTATCTCGATCATCTTAAATAAACTTGTTCAAGGTTTCTGGGGGTAATCCTCTTATCTATGCACGAATATTATTCTTGAGTTGTTGCAATGTTTTAGGCTTATTCTCATAAACATGGTCCTTCAAATGTTCCTACAAAAAGAAGCCAGGGACAGAAGAATCAAGCAAACAACGGACGTGGAGTGGCATTTGTATTCTGAATTTCTTGAAATTATTATGCTCAAAAATATTGCACAGACTCTTGAATAATCTACACATTGATTAATTCTTCTGCCATTTAACATTAATAAACCTATCATCTACATTTCCAGCTCTCTTTGAATATCTTTTACTATTTGAATATATCACACAGTCATGGTTTATAAATAATGTTTTTCGAGAAAGACACTTGATTATTTAAAGTTAGCAAAACAATAAGCAAACACTAAACCTACGCCAGTTTATTTCCCTACTGTTGCAGCTCATAAAAAATACTTTAAAAATTACTTTAAGTATAAAACAGATTCAAATAAGGTTAGAAAAAAGTATAATTATTATTATAGTTTTATATATAAAACAGATCCAAATAACTATTTATTTCTTAATGGTCTAATTAAAAGTTTAGTTAGCATATGCTTTTTTTTAAACTGAAAATTATGATAAGCATTTTATCATTGAATTATTTTCAGTTTCCTGTCTGCAATTGGAAATTGAATATAGTTTTGTACATGGTTTAGCTCAGTCGGTAAAGCATCCACCAAAGCATCAGAATTCGATACCGGTCCTGTGTCAACGCTATCCCAATTTAAATGCATATGATACATCACCAATATTAATCACTCTTTATTCATAATGATATAACATTTTTTTAAATACCCTGTGTATATAGCGTGAGCAACATATGATTTGTGTCGCCATTTTTAGGCTGCATGTGAGAGCACTTTACAATGTAAATCATTTGTGTTCCTTAGTAAAGAATCCTTGATTGTTCCTGAGTGTTGGGTAGAATCCTTTGGTTTTTCCTTGGTGTTCCTTAGTGTTGGGTAGAATCATTTGGTTGTTTCTCGGTGTTCCTTAGTGTTTGGTAGAATCCTTTAGTTGTTTCAGTGTTCCTTGGTGGGGTTCCTTTGGTTGTTCCTAGGTGTTCCTTAGTGTTGGGTAGAATCCTTTGGTTGTTCCTCGTGTTGGGTAGAATCGGTTGTTCCTCGGTTTCCTTAGTTGTAGGGGTTGAGTGTTCCTCGGTGTTCCTTAGTGTTGGGTAGAATCCTCTGGTTGTTCCTCGGTGTTCCTTAGTGTTGGGTAGAATCCTCTGGTTGTTCCTCGGTGTTCCTTAGTGTTGGTAGAATCTCTGGTTGTTCCTCGGTGTTCCTTAGTGTTGGGTAGAATCCTCTGGTTGTTCCTCGGTGTTCCTTAGTGTTGGGTAGAATCTCTTGTTTTGTGTTCCTTAGTGTCCTTAGGGTTGTTCCTCGGTGTTCCTTAGTGTTGAGTAGAATCATTTGGTTGTTCCTCGTGTGTTGGGTAGAATCCTTTGTTGTGTTCCTTAGTGTTGGGTAGAATCCTTGGTTGTTCCTCGGTTCCTTCTGTTCCTTAGTGTTGGGTAGAATCCTCTGTTGTTTCTCTGTGTTCCTTAGTGTTGGTAGAATCCTCTGGTTGTTCCTTGGTGTTCCTTAGTGTTGGGTAGAATCCTGGTTGTGGTGTTCCTTAGTGTTGGTAGAATCGGTTGTTCCTCGGTGTTCCTTAGTGTTGAGTAGAATCATTTGGTTGTTCCTCGGTGTTCCTTAGTGTTGGTAGAATCCTTTGGTTGTTCCTTGGTGTTCCTTAGTGTTGGGTAGAATCCTTTGGTTGTTCCTCGGTGTTCCTTAGTGTTGAGTAGAATCATTTGGTTGTTCCTCGGTGTTCCTTAGTGTTGGGTAGAATCCTTTGGTTGTTCCTTGGTGTTCCTTAGTGTTGGGTAGAATCCTTTGGTTGTTCCTTGGTGTTCCTTAGTGTTGGTAGAATCCTTTGGTTGTTCCTTGTGTTCCTTAGTGTTGTCATTTGGTTGTTCCTCGGTGTTCCTTAGTGTTGAGTAGAATCATTTGGTTGTTCCTCGTGTTCCTTAGTGTTGAGTAGAATCATTTGGTTGTTCCTTAGTGTTGGTAGAATCCTTTGGTTGTTCCTTGGTGTTCCTTAGTGTTGGGTAGAATCCTTTGGTTGTTCCTCGGTGTTCCTTAGTGTTGAGTAGAATCATTTGGTTGTTCCTCGGTGTTCCTTAGTGTTGGGTAGAATCCTTTGGTTGTTCCTTGGTGTTCCTTAGTGTTGGGTAGAATCCTTTGGTTGTTCCTCGGTGTTCCTTAGTGTTGAGTAGAATCATTTGGTTGTTCCTCGGTGTCCTTAGTGTTGAGTAGAATCATTTGGTTGTTCCTCGGTGTTCCTTAGTGTTGGTAGAATCCTTTGGTTGTTCCTTGTGTTCCTTAGTGTGTGTCCTTGGTGTTCCTTAGTGTTGGAGAATCCTTTGGTTGTTCCTCGTGTTCCTTAGTGTTGAGTAGAATCATTTGGTTGTTCCTCGGTGTTCCTTAGTGTTGGTAGAATCATTTGGTTGTTCCTCGGTGTTCCTTAGTGTTGGTAGAATCCTTTGGTTGTTCCTTGGTGTTCCTTAGTGTTGGGTAGAATCCTTTGGTTGTTCCTCGGTGTTCCTTAGTGTTGAGTAGAATCATTTGGTTGTTCCTCGGTGTTCCTTAGTGTTGGAGAATCTTTGGTTGTTCCTTTAGTGTTAGAATCCTTTGGTGTTCCTTAGTGTTGGGTAGAATCCTTTGGTTGTTCCTCGGTGTTCCTTAGTGTGGTAGAATCCTTTGGTTCCTTAGTAGAATCCTTGGTTGTTCCTCTGTTCCTTAGTGTTGGGTAGAATCCTCGTGTTCCTGTGTGAGTAGAATCATTTGGTTGTTCCTCGGTGTTCCTTAGTGTTGGGTAGAATCATTTGGTTGTTTCTCTGTGTTCCTTAGTGTTGGGTAGAATCCTTTGGTTGTTCCTTGGTGTTCCTTAGTGTTGGGTAGAATCCTCTGGTTGTTCCTCGGTGTTCCTTAGTGTTGGGTAGAATCTTTTGGTTCCTCGTGTTCCTTAGTGTTGAGAATCATTTGGTTGTTCCTCGGTGTTCCTTAGTGTTGGGTAGAATCCTTTGGTTGTTCTCGGTGTTCCTTAGTGTTGGTAGAATCCTTTGGTTGTTCCTCGTGTTCCTTAGTGTTGGGTAGAATCCTTTGGTTGTTCCTTGGTGTTCCTTAGTGTTGGGTAGAATCTCTGGTTGTTCCTCGGTTTCCTTAGTAGAATCTTTTGGTTGTTCCTCGGTGTTCCTTAGTGTTGAGTAGAATCATTTGGTTGTTCCTCGGTGTTCCTTAGTGTTGGGTAGAATCATTTGGTTGTTTCTCTGTGTTCCTTAGTGTTGGGTAGAATCTTTGGTTGTTCCTCGGTGTTCCTTAGGTTGGGTAGAATCTTTGTGTTCCTCGGTTTCCTTAGTGTTGTAGAATCCTTTGGTGTTGGGTAGAATCTCCTGTCCTTAGTGTTGGGTAGAATCATTAGTGTTGGATAGAATCCTAGCAGTCCTTGCTTGTAGATCCATGCAATGAACGGCTTTCAAGATCGGCGATTAAATAGTTAATTAGCCACGTATTCGAGCGTGTTGATTGGCTAGCTTTAATCTACGCGCCCACACAGAGTCTATAAGTGTAAGTGGTGGACTTCAGCACTCTTTATATATTCAATATAATATATAATTAACATTTTTTTAAATACCCTGTGTATATAGCGTGAGCAACATATGATTTGTGTCGCCATTTTTAGGCTGCATGTGAGAGCACTTTACAATGTAAATCATTTGTGTTCCTTAGTAAAGAATCCTTGATTGTTCCTGAGTGTTGGGTAGAATCCTTTGGTTGTTCCTTGGTGTTCCTTAGTGTTGGGTAGAATCATTTGGTTGTTTCTCGGTGTTCCTTAGTGTTTGGTAGAATCCTTTAGTTGTTTCTCAGTGTTCCTTGTCCTTTGGTTGTTCCTAGTGTTCCTTAGTGTTGGGTAGAATCCTTTGGTTGTTCCTCGGTGTTCCTTAGTGTTGGGTAGAATCTTTTGGTTGTTCCTCGGTGTTCCTTAGTGTTGGGTAGAATCCTCTGGTTGTTCCTCGGTGTTCCTTAGTGTTGAGTAGAATCCTCTGGTTGTTCCTCGGTGTTCCTTAGTGTTGGGTAGAATCTTTTGGTTGTTCCTCGGTGTTCCTTAGTGTTGAGTAGAATCATTTGGTTGTTCCTCGGTGTTCCTTAGTGTTGGGTAGAATCATTTGGTTGTTTCTCTGTGTTCCTTAGTGTTGGGTAGAATCCTTTGGTTGTTCCTTGGTGTTCCTTAGTGTGGGTAGAATCTTTTGTTGTTCCTCGTGTTCCTTAGTGTTGGTAGAATCCTTTGGTTGTTCCCTTAGTGTTCTTTTGGTTGTTCTCGTGTTCCTTAGTGTTGGGTAGAATCATTTGGTTGTTTCTCTGTGTTCCTTAGTGTTGGGTAGAATCCTTTGGTTGTTCCTTGGTGTTCCTTAGTGTTGGGTAGAATCATTTGGTTGTTCCTCGGTGTTTCTTAGTGTTGGATAGAATCCTTTGGTTGAGCAGAGTCCTTGCTTGTAGATCCGTTCGTCCGTGTCGAATACATGCAAATGAACGGCTTTCAAGATCGGCGATTAAATAGTTAATTAGCCACGTATTCGAGCGTGTTGATTGGCTAGCTTTAATCTACGCGCCCACACAGAGTCTATAAGTGTAAGTGGTGGACTTCAGCACTCTTTATATATTCAATATAATATATAATATAAAATATTCCAACATTTTCCAGCATACAATCAACGACGAAATTATTCGTACACCCATCAATTTTGAATACTTTTATTCATTTCTCAGAATCAACTGTCTATATGATGCCAGATTGTTTATATGTTTATACGCACAAAAAAGACAATAAAACTCAATTTTTCAAACAATCGGTTACATACAAAAAAGATTAACAGGCGAATTGTTTGAAGTAGAAAAGTTCAAAATTATTCGTACTGTAGAAATTATCGTTTTGAATTTATTGGTTTGTATAAGTATAAGTATAAGTAGTTAACATAATTATTTTACCGTTAAAGCCTTCTAGACTAATTATTCAATAGAATATTTGTGATAATGCTCAAAATTGAGTTTTATATTCATTTTTGTATTTAATAACACATACAAAGTCTGGCATCATAACGGTATTAAATTGTAAGAAATGTATTAAAATATTCAATATTCATGGGTGTACGAATAATTTCGTCGTTGACTCTACATATAAGAACCATATTTAAATGTATCTTGTTTTAGTTTTTTTATTTCGTTTTTCTTGTTTTTTCTTCTTTTGTTTTTAATTTCGTTCTTTCACACATGGTTTAACTTTCATTACTGGTTGATGGTTGGTTGGATTTTACGGCATGTCAACCCTTGTTGGGTTATCTTATGCCGAAGACATTTTATTTGATTCATTCTTGTTAGGTATTCAATTTTTTGAAAACTTAATTTTTTGAAAACACATTTTAAAAACTTATCTTTTATCTATTTGACCCATAGATGGGACCCTAATAGGTACTACCACGCCGGGTCAGAGTGGAGCTGAGAGTAATGGCGATGAAAGGGTACTCTGTACTCCCCAGAGCTTCAGGATTGAAACTTCACCACTAGATGCAGTTTAACGTCACACACAGGACACTAAGACCCTCAGCCACTGCCTTCTATCAAATATATGATAAAAAAGGGTTGGGATTTTGCCATAAGGGGAATAGTGTCGGGACAATATAAGTGCTAGGGCTGGAAGTGATCAGCCAATCGAGGGGGGGCTTCTTTGAGCGCCCATCTAGCCTAAGTAAGTGCCAAAGTGGAGTGTTGCAAGACATGGACTGCTCAGTAGGGTAAGTCGATTTTGGAACTGTAATATCTCCCATGTGGCGAAAGTTGCAAATTAACAGAAATAATTACCGCACAAAATATTTCTCTTCGAAACTTTGCCTTCGTTTGAGGAAATAGATTTGAATCTTTTAAAATGTTATCACTGTTACTGCTTACTTTATTGCCCCTACTGAAAACCTACTGTTTTTCACCATTCTGAAAATGTCCTTCATTGAAGCTAGCACTGGGCTTTTGGTCCTGATGATGGTCTAAATGGCCGAAACGTTGCATCGTCGACAATAAACATCCAGTTTCCATAACATCCCGTGTTTGTCTACTTTTCTCCACATATTGTCGGATTAACCTCCTCATATTTCTCCCCCCCCCCTTACTTATTAGGTGGTTAGAGGCGCATACCTTTCATTTGAATTCTAGTGATAAAATTTTATTTGTTTCGTTCAAAATGACTACCATTTCTGTTTTAAATATTGAAATTGTTATATTTTCTCACCAATTCCTAGGCTATGTTTTGCGAAAACGAGAATTTTTGGTGCCTTTTAGTAGATGAATTTTGATGCTATTTCCTCAAACAATAGTGCAAGTACGAGATCTGGTGTTGCAGGATGACTTGTGTGAGCTAGGACTACTAATGGAAGGAGGAGGAAGAAATAACAAAGGCTTAAAAAATAGTGATGACCCAAAAGAGGATGAACGATGGTTTGACCGTAGCGTAACCCCGAACGGAGAATTGACCGCAAGCGGAAGTCGGGTGTTGACCGCAAGCGGAAGTCGGGTGTTGACCGGAAGTCACGTGGAACAAAAAAGAAAGGGTTCGTTCTCTTTTTGCCTGCGGCGGTCGTAGGGTACGGACCTGACCTTGGGTCCCTCATGAGAGCACAGTAATCTAGTAGTGTTCTCTCTCTCTCTCTCTTTCTCTCTGCCTTTCCTCCTCTCTGGTAGGAGCCCACTATACGAGCACGATAATAAAGGCTGGCAGTTGTGACGACATGTTTCTCGTGTTATAATTTTTATCGGCTCCATTTCAGCACGGTGAATTTGGAGGCACGTGGACGAGGCCCGCTACATAGTATACACCGCAGCCGCCGCCTTACGGTTATAGTTTTAGTACCAAGAAAGAAAAGGACTACGGTACATATATCGTTTTAGTGCCGTGAATATTACAATGTAACACTGTTTTTTGGTTTCAGCACTCATTATACCAACACACAACTTCCGTTGTTTGAGAGAATGGGATATTTTAAAAAAAAGAACATGAAAAATCAACCTACCCTACTGCTCAGCCAACAGCATTTTGCGTTGGAATCCATAAGGATTTTTAAATTATCAAACGTTATTAATATTTGAAGAGGCTCTTCATCGCCGAAACACGTTTATTGAAGTAAAAAAAATCGTTCTGAAAATTCAATATGTTTGCAGACCTTTATTCAGGATGCGAGTGAAGAAGAAGAAGAAGAAGAAGAAGAAGAAGAAGAAGAAGAAGAAGAAGAGAAGAAGAAGAAGAAGAAGAAAAGAAAGAAAGAAAGAAGAAGAAGAAGAAGAATGAAAGAAAGAAAGAAAGAAGAGAAAGAAGAAGAAGAAAGAAGAAGAAGAAGAAGAATGAAGAAGAAGAAGAAGAAGAAGAGAAGAAGAAGAAGAAGAAGAAGAAGAAGAAGAAGAAGAAGAAGAAGAAGAAGAAGAAGAAGAAGAAGAAAGAAGAAGAGAAGAAGAAGAAGAAGAAAGAAAGAAAGAAAGAAAGAAGAAGAAGAAGAAGAAGAAGAAGAAGAAGAAGAACAACAACAACAACAACAACAACAACAACAAGAACGAGAAGGTGTGGGTTGGCGTGAAACAGAATCAATAAATCGATTGGTTGTTTTGTTTTACGGCATGTCAACCTTTTCGGCTCATTTAATACAGAAACAAGTCAGTATCATCTACGTTATTTGGACTATTGTCCCCATCTTCATTGTTATTTGTACAACGTTTCGGCCGATATACCCCCCGGCCTTCTTCAGGTATTTCTTGTCGGACTCGGGAACCTTCTCAGACTCGGGAACCTTCTTTTCGAACTCGGGAACTTTCTTGTCGTATTCGGTTCCCGAGTCCAACAAGAAATACCTGAAGAAGGCCGGAGGGTATATCGGCCGAAACGTTGTACAAATAACAATGAAGATGGGGACAATAGTCCGAATAACGTAGATAATACTAATCTTCAAGCCTCATCTCAAACATTCAGAGAAACAGAAACAAGTCATTTTGATTTTTAAAAAAAGGAATTAGTTTCCTGACAGTACTCGCTGTTGCTTAATTGGTCACCCAATTATTATCTCAAATAATTGAATGGGTTCATCACTGCTTAACTTTGGCGATCTGGCGGGATACGGTGCTTTCAGCGGGACTTGACCGTAATCGATAAATCGGGTTTGAATAGATCACGGAAGTTAAGCAGTGATGAGCTTGTTCACTATTTAATTGGGTGACTACTAAGAATCAGCAGGTACTGTAAACAACCTACGGCCCATGTACAAGTCTAAGCAAAAATTAAAAATTAAAGACATTTAAAAGCTATTTAAAAAAAAAAGCTGTCGATCAAGAAGGTGTAGTTTTTCTATAAAAGACAACTGTAAAGTTATTTGCCGCTCTCTAGAATAAAATCTTAACTAATCTTGTAAGCTAGTATTGGGATGTCACAGGAAGATAGACTCTACCCATCATTGCAAGCTTTTATTCTTACACATTGTAATAGGGACATTATTCTTTCAAATTGAAATAGGGACATTATTCTATCAAACTCAACAAACTACTCATTTAATTTTGTTTTGTTATTAAAAACTTTTATTGATATTATCCTTAAACAATTTTTAGTTTTCTCATTTTTAGAATTGAGACAACAGCAAAAGGGAAAATCCTGTTTGTTATTTAAAAACAAAATCTTTTTTTAATTTTTAGAATATAACTATGTTTCTCAATAAATGATGAACAGAGACATATAAAAGGAAATATTATTTAGTTGTAAAAATTTGAATATATTAAGTTTTCAAATGATTCTTTTATTTATGAGGTTTCTACAATGGTAGGTTGGATTTAAAAACTTCTTGTGTCATTTAATGTTGAAGTCAGTTTTTTTGTTTTTCTTATTCAAGGGAAAAATTGAAGGCAGAAATGATTTGTAAGTTCTCAATATTTGACAGAATTGGTTAATTCTTTTAAGCATTTGATATTTATTTACATAATCTTTCGATCTATTTGTTGGTATACAAGAGTCGTCTATGGACGAACTATAGTGTTGTAATGGTTAGCAATAAGTCTCGCTGATCTATTTCTACTGAAAAAAGAAAAGAAATGTCATACGCAAAATAACAGGAAAGGCAAAAACAACCACAAATTAGTTGTGATACAAAAGAAACAGCGCATGGAAAAATCGAAATTAAAAACATACCAAAATGACGGTAAAATCCGTCATATAACAACTCCAGCGTTAGAGTAAAATATTTGCCTATGCGAAATAGACTGAAACCGACACACTAACATACAATATATATATAGGAAAGATTACCAACGTGAAAAACCAGAATTAACTGCACATTGGTCAAATCACAATCTGACCACCAATATTTATTATCAATCAATATGTGTATCAACTTTAATTGAATGTATACACACACACACACACACATATATATATATATATAATTAGTATTGATAATATATTTTGCAATATTTATAAGTAGAGAGTTATAAAGCTTAAGAATTTAAGTTATGATAGCGAAACCATGAAGCCAAAGACACGCTGTGACTGACAGTTTCTCACCTCTGCGATTTCCAAAGTTGGTTTTAAAATCGCATTGGAGAGAATATCTATCTATCTATCTATATATATATATATATATATATATATATATATATGTGTGTGTGTGTGTGTGTGTGTGTGTGTGTGTGTGTGTGTGTAGAATTAAACAAAAAACACATCTCCTGTTTAACAATTTTATTTTTGATCTTTTCGAGTTTTCTGGCCAACTTTTTAATGTTTGGTTGGAATTCGTGGATAAGTCCACCAAAGTCCAGGTCCTGAGTACTTTCGGCACTTCGAAGTGCCATCATCAGGGGTGATGTATTCCAGTTTTTAAAAAATTAAATTAAGGAGGCTGGAAAGAGAAGAATTGATGAGAAAGGTGTTATAGGCATTTTAAAATGTGTGTACTGCATTGGAAATTAATTTTGTTTAAGGATGGTTTGTATTGTTTTATGTATAAAGCTTCTAGTATTTGGAGTTTTTGTTTTTTTTTCTTTGCGCAGAATGTGTGTATTTTCCGTTAGAATATTTCGGTAATTAGGGTGGGGGCATGAATGTAATTTTAGGTGTTGTGAAATATTCATTTCTATATATTTATAACTAAGATATCCTTTTATATGTATATATATATATATATATATATATATATATACAAAAGGATATCTTAGTTATAAATATATAGAAATGAATTTTTCGGCATTTTTTGCCTCTTTCAGTCTGAATTTTACTAATTTGAAGATTTCCTATCAGGTCTTATTGTTATTATTTTCCCGTCTGTCCGATTTTTGTTTCTTCAAATTTCTTTTTCCACGTTTTTTTGAATGCGCCAGCTCATGGGCACACGCACATGCAATCTTAAGACATTTTATGGATTGTGCGTGTTAATCTTGTTGTTGTAATATTAAATTTGATTTCTTTACTCGTGAATATGTTGTTTTAACTCCATGTATTTTATGTATTTTAAACTCCGTTTTTTTTGTATACGTATATATGGGTATATAAAAGTTTTTTTTGTTTTTAAAATGTTTTTAGATAAGTTTAAAATTATTTGCATGTCTGCATTTGAATATATTTTCATTTTTTTTATTTAATAGTTTCTTTCAATTTCTGAATTCTACCATTGCTATTTTTCCTCCAGACAAAGATGGCATTTATTTTTGACTGCTGTTGGGGTTGTTGTCATTTTATGCGTGGGTTTAGTTTCCAGAAATGTTTTGAAAGTTCGGTTTGACATTTTAGTTTTTCTTTTGTGATGATTTAACGAGATTTCCGGGGTGTACTGATGCTGCCGAAATAGATTACTTTTCCTCAATTTCAATAAAAAATGGAAGAAAAAAAAATGATCTACTGCGAATGTGCACGAGCCCGTGAGCTGGCGTATTTAACAAACACGGAAAAAGAAAATTGAAAAAAACAAATCAGTGAGACAGGAAAATAATTGCAACAAGAACGGATAGGAAATCTTTGAATTAGTAAAAATCAGACTGCAAAGGGCAGAAATGCCTAAATAAATTTATATTTGAACTAAGTTGTCCATTTATTCATTTATTTATAATACTCCGTATATGTAATATATGTATATACGAAACAGGAAGTTATGGGTATTAAATAACCCTAGATAGATTAACATTTCGTTAAAATCAATCAATCAATCAATCTTATTTATTTATACTAATAATTCTATACTGCCTCATTTTTAATACTAATATTCTTGTGTTGTAACCATATATTAAACTTCATATTTCTTCAATAAAGTACGTCACGTACTAAAATAGGATTTACGTGCGCGCATGTCTGAACAAACTATATCGTAAAATCTCTTCATCATGTCGACGACAGCGATTTCTACTTAATAGAACATGGGTCTTTTTACCATATCATAATTGTAATCTTCGCCCAGACATCCGGGCCTTTCTCAAGCGATAAGTTTACTTTAAATCGTTTTCAGAAGTTTTTCCTGTTTTATCCTAATCATAAAATTTACGTTTTAATAAAAAAAAAAAAGAAAACACTTTATCGTCTATCCATCTACATTCATTTCTCATAAATGTCCTTATATATTTATATGTATATATGTGCATGTGTGTCTGAATCTGTGTGACATTATATTTAACATACATTTATATCAGAATAGTCATAATCGTTTATATTTTACAAGTGAATGCACATATTTCGAGCTGACTCATTTATCTTATTGAATATTTGTATATCAATATCCAATTTCAAATCACCTTGAATCGTCTATATTGATCTATATATATATATATATATGTATATATATATATATATATATATATATATATATATATATATATATATATATATAATGCTCGTAGCGTAATGATGCTACAGGGACACTTCGAAAGCAAGTCTAAGGCCATCATCTTTATTTATTGGTTTACTTATCTATTTTGCTTTTTCAGCAAACTCAGGTTAATTCAAAAATCAAGCTTTAAAAATCTCGTCTTACCCTGATTAACAAACCAATCAAAAAGATCAATGAAATGCAGCAACACTTTTAATAACGATCGCTTTTTCAATCTCTGAGCATTGATCTTCCCATCAGTAAAACCCTGACGACTGAAACTGGAGAATTATCCGACTGCACCTCTGCAGAATGGTAACCCCCACCCAATGAGGCCGCCTGTTGGCCGTGAATAGTGACCCGTGATGCTTAAGGTGGTTGAGCTGTCCATGACATGCAACACTACACTTTTGGCTCTTAATTAGACTATACGGGCGGTCGGAGAGGCCTCTCTGATCAATCGTTTGCTCACATTCAGTCCTAATACCGATATGATTGGCGCAACACTATTTCCGGTGTGGTGAAACCCCAACCCTTTTTATCCTATATGTGTTAGAAGGAAGCGCGTGGTGTAATGGTTAAAGTCATGGGAAAATGGACTCGTCGCCCCGAGTTCAAATCCTGGAAGTGGTAATTGCATTTCACTTAGCGCTAATACCCTTGGGAAAGGTATGAATCCTACTCTCCTTCCAGCTATGGGTAAATAGCAGGGCAGACTGGGTTCTTTAACCATGGCTAGGTAACCAGTCTAGAAGGAAAACTCTGAATTCAAACCTGTTAAACTCCGCTTAAGAAATTGACCTTGTGTCGTATCCTGCTCGTGCGGAGGAGTTGGTAAATATATATATATGTGTGTTAGAAGGATGTGGCTAAGAGTCTTAGTGTCTTGTGTGTCACCTTAAATTGCATCTAGTAGTGAAGTTCCAATTCTTGACCTCTGGGAAATGTGAAGCAGTCCTTTACCGCCATTACTCCCAGGTTCACGCACCAATAGGTTAAATAGAAAAAACAATGTGTTTTCAAAATTGTGTTTCAAAAAGATTGTGTTTTTAAAACAAATTGCATGCCCATAAAAAATGAATAAAGCAAAACGTCGTAAAATACCCCAAGAAGGGTTGAAATGCCGTAAAAATCAACCAACCAACCAACCAACCAACCTATCGACAGAGTTCAATTCTTGAAACTAATTCTCCTTACGGACAAAATTGACCGATTTTTTTTTTTTTCATATTTTTGCTTTTATGTATATATTTATTTATTTATCTATTTATTTTTTAAATGTCAATCAACCTATTACAAATATGAAAAAAAAAATGACTTCCATTATCTTTTATCTTCAGTGGTTTTAATGGCTTAAGATTTCTCTGAGAAGATTATGATTTCTTGAACAAGGTTCATTCACTATTTTCCCGCGTAGAGTTTGTAATACATCATTGCTGATTACAATTAAGATTTGCTGGAGATGACATGAGTTGACGTTGGAAAGAAATCAAAAATTCCACTCAGCTGATCTGATTAGTTCTTTTTGAAACTAAATTTACCATTAACCAAACCAAATTTGGAAGGAGGCAAATAATTCTGCACATTTTTTTTTCGGATTCGTATCATAATCTATGAAGTTTAGAATACGACATTTTAACTGATGTTATTCTGTTGACATCATGAAATCATTATTTTTCATAAAAAAGATTAAAAATAATAAACACACAATTGACACAGACATTTGGAACTCGGTCCAGTGAACTTTTAAAATGATGTTGTCCTTGTTGGTTGGTCGGGTATTTTGACCATATGACCTTTAGGCACCCCTTTTTGATCTCGATTAAGAAAGGACATGTTTTTCATTTACACCGTCAATATCCGGTTGAGAGAGTCAATGGAAACCTATTAAACTCTGCTGAAGAAATTGACCTTGTCACATCCTGCTTGTGCGAAGGGGTTGGTAAATATATAGATCAGGGGTTGTGTAACAGTGATCTGGGTTCTTGGCACCCCATTTTGATCTCGATTAAGAAAGGACATGTTTTTTATTTACACCGTCAATATCCGGTTATTTTAACAGAGGATTTTTAGATTTTTAAAAATTATAAAACTAACCCCTAACCCTAACCCCTAACCCTAACCCCAACCCCTAACAAACAACCGGATATTGACGGTGTGAATGAAAAACAGGCCCTTTCTTAATCGAGATCAAAAAGGGGTGCCTAAAGGTAATATGGTCCGGGCATTTTGCTTTACGACACATCCACCGTTCTTAGCTTATTCAATGTTGAAGGTACTTGCCTCTCATACCACTTATGAGGGCGTGACACAATGACATTTTTATGTGGGCCCACCCACAAGCCGAAGCTCATGGGTGGTAGACACAAAAAAATGCGTCGATCCCGTCGGCATTCCCCCTCAAGGGGGCACCTCAGCCCTGCACCTTTAAATCGAGAAGGTGTTGCCTGGGGGGATAGCCCCCTGGGATCGACGCTGTCAATTTCATTAACAGACACAGGCCCCGAAAGGCCGGTGCTATGAATGTTTTATTCAATGTTGAATAAAATCATTTTGATAAACAAAGGGGTCGGGTTGCTTACAGTACTTTATGTTATAACTGATGGAAACACACTTCATCATCTCATTTTCGGATAGCTATTCCTCTCCCTTATAACATCGGAAGAAGCGGCTACCCGGCGTCGCCTGGTAGAAGTGGAGGGGGTGGCAAAAAGTTAGTCTCACAGATCATTTATTACTAAATCGCGAGTTAGATCCTCACAGGGTGCCCCATTGAAGTTTAGAATACGGCCTTTCAATTGATGTTATTCTGTTGACATCAGGAAATCATTATTCGTAAAAAAAAAAGACCTGCGTTAATCCGGTCTGACGGGGAGTCAGAAAAAAAAAGTGCGGAAACTCTGAAAAAAAAAATTAATTTCTCCTATTTAAAATATCAAATACAAAAAAAAAATCCATGCTGTAACTATTTAAATTTTATATTTTAATTATCTTCTTGAATATAAATCAAATCTTCGTTATTATTATTATTTTTTTTTCAAAATGCAAGATTTGGTGATAGTGAATGTGTATATATATTTACTTTGTCGTTAATTGTTTTATTTTCGTAGTTTCCTCCGGACATACTTACACACAACTACCCTTTATAGATAGACTAGTAATGGCTACCCGGCGTCGCCTGGGTAGAGGGGGATTTTTTAAAATTATTCCCGTAGATCCATTATTACTGAATCATGAGTTGAATCCTCGTGGGATGCCCCATTTAAATCCCTATGTAAAAAAATAGATCTTGCATTGATCCAGCTACTCTGAAAAGAAATGTTAATGTCTACTATCTAAAATATTAAATGAAAAAAATCCATGATTTTATCATTTAAATTTTATTTTTTAATTATCTTCACGAATATAAATCAAATCTCTATAATTTTTGCACAAAAACCAAGCCCTGGTGATATTTAATGCGTATATATATTTACTTTGTCGGTAATCGTTTTTTTTTGTTTGTTTTTTTTCGAAGTTTCCTCCGGACATACAGATACACACAACTGCCCTTTATATATGTATAGATAGATGGAGCATTCAAGTGCTTGAGTTTGAGAACCTTGCTTTACATAGTAAATTATTACTCCCAGGTCCACTCTGAACCGGAGTGGTAGTATCTAGTAGGGTTTCATCTATGGCTCAAATAAATCTTTTTAAATATTATTCGTATTCGATAGGACCATGTGCTTCTTAAGAAAACTTCTTGAGAAACAACTACAGATGTAAATATGAATGTACAATGAACGCGATTCCTTAAACTCTAAGCATTACATAACCCGAAACGGGTTGCCGTGAAAATCAATCATTTACATCAAATCAAATACGGTACTGGACGTATACAAGGCTTGTAGTCAATGCCTATATACCTAATAAGGAGGATGAGTATCCGTGGTGTAGTGGCCAACATACGAGACTGCAACATCGCAGTAAGAGAGTTCTAACTTCAGTCGTACAATTACATTCACTTTTGGGTTAATACCCTTGGGAAAGGTATGAAAACCCTCATCCTTTCTATATATTTTACTAAACTGTATCTGATGGTGAGGCTACTTTAACTTATGAGAAGGATTGGTTTCGGTTTCTTTGTTTAATGGCATATCAACCGTTGTGGTTTATTTAATGCCAAAGCTATCCTTTTAGAATGATAGTGGCATTCACTATGATTATAAAAGGATAGCTTTGGCATTAAATAAACCACAACGATTGATATGCCATTAAACAAAGAAACCGAAACCAATCCTTCTCATCAGTTAAAGTAGCCTCACCATCAGATATAGTTTATTAAAATATCTAGTCCACTGTGTTGCGGTTATTTCCATTAAGAATAATTCTTTACTAAGGATTATTATTAATTACTTGAAACCATATGTGCAAACAAATGATTATTATCAACAGTCTGTGACACTATTGTGGCCTATTTTATGTTTTATTCTGTAAATGTTTACAGTTAGTTTAAACCCAAGAACATGAGATACCATAATACATTTAACTGCATTAGTAGAAGTCCATTTCAGCTTTTGAATAAGATTGGTGGCTACCCAACATACACACGTACCCTAGCTGTGTAGCATTACCTCCTCTTTTCATGAGGACATGTAGGGCGCGGTCAACTCTGTGGAAGAAATATCAGAACCCTTATCAATTAAAGCTCCTGATTTAGCTCTATCCAATTATATTGAGCACTGTCTGCTTAGAAATATAGCACCCATATTATTTACAAAATATCAATATATATACAGGGTGATCGAAAAAAAACCAGACTTTTTAAAAAAGTCAGGCCTGTTTTTATTTTGGCAGGGGCACTCTGTATATATAATATATATATATATATATATATATATATATAGGGTGACTAAAAAATAGGCCTGATTTTTAAAAAACTATATATATATATATATATATATATATATATATATATATATATATATAATTTAAAAAGGTCCGCAAAATGGATTATGTTTATTTTTTTTTATTACTATTTTAAAATAATAATAAAACATTTTTAAATTAAAAAAAAACATAATCCATTTTGCGGGCCTTCTTTTTTTATATAAAATTTTAAATTTTCCCCCGTTGGACTCATCACAACACTTTATATATATATATATATATATATATATATATATATATATATATATATATATAATCCAAAAGTCCAGAGAAGAAATCTTCCTTACGACATAAGAGTTTTATTTAAAAAACCTGTCGCAGTTTGAGAACTCAATGTGTGCTCTTAATGTTAGAGTCACAGAGCCGGGAGAGTTAAACACTTTATCCAAGCACCCTGAAATAGACTATAACGCTAAATCTCTAAGTCTTTTGTTATTTATTTACGAACACAAACAATTAAATTCAATTAATATTTCACTCCTGTTCGTTTTAAAGCTTCATTAGAATGAACTTTATTAGTTTAAAATAGTGTAAATGGACGAAGAAATAGGTAAGGAGTAAGTGGGTGCTGTCACTGAATAGGGCACTAGACATGTTCGAGAGGTTTAAGGATCTCTCTCGTTCGCCTCCTCCATTTCGCTTGTTTTCGCATGATCAGCCTGATATATCCCTTTACTTTTATTTCGATAGAAATTGGGATTTTTTGGGTTTTTTTTAGCTTAGGACTTTGGAAAGTAAAAACGTGCGAAAACGTGCGAAAAGTCCAAGATACGTGTTCTTTGACCTGACACAAGAAGGCGAATAATTGATTCAGTGTCTCTAGCAAGTTTTCCTGAGCATCCGAGTGAAAAATGCTCTTTCTGTGGCACCACACTGTGAACGCGGCATCCTTGACGGACACGCCATCTATGCGGAATTTGGACGCTTGCAGGACCCACCATATCGCAACCATAATTAGTCTTCTATTACGCTGCAGAAACATGCAAACATATAATTTCCATTTTCTGATTTTAGGGACGCGCTAGCGTATTTTTCACATGTCCAGTGACATGTTTAGCGAAAGTGAAAGCAAAAATGTGGATGACTTGCACGAAACAAATTATCTAAGTTTAAATGATGAGGAAAAAACAGAAGAGAAAAACATCGCATTATATTATTGTGTATTATAAAATGCCAGACCGAAGGAAATATTTGGTAATATTCCAAAAGTTATAAAGGATATCGTTTGCTATATATATATATATATATATATATATATATATATATATATACAAGGTGTGTCAAAAAAGTATCAAGATTTTTGTAGTTTTTGACACACCTTGTATTCTGAAAAAAAAAAAAAACAACGTTCCATTCATTTATTTTTTCAGAATACAAAGTGTGTTAAAAAAGTAACAAGTTTAAATTCTGTATTTACCAAGATAGAAATAAAGAATGAATGGAACTTTTTTTTTTGTTCAGAATACAAGATGTGTCAAAAAGTACAAAAAATCTCGATACTTTTTGACACAACTTGTATATATATATATATATATAGCAATTTATATTCTTTATAATATATATATATATATATATATATATATATATATATATATATGATATATATATAATATATATATATATATATATATATATATATATATGTATGTGTGTGCGTGTCTGTGTCTGTGTGTGTGAGTGCTTGTGTGGAGGTGCGTGGTGTAATAGTTAGAGTCGTCGAATATATATATATATATATAAAGGGCCGGTATACCTCAGTCGGTAGAGCGTTCGGCTAGGAATCAGAAGGTTCCTGGTTAGATACTGGCCTTCGCCAACTCAGTGTATGAGTAGCACAGGGATCTGTGTGGTAAAGTGAGCGGCTGATTGTGGGTATGGCGCTCCACCTAAAACTATAAGACTAAGAAAATAATCTCCTTGGTCTAGTGCTATTGAAAAGGAGATAGACTCCCTCGCTGTCTGGCTGATATCGACATTAGGCTGCCCCGGCGACTTTACTTTACTTTATATATATATATATATATATATATATATATATATATATATATATATATGACAATAGTATACAAAAATATGTGTATAGTTGTAATCTTTGATAAATTTTTTTTAGGAAAAATTCGTTAACATTTCATTAGTCATATCTATTGCTTTAAATTTTGTCAGATTTTTATTTGACCTTATTCAAAAGTTAGTTTCATGTTAGAATTACGTACAGAGTGTACGAATAATGTTTTATTTTTCTTCTTTTTATGTGAGTGTGTGGTATATGTGTGTGGTGTATGTGTCGGATTTTTGAGAAATTTGAAACTAATTAACAAACCAAAATAGGCAGGTTACTTGACATGTACATATAAATCGTGTCCCAGAGGACAACGTATTAGATATCTGTCATCTTTGTGTATTATTACATTGTACTGATAGATATAAGCTGTCAATTCCGTTTAGTAATGCCTTCAAAAAATTTTTAATTTATACCAAACTCTTATAATCATAATCCACATTGATAATCTTCGTCAAACAGGAGAGTTATATCAATATATACAGAAACTTTTATGTTGGAATTTTTTGCTATAAGGCGTGTGCCAAATGGTCACTTCTACTTATAGACTCGCCGACTACCATGTGACCAGCCTTGTTGTCCAATCACTGGCAGTGCTCTGCTGCTGCTGCTGTTGTTATTTATACTGGCTGATTCTAATCTTAGCTCACTACTACTTGGATCTTCTTGGACGACGGACCTAAAGGATTCATCCAAAGATTCTCTATCACGGGACTTATTCACTTACCAAAGGATTCTCTATCACGGGACTTATTCACTTACCAAAGGATTCTCTATCACGGGACTTATTCACTTACCAAAGGATTCTATAGCTCCGGACTTACTTACTTATTTACTTTGAGTTCTGTCCAACTGGCCAAGGATGGCGGCCAGATATTAACAGTTATCCATGTTACGTTTTTAAGGGCCATCCTTTGGCCTTAAAGCAGAAGCGCTTATCCAGTGGAATTGGATCCTTGATAAAGAGTCCTCGATAATGAATCCTTTTGGTTTCTAAAGTGTTCTCAGTTTCTGGCATATAGAGTCCTTGATAATGAATCCCTTTGTTACGAAACTGTTCTCAGTATAAGTATAGGGTCCTCTGATAATGAATCCTTTTGTTACTCTGGTAATCGTATAAGTCCTTCCTGTGTATTGGTAAATATCTGGCAATCCATGTCTGTCCGTCCTCAAAGAGTGCAGTTTTAATTATGACCAATGTGGGGGGGGGGTAAGTATTCTATCAGGCCAGTAGTATTGCTAGTGATTGGCTGCAAGAGTCAATTACGTGACCTTGGCTAGTCTATAAATCTAGGTGGGTATTTAGAGCACATCTTATATCCAAATATTCCAACAATCCAGATGTTACACAATGAATAATATCGTTTGCCTTCTCATTTTGTAATGTTGTGAATAATTCAAATGTAATATATAATCTTACATAAGGAATAGGTTGGCCTATTCATATGATATTACATTATGAATAGTTTGGCCTATTCATATGATATCACATAATGAATAAGTTGGCCTATTCATATGATATCACATAATGAATAGATTGGCTTATTCATATGATATTACGTAATGAATAGGTTGGCCTATTCATATGATATCACATAATGAATAGGTTGGCCTATTCCTATGATATCACATAATGAATAGGTTGGCCTATTTATATGATATTACAAAATGAATAAGTTGGCCTATTCATATTATATTACGAAATAAATTTGTTGGCCTATTCATTCTGCAATGTAGTGTATTATTTAAAAGTAACGGTTAAAGTATGAATTTATAAAGAAGTTCATATAAGTATGATAGGCAATGTTTCATTTCTGTCTGACATATTTTAATATTGGGTGGGTTTTCTGCATTTCGCGTTGAAAAGCTGGTACAATGCAAGAAATTCCTTAATGAAAATGGGTACCAAAAACTATTGATTCAAACCGTGGAGAAAATATGTAGAGAAAATAAAAGGCAAGAGACCATTTTCCGACCAGATAATATTTCACCACACACAGCTAAAGGAACAATAACTTTGTTTGGGTGACAGTCTTTGTCCTTGATAGAAAGTTACCAGACCTTTGCCCCACTGAGAATACATAGGCACATAGTAAGGCGAAACTAGAAAGAAAATTTGGCAACCTTAACAGCAGCTTATTATAAAAATGCATTGGACAATGATTTTTATTATAAAAATGTAGTGGAAATAGTTTTTGTATAAAAATGCATTGGAAATGAGTTTTTGTATAAAAATGCATTGGACTATAAAAATGCATTGGACAATGATTTTTACTATAAAAATGCATTGGAAATGATTTTTACTATAAAAATGCATTGGACAATGATTTTTACTATAAAAATGCATTGGACAATGATTTTTACTATAAAAAATGCATTGGACAATGATTTTTACTATAAAAAAAATGCATTGGACATAAGAAATTAATGGAAAAACATTAATGAGGTAAATCGTAAACAACTATCAAATACTTTACCGAAACGACTCGGTTTTCTGAATAAAACAAATAAAAAGCAAATTTGTATAATTTTTTTGAAAATTGCATAGACACACAAGAGTAAGAGTGTTAAGTGAGTAATTTGAAAGTGACTAAGGAAAAATTTCCCTAGGTAGTTTATTTATGTTACAATTTCAGAGCAGTCATAAATTGTGAACGTACTTGTAGTTAGAATTTTAAATAAAGTTCGTTAGAATTAAAATCGGAGGTGGGTAATTTTCCGTACCCGTGTTGGATTATGATTGACATTTTAGATGATCCCAAATTCACCTTCAAACGTATTACCCCTCTGCAGAGGTGCAGTCACTGTAATCTACAGCCCCAGCCGACAAGGCGTACATTCATCTGTACACGTACGCGTATAAATTTGTACGAAAAGTTACTTTTAATAGAATATTGATTGCTAAGTCGCATCAAGGCCACATAACCGGCTCTTGGGATATTCAAAACACATTCTGGAAAAGCCACATTTGGAGAGACAGAATACATGTCTCCATCCCGTTGATTGGATATACTCGTCATTCAGACGTTGTTATTTTTTTTTTTTTTTAATATTGATTTCTATTGATTTCTTAAAAGAAATACTAAAAATTATTTCAAGTTTATTTATTGACCGTCACGTTTTGTTTTTGTTTTTTTTTCATCCTTTCAAAAATTTTATGCATAAATCATGGAAATCTTCAATTAGAAAAAAAATCATTTGTACAAAATTAAGATAGCAACGCAGTAATTATCTTCAACACAAATTATTGAAAAAAAAAATCCAAAAGAAAGAAAAACAGAAAAATCTCCAAAAGTGTCGCTTCCAGCTTGAATTATGGTGAATTCTTAATTTCATTATAATTAGCAATGAGTTTTAGTAATTTGTTCGAACGGACTAATACTGCTCTCTGCTTAAAGCGCCAAGATATACCATCGTTAATGAGTTCAATCCCCACTGGATCCCCGACAATTGTAGTTATGTGTTAAACTGAGACTCAATAAAATATTAATGGTACCTGTCGTATTGTGACGTCTGGCCAGTTCGTCAGTTGTGAGTTCGATTCTCGTTGGATGAATAATTGTGTTGTCATTTAGTAATCTTAGCTTAGTTTGACACAAGGCTAGAAATATGGAGCACCCAGTGTTAATCGAATTCTCTACTAATAATCTGCTAGCCTTGCTCCCTAACTATTATACTTTTATAGGTGATATACCCTATAGACTAATGGAATGCGCCGACGGTTACTATAAGTAACAGGGACAATTATGGTTTGAGAGTAAGCCAATGCGAGTCAGCTCATAACTTTATTGTCGGACGTATTTCCCACTTCTCTGTACTGTAATTGTCTACTCTTTTGTTAATACATTTCTTACATTTGTTACCCGTCGTTTTGTTCTTTTTTGACCCCTTAAAACTCCACAACATGTACCATGCGCCCTTAACTGTTATTGTACGGATTATAATTTTCTAATTCATATTATTTTTTTAGGCAATGACTTCTCTCTTTGTTGCTATTAATACAACATTCCGACTGATACACTTTTCGGCCTTCTTACATTTTCTAAAATTATGCAATGTTTATATATTTTGGACTATTGTCTTCAGCTGTTTATTTTTGGGGTGTTTTTGTTTACTATTTTACTATATGTCCGGTCTAGCTCAGTCGGTAGAGCACTTGCCAAGGAATCACAAGGTTCGATACTGGCCGTCGCCAACTCAGCATATAAGTAGCACGGGGATCTGTGCGGTAAAGTGGGGAGCTGATAATAGGTGTATCGCTCCACCTCACATGCAAAATCAATCTCCTCGGTCTAGTGAAAAGGGGATATACTCCCTTGCTGTCTGGCTGATACCGACATTAGGCCACCTCGTCGATTTTTTCTTGCAATTAAATGCAACGTTTCGACTGATACATTCTTTGGCCTATCTTCATGTGAATCTAGGCCCCGTCGGCTGGGGTAAAATACGCCGACTACACCCTTGCAGAAGACTAAGCACCCCAATCCCAATGAGGTTCCCTGTTGACCGTGGGTGGTGACCCGTTATGCTTAAGGAAGGAATTCTGATAGCTGAGGGTGACATGCAACACTACACTTTGGCCCTTGTACTGGACGGGTGGTCGTAAAGACCCCCGCTGATTATTCGACTGGACATGCCAATGTCCCGATCGTATTGCTCTTAGTGCAAACTCCCAGTCCTTTTTATCATATAGGTGCTCGATGGCAGTAGCAGAGGGTCTTAGTATTCTGGATATGATGCTAAACTACATCTAGTGGTGAGATTTAAAATATGGAGCTCTGGGGAGTTGCCATTACTCCCAGACCCACTGTGATCCGGAGTGGTAGTGCCTGTTAGTCTCCCATTTATGGGTTAAATAGATAAAAGAATGAGTTTACCAAATATGTTTAAAACAAAAATGAGTATTAAAAAATATTGAATATCCAACAATATTGAATAAAACAAAAACGACTTCGACATAGAATAAACCAACAAGGGTTGACATCCCGAAAATACCAACTAACCAACCAACCAAAGCATGTCAACCCTTTTTGGGTTATTTTAAGCCGAAGTCGTTATTGTTTTATTCATTCTTGTTGGGTATTTAACATGTTTTTAAACTCATTTTGTACTTTTCTTCTTTTCCATTAAATGAAGAAAATAAAAGTTATCTACTTCTAAAATTGCTGCACGCAACAGTGCACATAGGAAAATCTAAAAATCAACCGAAATTTAGTGTTAATAAAAACTAGGATGAAAACAATAATCGGAATAACAAAAATACTTCATTCCAATACTTGAGACAATACGGGAAGCCCGAAAAAACAAATTTTTCAAAAGATCATGCTAAAAATAACTAAGATTAAGATATTGGACAACAAAAGATGTATAGAAAATGAGCCAAGTTGTTCTGAATAGAAACACTTAGAACTAAGTAAAATGCTTTCTTTTTTATCTATCAGCAGAAAAAAAAAGTTTAAATACTCGAACCGGGACAGTTATTTTCAGATTTTGTTTTAAACTTTCAATCGATCTTCTGTTGTTGCATCCTGTTATATTTTGAATGATTGGCCAAAGACAATATCGATTCCGCCCCGTAGAATATGCTGACTACACATGTGGGAGGGTAAAAATCCCCTAATGTGACACCTGTTGGCCGTGGGTGGTGACCCGTGATGCTTAAGGACATAAGCTAAGCAGTCCATGATATACAATACTTCACTTTGTGTCTTACTTAGGCTAGACGGGCAGTCCGACAGGCTCCCTCTGATTAATCGACTGGTCACGTTAAGCCATATCAGCTATATGATTGTCTCAATCCTATTGCTCTTATGACAAACCCCCAACCTATTTTATCATACATGTACTAAAAAGTGGTTGTTGCGGGTCTTAGTGCACTGGATATGAAGTTAAACTGCACCTAATGGCGAGGTTTTAATTCTGGGGCTCTGGGGAGTGTGAGGTACCCCTTTATCGTCGTAATGACGATAAAGGGGTACCTCACACTCCCTATTGGTCAAATAGAAAAAAAATAATCAAATATGTTTTTTAAAAATTGAGAATGAAAAAATTGAATTTCCTATAAGAAAAACAAAAAAATTCGGCATAGAATAACCCAACAATGGTTCACTTGCCGTAAAACCCAACCAACTCGCATTATCGATCATTGATATATGTAATAAATTGTCTGGACAAATATTTGTCAATTCATTTGACAAAGTAAGTTGAAATTTCCCGTTATAAATCGAATATCCGTTTTACTCGAAAAATATTTAACGTTTAAATCTAAATGAAATAGTTTAATTAAATGGGAGTTTCTTCAGTGTATGTGTGGTGGTGGAGGTGTGGTGGAGTTGTTGGGTGCGGGATGCTTTCAATAAGTACCCCGTTTATTAAACTCATGAATTTCTACAAGGAACTAATTTATCTGCTTCTTTTCATAAGAAAAAGATGACTCTATTGTAACTCTTCTTATTTTCTTGCTTTCTTCGGCTTCTGAAGTGGCTTGGTAATAAAATTAACAGCGTCGATCCCACGTGGCTATCCCGCCAGGCAATACCTGCCCTTGATTTAAAGGGGCAGGGTAGAGCTGGGTTTATTGCCCAGCGCTTGAGACGCCCCCTTCGAGCGGGAATGCCTACGAGATCGACGCATGTGTTGTGCCTACCACCCATGAGCTTCGGCTTGTGGATGGTCCCACGTTAATAGTGCCTTGTGCCTAACACGTACAAGTAGGATACGAGGCAAATATCTTCGGGTGAACGTTCTGAGTGCTTCTCTTGTTTCCACATGGGAGACTTTTTAAAACTAATGTTTCCTTTTACGCATGACTAAATAACTGAAGGAAAACAAAATGGTTGAAATATCACAAGATGTATGTTAATGTGTGTGGCATGTGCACGTGTGTGTGTGTGCTACTACAAGCACACAGATGCGTATCAAAAATGTATTTGCTTTATTCCCTGATCTCTATTGGTTAGTTGTTTGGTTGGATTTTACAGCATATCAACGCTTGTTGGGTTATCTTATTCCGAAGACGTTTTGTTTGATTCATTCTTGATGGGTATTCAATATTTGTAAAAACTTTTTAACACATTTTTTAAACTCATTTTTTTTATTATCTAAGCCATAGATGGGACCCTATCAGATACAACCACTTCGGTTCAGAGTGGACCTGGGAGTAATGGCAATGATCTCTATTTGGATACTGCATACACACAGATAGTATCGCCTATAAATAAATACACCCTAACAATTTTTAATAAAAAAGTTGATTTGAATTTAATTTAAATAAAATATAACAGGAATTTATTATTACCTGTAATGTTACTGACATGGTTTGTAAAAACAGACATCAGACACATGCAGAGTTCCTTCTTGAGAGAAATAAAGATATATTGGGAATTATGAATCGGATATGAAATACATCCACGAAACTACCTGAAAAACATCTGAAAAGCAAAATTGATTACCGATTGTCATCTCGCACTCTAACAATTTGTTTTGAAATAAAACATATTTTCCTGCAAACTATTCACTTACAAAACACACAGACGGACAGATATATATATATATATATATATATTATATATATATATATATATATATATTATATATATATATATATATATAAGAAATTTGAAAAAAAAGTGTTTCCAAAAATTAGATGAATTTATTTATCGACGCTTAACGTTTCGGTTTCTTTAAACTTCAGCAGAATGTATTAATGGGTGAAGAAATTGATGGATGTTTTACAGATGACAGGGGATAAAAAATCTTTATAAAATTTTTGTTGTTGTGTAAACTGTATTTGTTCAACGTTATATTTTTGAAAGACGAGTCGCGATCCGCAGACGCGAAGATGTCATGACGCGTGACGTAACTCGAAGAAATGCATTCAACAAAATGTACCCTAGGAAATAGAAACAGTCAAAACAAATATTATTAGATATTGTTTATTACGGAACTCCACAGCATTAAAAGTATATTGCCAAGAATAAAAGCGTAATACTTCGCAAAAAATGTATATTAGGTCTTTGCGTCTTTATATTTACTAGCAAAAAAAACCCCCAAAAAAACAAAAAAACCTCCGAGTGGTGTAAAAATTAGTTTTTAAAGATATTGCTTGAGAGAGGTGGGAGTTGAAAATTCAATGTCAGAGAGTTTTGATCATAAGTAAGTAAAATCAATAAATCAATTAGAGGAATAAAAAAAAACAATGCCAAAATCTTTAAAATAGAAACTTTAGAGGGGGGTTAAACATTAAATGTTTTAAGTAATTAAAATCATCAAATTTATTAAAGGAGTAAAAGAAAAGAAAACAATTTGAAATGGAAACTTAGTTACAAGGAACCCACACATTAGAATTAACCAAGTGGATTCTGTGAAGAACAAACCAACTGAACCCATACAATGTCGACAAGAATTTTAACAAAGTTTGAGAAGGCTTGCTCTATAACGAACCAAACTAAATTTAACAAATTCTTTCCTTTCGGACTGGTTCTCATAATTATGTACTACACGGGGTTCTCCCAAGGGTATCTGCAGAAATTAGAGAAAGAAGCGCCCAACTTTCTTGAACACCGCATGTGTTACCGGAAGGAAGAGATTTCTAAATTTATATGTGATAAACCAACTCTAAGATTATTTACTGAATGTTCTTGAAATCTTTCTACGGAATACTATTGATTAAGAACACTTTTCCTTCTTTCATCCTTTCATTATGTTCGATTGAAACCTGATTAGCGTTATCGCTTCCGCGCACTCACCCCCTTCCCTCTATTCTTTCCCCTCTCTCTATCTTTCCCCTAATCTCTTTATTTATTTATTTATTTATTTATTTCATTTTGTTATATTTTTTTCTGTGTAGCATGTCTTTTTTTCTACCTTTCTTTATGATGATAACGGAATGTCAATTATTAGCTACGGTGATGACAACTCATTAGAAATTCGATGATTAAGTAGCACCAGATAATTAGGACTTATATTTTTGCATTTCATCTTGGATGATTTGGACGGTCTCATTCTTAACCAGAGGGTGTTACAAGATGATAACGGGCGGAAGATTATGGAACAAGCGTATTAATATATAGTTTATACACTGACGGGTTCGTTGTTCTTATTTTGTTTGTTATAAGCATTTGCCCAACCAATTTGCGACAGACAGGATGCGGCGCAAGATTCATTTTAATAGGAGTACAGCTGGTTGGAATTCAGAGTTTTCCTTCTCCTAAACTGGTTGCCAAACCAAACTTAAAGAACTCATTATGCAATGGTTATTGTCGTAGGAAATTGACTCGGCGACCCGAGTTAAAAATCTTGGACGAGGCTGTTTGTATTTCACATAGTGCTAATAACCTTGAGAAAAGCATACGTCCAATTATTCTCCTTCCAACTATGTGTAAATAGTAATACAGGGGAATGAAAACTCTTAATTCTTATCTGTTGGATTCCGCTTAAGAAACTGACCTTGTGTCACATCCTGCTCGTGATGAAGGGTTGGTAAATACATACTAGTTACCTGTAGCTGGAGGTAGAAGAAATTGATCCATACTTTTCCCAAAGGACAATAGCGCGAAGTGAAACGCAAACAGCCTCATCCAGGATTTGAAGTCGAGTCTACGATTCGATTTCCTACAAAGATAACCGTTATGCTACGCGTGCCTCCTTGGTTCTTAGAGTCACAACGTATCGACTATTGTGCTTTCTGGTCTTCTTCTGATGACTGTCATATTCAACAATATTCTGGAAATTTCAAAATAAGCCCTTTTGTTACATAATCTATGCGGTTGCATAAGATTATGGTCAATCCTCTGTATTTCTAAAGGGATGACCCTTTTCATATCACGGGTGGGACTTTCCATGGAATATTACAGAAAGCCCGCGAAATACGTGAAGTCACGTGGGATCTGGTTGGGTCCTCAGTATCAGTTTGGACGTCGGGCAGAGAGATGTACTGCCTTAACTGGAACTCACTATGTTAATCAGATGTTTAGTTACATGAAATGTTTAGTTAAGTAAATAAAAGCTTAAGAAAATAACACGGTTTTGTGGTTGGTGAATGTCTTGGTAACAAGACTGATCTAGAAGAAGAAATGAGTTAAGTGCGACCGACCACCAAGACGAAGTCCAGACTCTAGAAGAGACGCTAGAAGAAGACGTAAGATAGAAAAGACGCCAGAAGAAGAATAGAAGTAAGTAAGGAAAGAAAGGTATGCAACACTTTATCCAATCAATGGATGTAAACTGCTCTCATTTCGTTGTCCGTGGAAGAAAATACCAAATATTATTTGATTAGGACGAAATTACCGAATTCCATGAACAACGAAATTTGGGGTATTATTGCATAAATGCGTCCTGGCCTCCTGCCATAAAAAAACCATAATCGGTGCCTGCTAAAAAGAAAACAACCCGTGCTACGATTGAACTCCCTAGCAGTTTGAAAACGTTTTTCCCCAAAAGTTATTGCAATCTGAAAGCGTTATTTTACCCTCCCAGTCTTTTTTCGACAAGTAAATGTAAATATTTTAACCCTCCCCCTCTTTAAAATATTTTTTTCGCGGTTTGAAGGTGTTTTTATCGACAAATAACTTTTTTAGTGGTTTGAAGGTGTTAAAAGTAAGCCACCAACCAGGTTTTTTATCAACAAGTAAATGTAGATATCCCCCCCCCTTGAAATATCTTTTTCCGGTATTTTCATTTTATTCTAATTTTAAAAAAAATGTATTTTCTAAATAAATACGACCGAGTTTTGAAAATAAAACAATCAAGTACAAATAAAATATCAAAATATTTAGATATTCATTTTTATTTTAGTAAAATATATATATTTGAATTAAAATAAAAAAAGAATATCTAAATATTTTGATTTTTTATTTGTACTTGATTTGTACTGAAGATGATTAAATAGTACAATAAACCAAACGTACTGACTATAACAATCAAGATGAGGATAGAAGTTTCAATAAATCACTGCATAATGATATAAGTTTGTATTAGAAAATAATAATAAGACTTTAATCGAATTGACGATCATCTGTTTTGTAGGAATAAAATTGCGAAACATCAAGAAAAATCGATAATCATATGTTGAGAAAGAAAGAGAAAAAATATTTGAAATCAATAAAACTGTTTAGAGAAAATCGTTATGTCAATTTTCTTTGAATTTTCATGAAGTTTGAGAAAAGTTAACTATGTTAAAGTTGTTTCGATTGAGATGAATTAATACAAGAGGTGCCGAAAAATTCTCGGCCCTACCAAGAAGTGAATGACTTAAAGCCGGGAAATATGCTATTCTACGTATTCATTCAATAATTCAACTGACTTTCCGACCTAACTTTATAACGAAAAAAAATCAATAAACGTGTAATTCTTTTCTTTTTAGTATAGCGTAGTCACCGACGACTGCTATGTCGGTGATGGCTAATCGTCAAACGGGGAAGGAGGAACATAAAGACATAACGGGTCTTACACGTCATGCTCTCGTTGCTTTATTCTCTCCGTTCGGTTTCTGAGGCCGTGGAAGCCAGAGGAAATGAATGACTGACACAAAACGCGTAGAGTAGCTTCTTCGGATCAAGTCACCAATAGGCACCCCAGCTGCGAGCATTTTTTCAAACGAACGGAATTTTGCTTTTCACCGCTAACTTCCGGTTGTTAGTAATAAAAAAACGTGTCTTTCGTTTAAAGTTTTATAATTCAAAAAGAATAAAAAATATTAGTTTATTTTTAGTGAAAAATTAATTTTTTCACATATGCAAACAACTACAACATGAAATAACTTTTTTTAAAAATAAAATTTAAAAAAAAAACATTTTAGTATAAAAACATGTCTTTGGTTTGTTTGAAATTCTAATGCCATAAAATCGTCTGTTGATTTTGTTTACTAACAACCGGAAATTAGTGGTGAAAGAGAAAATTCCGTTCGTTTGAAAAAGGCTCGCAGCTGGGGTGCCTATTAGTAACTTGATCCGCTGCTTGATTCTCGTTCAAACCGACTCTTTCCGTGTATTTGAAATGTTTTTTATTCTCCTTTTACTCCAGCCACCAAAAAAGCGGGCACGAATCAAGAAACCCGTCGTCTTATATTACGGTTTACAGAACAGTCCATCCCACTTTCACATCGAGTGGGTGACATCGCACCATTACCCGTCACCAGCACACGTCACCACTTGGCTGATTGCTGGTGATCTCTGGAAGACTCGGTCCGGGGTGCTAGATCAAGTATATCTGTTTTAACACCTAGCCTGCCGACCGAAATGTTGAACTTTATCAACTTTCTTCTGGCTGCTCGCTTTTTTATAACCTCAACTTACAATGTTACATTAGACTCAGTTGCTGACTCAGTCATATTAACTTTGGCCCTTACTTGGGTTAGACGGGCGTTCAGAGAGGCCCCTTCCGATCAATCGTCTAGTCACGTCAACCCCTAGCACTTATATGATTGCCCCAACCCTATTGCCCTTATGGCAAGCCCCAACCCTTTTTATCATATATGTGCTAGAAGGCGGTGGTTGAAGGTCTTCATGTCCTGGGAATGACGTTAAACTCTATCTGATGGAGAGGTTCCAGTTTTGGAGGTGTGGTGAATGTGGAGCACCCCTTCATCACCATTGCTCCCTGGTTCACTCTGACCCGGAGTGGTAGAACCTTTAGGGTTCTATCTATGGTTAAATAAAATAAACATGAGTTTATAAAAGATTAAGTATCCATTAAGAATGAATTTATTTGAAAAACTTTATCGGCATTAAATGACCCACTGAGGTTGATATGCCGTAAAACAAAAGAAAAACAAACCATACCCAACAAATTACAGAAGGAGAAATATGCACTCTAACCTCCGCTGCTTCTTCTCGTTCAAAAACCGACTCTTTCCGTGTATTTGAAGTGTTTTTTATTCTCCTTTTACCCAGTTACCAAAAAGGCGGACACGAATCAAGAAACAGCCCAGATACAAACAAAAAAACAACAAAAAATAAAACAAAAATATAAAAACAAAACGAAAGCAATCGAATTATTTTGGAGGATGGAAAAGAAATAGAAAAAAAATCCAAGATTTATATCTTTTCTTTATATCTTTAAGCACCGAACGTATTCATTTGTCAAAGCTCAACAAGCAATTGATTAATTCAAGCATTATCATAATGATTTGAATTTGTTCTGATCCTTTTTAAACAGGAAGCAAAATTGATAAATATTTAATTGCTAAGGATTATTTGTGTTACATAACTGTTAGTACCCTAAAATTATGTAGGGTTAGTGGGTAGAAATAAAATGGCTGTTAAAAATTACGGCTAGCAGTTTTTTTGAGTGTGGGAGTATGTGACGAATATCATGGAAGATTGATTGGCACAATGTTAATCTCGTGTTACGCCCTTTTCCAGTAGTCCGTGAGAATTAGTAGAGAATGAGAAACAAAGGTCTCTTCCGATTTTGATTTGAAAAGAATTAGTTAAGTCAGTACTGGGCAACCAGGAGGTAGCAAGTCGCGATAACGCCCCCTATCACACTCTGTGCAGTTAGTCTGGATGGGGATGTCTAAATAAAATATGATAATAAAGAAAATATAAGTCTTGGGTTATTTATCCAAAAACTACTAATGACCCAGGGCTTCTGAGAGACGAGAAATCCCTAATGGAAGATTAGACACGAAATCCCCAAATGAGAGGTTCCAGACAATTAGAAAAGAAATCCCAGCTACATATGAGATAGTGAAACTGATAGAAGAATATATAACATTTGATGCTACTGTTGACGATGATGATTGTGACGATAAATGAAATTGAATTTTGAATCTTTGGTACACCTAGAAACATTCATTCTGTCGAAAATAAATTCGTGAAACTGTTGCTACTTATTGTTCCTGCATTTTTCACAATGCATTCTCTGGTTGCAGGAATGTGAGATGAAGTCGAGCTTAATGAGGGTCCCCTGTGCACGGAAAGGGTGATGACAAAAATTGCCCATCCCATCAACATTTCTAACCCATAGCCTCTGGCATCAAAAGATGAATGTTGACTTAACCATTCTTATAGTCCTAAATCGTAGGCGTAGCCGAGGGGATGCTCTCCAGGAACTGGTCTTTGGGTAAATCATACATCCTAGCCAAAAAACGTCAGGAAAATTGCTGCTATTTATACAGTTGAAAACAAAGGACCATATGACCTTAAGGCACCCCTTTTTGATATCGATTAAGAAAGGACATGTTTTTCATTTATACCGTCAATATCCGGTTGTTTTAACAGACGATTTTTAGATATTTTTGAAATTATAAAACTAACCCCTAACCCTAATCCTAACCCTAACCTCTAATCGTAACCCTTAACCCAGGTTAACTTGCAACTTTCGCCACATGGGTGATGTTACAGTTCCAAAATCGACCTACCCTATTGAGTAGCGATTGTTACAATGACTTGTTATTGCTTATGGCGAGGACACTGATGGTCGGTCGATTCCTTGCAATATTTTATATATGTTGAGGAGATTATTAAAGAAAAACAAGATTGATTGAGTTATTTTAACGGCTTGTCAACCTGATAAGGGTTATATTCTACCTAACGTGTTGGATTATTTCGGATATAAGGCGTACTATACGCCACCACTTAAACTTATAGACTCTGCATGGATGCGTGAATTAAAGCCAGCCAATCAACACACTTGAATACGTGGTTAGTTAACTATTTAATCACCGATCTCGAAAGCCGTTCATTTACTCGTATTCGACATGGACGAACAGATCAGCGACCAAGGACTTTGCCTAACACAAGGATTCTTCAATAATGAAACAACCAAAGGAATTCTGCTAACACTGAGGAACAACCAAGAATTCTTCACTAAGGAACAACCAAAAGATTCTGCCTAACACCGAGGAACAACCAAGGATTCTTTACTAATGAACAAGCCAAAGGATTCTGCCTACCACCGAGGAACAACCAAGGATTCTTCACGAAGGAACAACCAAAGGATTCTGCCTACCACCGAGGAACAACCAAGGATTCTTCACTAAGGAACAACCAAAAGATTCTGCTAACACCGAGGAACAACCAAGGATTCTTTACTAATGAACAACCAAAAGATTCTACACACCGAGGAACACCAAGGATTCTTCACTAAGGAACAGCCAAGGATTCTGCCTAACACCGAGGAACAACCAAGGATTCTTCACGAAGGAACAACCAAAGGATTCTGCTAACACGAGGAACAACCAAGGATTCTTTACTAATGACAACCAAAAGATTCTGCCTAACACCGAGGAACACCAAGGATTCTTCACTAAGGAAACAACCAAAGGATTCTACATAACCATAAGGAACCAAAAGGATTTCTACTGTAAAGTGCTCTGCAGCCTAAAAATTGCCACATAGAGGTTAGGATATCACGTTCACTGCACATTTATATTCACATTTTGTGTCGTTGTTTTCTAAGAGATTTTTGCTACGGTTATATGATTTAAAGTATTCCTATGTAACACTAATGATTATATGGTTTCAAGTAATTATTTCAAGTGTCCACACAGTTATGTAGGTTCAAGTTACTAATAATAATCCTTAGTAAATAATCATACTTTCAATGAGATATTCTTGATACAAATAATTTACATAAATATATAAAGTATTCTTCTCTATTTGTACACAGGTGCAGGGATGGGAGTATTCCTATCTAAAATACATCTAAAATACATAATTTTAATACAGTTTTGTGATTTCAAGTGTTCCTATCTAATGCAAATAATTCACATACAGTTGTATAGTTTCAAGTATTCCTATCTAATCCAAATAATTTGCTCATAGTTGTACAGTTTCAAGTAATCCTATCTAATCCAAATAATTTGCTCCAGTTGTATAGTTTCAAGTATTCTTATCTAAATCCAAATAATTTACATACAGTTGTATAGTTTCAAGTATTCTTATCTAATCCAAATATTTACATACAGTTGTATAGTTTCAAGTATTCTTATCTAATCCAAATAATTTACATACAGTTGTATAGTTTCAAGTATTCTTTTATCCAAAATAATTTACATACAGTTTCAAGTATTCTTATCTAATCCAAATAATTTAACATACAGTTGTATAGTTTCAAGTATTCCTATCTAATTCAAATAATTTGATCATAGTAGTATAGCCTCCTGTATTCCGATATAATACTAATAATTATATTCTTTCAATTTGTTTAAACACAGTTATATGTTTTCAGGTAACTAATAATAATGATCCTTAGTAAACAATTATAGCTTTAAACAACTATTTTTAATACAACCATTATACAGTTATACCAGTGAAAATGAAGTCGACTCATATGCCACTCCGCCTACTTTACTTTATTTACAGTTTTTCTACAAGGATGGGTCTGATTTTAAATGACCCACGAAGGTTGATATGCCATAAAAACAAAGAAACCAAACAAACCAATAGGAGGAGCACAGATATCAATACCAGATGAGAGTCACAGATTAGGAAATAAGTGGAATTAGAATAAAATCTATAAAAGAAACTGTTACGATTCGTGTAGCCATTTTATGGCTTTAGTTGAAATCAGTTTTACAGTGGAGATCTCTTGTGGCATAGAGTTTGATCCTTTCTTGAAGTAGAAAGATGTAGTATAAGTTTTAATCCTTGTCCGTTGATCAGTCATGTGTTGTATCAGAGTTTATCCTGTCTTGAAGAAGAGAGTTGTATAATCCTCGTCTGTTGATCTGTCGTTCCCGCGAGTAATTTTAGGACAATTTATCAACACCTTTAAATAGTAAATTAAATACATGTTTGGGCGTTTTTGATTGGCTGATTCAGCCAACGCTGTTTTGGAAGCGTTTATAAGTATATATATTTTTACCAACTCCTCCGCACGAGCAGGATACGACACAAGGTCAATTTCTTAAGCGGAGTTCAACAGGTTTGAATTCAGAGTTTTCCTTTGCAATTAACACGTTAATGCAATTAACACGTCCAGGATTTGAACTCGGGGCGACGAGTCAATTTCCCATAACTTTAACAATTACACCACGCGCTTCCGTTTATAAGTATAAGTTGTGGTCTACAGAATACCTTATACACACAAAACAATCCAAGAGAAACGCGTTGTTTATGACATGGGTAAGTGGTTAACATGAGCATTATAAGGAAGAATTGTCGAATTCTGAATTGTCTCAAGGAAGGACAGTGGCAGGTATAGGAATAACAACATACCCAGTAGATTAGATAAAACATTTCGTTCGATATTCTCGAATGGGTATTGTCCACCATAATAATATCCGGGTTATTCTTCTCCTCAATGCTGACGTAGAAATAATTTGAATAACACAAGAATAGAAAGACAATTTTGAATCGTGTTTCTACAAAATGTTGCTGAGAATTCTTGGATCTTCCATCTGTATTTAATCGTGTTGCTTTTACCAACAAAATTAAGCTTCACTGTGGCGAAAATTATCTATAAAAATAAAAGGTGAGATCACATGAGTCAAGCAAAGGATTAGAGTTTACTGAAAGACAATATATAGTAAAAAGGAATGGGAAAAACGAATTAAGAAAGAAAGAAAGAATGAAAGGAAAAAATGAAGGAAAATGTAAAGGAACGAAGATGGAAAAATGAAAAGGAAAAGATGAGTTAAGATAAAAATAAAGATTCCAAACGATAAAAGAGAAAGAAAGAAAGAAATTGAGCAAAACGACAGAAAAAATGAAAGAGGAAATTGAGACAAAGATTTAAAACGTGAGGGTGGGTAATGAAGTAAAGAAAGAAAGAAAGGAAGAAAGAAAGAAAGAAAATGGAAAACGATGAAAAAGGAAAGAAGAAAGTGACATAGAAAATCTTTAAAAAATGATAACAGAAAGGATGGCGAGTAATGAGAAAGAAAGAAAGAAAGAAAGGAAAATGAAAAAGAATAAAGAAGATGAAAAAAGGAAAAGGGAAAGATGAGTTAAGATAAAAATAAAGATCCCAAATGAAAAAAAGAAAGAAAGAAAGAAAGAGAGAAAGAAAGAAAGAAACATCGAAAATGATGAAAAAGTAAAGAAAGAAAGAAATGGACAAAGAAAAGTTGAAAGAGAAAATTGGTAAGAGAAATAAATATAATATATATATATATATATATATATATATATATATATATATATATATATATATATATATATATAAGGTGTGTCAAAAAGTATCGAGATGTTTTGTATTTTTTGACAAACTATTTATTCTGAAAATAAGAATGATGTTCCATTCATTTTTTTTTCAGAATACAAGGTGTGTCAAAAAGTACCAAGTTTAAAGCTGTATTTACCAAGATAGAAATGAAGAATGAATGGAACTTTTTTTCCAGAATATAAGGTGTGTCAAATAGTACAAAAAATCTTGATACTTTTTGACACACCTTGTATATATATGTATATATAGAGAGAGATAGGTCGATCGATAGATAGATAGATAGATACGAATGGACTGAGATAGATAGATAGATAGGTAGATAGATACGAATAGACTGAGATAGATAAATAGATAGATAGATAGATAGATAGATAGATAGATAGAAAGATACGAATGGACTGAGATAGATAGATAGATAGATAGATAGATAGATACGAATGGACTGAGATAGATAAATAGATAGATAGATAGATAGATAGAAAGATACGAATGGACTGAGATAGATAGATAGATAGATAGATAGATAGATAGAAATGATCTGAGATAGATAGATAGATAGATAACAGAAAAGAACCATTTAAGAAAGAAAGAAAGAAAGAAAGAAAGAAAGAAAGAGAGAAAGAAAGAAAGAAAGAAAGAAAGAAAGAAAGAAAGAAGGAAGGAAGGAAGGAAGTTAAAAATGCAACGGAAGCAAATTATTTTCTAAAATTGTATCTCCATATGCAGTTTAAGTGAATACATACAATTTTTTCTCAACTAATATACACAGAATATTTTCAGCCACATTTTCTATGAACAGCTTATTTAACAAAAACAAAAACAAAAAAAAAACAACCTTTGCATTGAGTATAAAAATATTACAGTTTCACATTTTTTTGCTTTCTCTTATTGAAAATCTGTTTTTTTATCTTATGAAAAACTATCCAAAATAGATTTCTAATAAAGAAAAACAGAAACAACAGAAACAACAGAAACAACAGAAAT
>CM042145.1:27061888-27074388 GCA_023376005.1 Doryteuthis pealeii | reverse complement strand
CCAACCAACTGTAGACAAGAGGTATAATTCAACAGATAAATGCATACATAGGTGTACAAGTTACAGCTGATATATATATATATATATATATATATATATATATATATATATATATAGGTGTTTTTAAAAAGTATTGATATTTTTTGTACTTTTTGACACACCTTGTATTCTGAAAAAAAATCCATTCATTAATTTTTTTTTCAGAATACAAGGTGTGTCAAAAATGTAACAAGTCTAAAGTTGTATTCACCAAGATAGAAATGAAGAATGAATGGAACTTTTTTTTTTCAGAATACAAGGTGTCAAAAAGTACGAAGAATCTCGATAGTTTTTTTATACACCTTGTATATATATATATATATAATATATATATATATATATATATATATATAAGGTGTTTTAAAAAAGTACGGATATTTTTTTGTACTTTTTGACACACCTTGTATTCTGAAAAAATAATCCATTCATTAATTTTTTTTTCGGAATACAATGTGTGTCAAAAAAGTAACAAGTCGAAAGTTGTATTCACCAAGATAGAAATGAAGAATGAATGTCAAAATGTACAAAAAATCTCGATAGTTTTTTATACACCTTGTATATATATATATATATATATATATATATATATATATATATATATATTATATATAATGAATAAATATAACATTGAATTTAACTTAGAACGATGGAACTGTTCTCGATGTATGCGCAAATGAAACTGATTTCATGTCCAGTTGGCTAATCGTCCAGTACATCGGGATTGTATCCCCCTTTCGTTTGTGCATGTATACACACACACACACAGCTAGATATTTCTAAATAGTGCTCACACAAAACAGTCTTCATAAAAGCCCATCGGTTAAGCCATGAATATCTGTCATCATGTCTACAAAAGTTCACTAGTTTTCAATAACAACTCGAACGATGTCGCTTGTCAAATAGACACGTCCTTTCATTTCGCCACTTCATCATCTCAATCCGCCATTGAGTTCCCTTTGTTAACGTAAATCCAACAACTACTCTAGTTTTAATGAGAACCAGCAATCAATGTTCAGGGTCATTTCTGGCTTGTTAATGCCGGATCCACGAGCAGAGGGCGACGTGAAAAATACGCTACTTAAATTAGCGCTAATATTGCTGAGAATTCGAAGCCACAGAGTGCGATCACAGGAATCCTAAGGAAAGTTGTTACATTCTATGTTTGAAGGGAATTCAATATTCAAGTTAGAGCTCTGCTCAATTATGATGATATTTTGTTTATTATTGATTTTGAAACCCGTTTGGTTGGTTGGTTGGTTGGTTGATTAGTTGGTTAGTTGGTTGGTTTAATGGCATGTCAACACTAGGATTATTTTATGCCGAAAAAGTTCTGGTAATTATGAACTTTTGTTTAGTAAATTAGGGTGTCCCAGAAAAAAAACAGAACCCACAAATGTTGTAATAAAACTGTTAATTGTCCCATTAAACAATTAAATTAGGGTTTATGGTTAGAACTAGGGTTGGGGTTTAGGGTTAGTTCATTGGGAAAATAAATAAATAATTTGGGTTCTGTTTTTTTTTCTGGGTAGCCTGTACAGGGTGATCAACCAACGACCTCGGAACTAAAGTTAAAAATAAAACCGGAAGTCCTAGTTTCTGCGGAGAAGCGGAAGTGGATGTGACCCTGCCACCCCCGGGACGAAAAAAGGTCTCTCTCTCTCTCTCTCTCTCTCTCTCTCTCTCTCTCTCTCTCTCTCTCTCTCTCTCTCTCTCTGAAAAAGAATCCACCTAGAAGAGCCTAGAAAGGAATAAACAACCCTTTGTGACTATATGACTTGCGTATGTTGTTTCTGAACTAACGACGACTACTACTATTAACGACTACTACTACAACTCGAATTTGGCCCTATGCAACATGTATTCACGTAATGGTTTTTAAGTGTAAACAAACGATGCATGTAAGATCCGCTGCCAGCCGATATGGTAGGATCAGTTTTACATACAATCGATAATCTGTCAATAGCAATTCATGCCTTTCCTATGCATACTTTGACATCGCTTTCTATTGATGAAATATTGTTACATAATCTATGCGGTTGCATAAGATTATTGTCAACCCCCTGTAATTCTGAGGAGATGACCCTTTTCATACCATGGCCGGGTCCTTCCATGGAAAATTACAGAAGCCTGCCAAAATACGTGAAGTCACGTGGGACCTGTTCGGTCGCCAGTTTGCAGTTACACGTCAGGCACAGCAGTCGGCCATTTTAGGTCCTGCCTAAAACTGGAACTCACGCGCGCTATGTTAGTTAGCAGATGTCTGGGTTGGAGATTGAAAATAAAGTAACATCAAAAATCGAAGTCTTGTGTTTATTATCTAAAAACTAACAATGACACAGGGCTTCTGATAGAGAGAAATCCCTAACAGAAAACCAGACCGAAGTCCCCAAGTCAACTCCAGGAGATGCCAGAACAAGTCAAGATAGATGATAGAAATACCAAAGGCGATCAGAAGCATACCAAGACGGCCAGCAGAAGAATAGATGTCCAAGTAAGTGAAGAAGAAAGAGGTATATAACATTATAATTATTTAGTGCCAGTGAAGAAGGCGCTATGTAACAATATAACCACCTAGGTATGTGAATGAGCTTATCATCTAGCTAGATGATCAATAGATAAGAATATTCCGAGATAAATATGCACATACTGAACCTGTCTTTGGCAACCAGTCTAGGAGAAGGAAAACACTGAATTCAACCCAACTGTAATACGCAGAAAAACAGAGTTTGTCGTGTATCATACACGTGGTTAATGAAACACATACTGCGCCAGTCTTAAAATAATGGTACTGGAGTTCGAATCCAGTTAAAATCTAGGATTTTTAATATTTATTTAGACACTGTGTTCTGGGTATGACCCTAAATAGCATCTGATGGTGAGGCTCCAGTTCTGGATATCTTGAGAAAGTCGAGTGCCCTTTCATTGCCACTACTCCCAAATTCATTTAGACCCGGTGCGGTAGTACCTGATAGGGTCCCAGCTATGGTCCTAATATATCTGTTTAAATTCGTATTTAATAAGAATACTAAATACCATATAACTGCGTAAATTATTCGTATTAAGAATAGTTACTTCAAGTTATAATTGTTTACTATGGATTATCATTAGATTCTTGAAATCGTATAACCCTGTGCAAACAAATAACTATTATTTAATAGAAATGATTACTTGGAACCATATATATGTATATGTATAAATTATGTATTAGATAATTATGAATTATATGTATTAGATAAGAATACTTGAAACTATATAACTATTTACAAACAAAATATTATTATTAAATAAAAATGCTCAAAACAATATAATAGTGTATAAATTGTTATTAGATCGACTACTCATTTGTGGAAAAATTATTATACAAGGTGTCTCAAAAATATTATACAAGGTGTGTCAAAGATAATGTTCCATTCATTCTTCATTTTTATCTTGGTGAATACAGCTTGGTACTTTTTTTACACACCTTGTATTATTAAAAAATAATGAATGGAACGTTATTTTTCAGAATACAAGGTGTGTCAAAAAGTACAAAAAACTCGATACTTTTTTGACACACCATGTCAAATGAAAAAAAAGGAATCTAAAAAGTGCAAAGGAACATTGAAAATACTTATGATTGCAATCATTTACTAATTAATCAGATTTTGGCTTTAAATAACCCATAAGTAGTTCATATGCCGTTAAACAAATAAACCAAACCAAAACATCTTTTATATCTTCCCAACGTAGGAAACTGGGGCAAAACAATGTCAATTCTATTATATCTCAGTCAATACTTACACCGATCCATCCAACTAGACGCACAGACATCCATACATGCATATATATTTACCAACCCCTACACACGAGTAGGATGTGTCACAAGGTCAATTTCTTAAACGGACTTTAACGGGTTTGAAGTCAGAGTTTTCTTTCTCCTAGACTAATTGCCTGACCAAGGTTAAAGAGTCTAGTCTCTCCTACTATTTATCAATATCTGGAGAGAGAATAGTTGGATCCATACCTTTCCCAAGTTATTAACGCTATGTGAAATGTAAACAGCATCATTCAGGATCTGAATTCGTCTCGCTGTCTCCATTACCTACAACGATAAACATTACACAATGCGCCTCCACATTCTTAAATATGATTTATTAACCTCCACCACCACTTTTGTTTATACCCCTTTTTACTCGGGTGCATATAATCGTGGAGGAGAGTTCATCTCGGGTGATAGACAGACAGACAGACCAAGACCAGAGAGGAGATGGTCTTACTTGATTTATTATTTATTGCCGGTTCTTGCTAACTCCTTCTATTTCGATCGCCATGTTCTTGTCTAGTTGATTCCTCTGCTGGCTTCTTCTTCTTCCTTGCTAAGCTGGGCATTGCTTGTTTTTACATTCAATAAACAAGACTTTTTATTACCTTGATCAAGTTTTATTATTTATAAGCCCATGATTTTCATCCATTCCACCACGGGGTATGAGATGATCCGGGAGGGAAGACAATCACGTTTTTCTCCTACCAAAGCTAGGGTCTAACCTAATCTAAACTCTGACTAAAAACTATCACGTGTCTGTCATGACGTGTTTTCACGTGCTTCTAAGGGCCAAGGGTACTAACAGTCCCCGGTAGTTTTCTATGGAGACTCTCCGATTCTAAATCGACAGACCTCAATCTAAATTCTAGCTACAGGGTCTGTTCACAATTCATGACCTCTCGTGAATTGTAACACCTTTACACGAACAGAATGTGGTGAATGGTCATTTTTTCCGTGGGTAGAGTTGGTATACCCAACTGATACAGTCCAAGTTCCTAGATGGTATTTTCTGGTGTATCATCCATAAATTGCTCGGTTCTTTCAACCATTGTCTTAGACATCGGACCGTTCCCTTAATTCGTTGTCATAAGAATTTGCGCTGAGAAAAAATTTAATGATATAACTATGAAGCAGTTCCGAATTATTTCAGTGGGTTGCAGCTTCAATCTATATACGAAAATAACATAGAATATTTAACATACTTTGTTACGATTTTAGTGACCATTTTTAGGCTGCAAGTGAGAGCACTTCACAGTGGAGATTCCTTGTGTTCCTTAATGTTAGGTAGAATCCTTTGGTTGTTCCTTGGTTGTTCATCGGTGTTAGGTAGAATCCTTTGGTTGCTCCTTAATGAAGAATATATGAGTCCTTGGTTAGTGAAGAATATAATGAGTCCGTGGTTGTTCCTCGGTGTTAGTCAGATTCCTTTGGTTGCAGATCCGTTCGTCCGTGTTGAATACATGCAAATCAACGGCTTTCAAGATCGGCGATTAAATTGTTAACTAACCACGTATTCGAGTGAGTTGATTGGCTGGCTTTAACCCAAGCGCCCACGCAGAGTCTATAAATTTATGTGGTGGACTTCAGCATACCTTATATACGTGGTGTAATGGTTAAAGTAATGGGAAATGGACTCGTCGCCCCGAGTTCAAATCCTGGACGTGGTAATTGCATTTCACTTAGCGCTAATACCCTTGGGAAAGGTATGAATCCTACTCTCCCTTCAGCTATGGATAAATAGTAGGGCAGACTGGGCTCTTTAACCTTAGTTAGGCAACCGGTCTAGCAGAATGAAAACTCTGAATTCAAACCTGTTAAACTTCGTTTAAGAAATTAACCTTGTGTCGCATCCTGCTCGTGCGGAGGGGTTGGTAAATATATATATATATATCATAGAATATTCCTACATACCTTAACACGTGTACCCGGTCATGGTTGACAAAATGAGAACAATCTACCCCAAGGGATTAAATAAAGGGTTCGGTTCGAAGTTCCGTGAATGATCCCAATTACGACATGAAGTTTCCTGAGTTCGACAAGAAACACCTAAAGAAGACCAGAGGGCTCATGGGCCGAAACGTTGTGTACATAACAATAAAGATGAGGACAATAGTCCGAAAAATCTAAATAATACAGTTTAAAATTTTGTTACAGAATATTTTTAGAGACTAATTTATTTTACTTTCGCTTTCTTTCTTTATAGTGAAATTTCTTGTCTGATAAAAGCGTAATTCACTTAGTAACAATGCATCCATATTGAAATTTTAACCTCTCTATTCTGCTAGTCTTTGTTGAAGCCTTTGAACTACCTTATCCATCATCATTTTCTTCACTTCTTATTTTATTATGTTCTTTCTAATTCTATTCCGCTCACGGTAACCTAATTTCTATTGTTCCATCTCTCTTCATTTCGCCGCCATTTAATTCTGTTTCTTTGAATATTTTTCTTATTTTCTTATTTCGTCTATTCAAATCAAAAGACAGAACATCTCTCATTTATAATATTCTATTGAATTGACTACATAAAAAAGAGAACGACGTATGAGTTACCAACCACAGCTCAGTTCAATGGGTCTCAGCTTAAATAGATGACTAAAACTCAAATAATCTCGTCGAGTCCATTTCCGAAGACTCTAACAATTACACCATAGACACCTTCGTTTATATAAACATCGAAATATTAACAAAACCATCCTATGATTTTTATTGCAAATTGAAGCCTACAAGTATGTCTTTTCAAATTGCCTTCATCTTTCATAATAATAATAATAATACTGGAACTTCGAGATAAAGACGGGTCACTCTATCCCAGCCAGGAGACCAGACCTAGTGTTGATTAACAAAAAAGAAAAAGAACTTGTCAACTGATTGACTTTGCGGTTCCAGCAGATCACAGGGTGAAGATGAAAGAAAACGAAAAGATGGCCAAATACCTGGACCTAGCCAGAGAATTGAAAAAAGCTGTCGAATATGAGGGTCAAATTGATACCAATTGTAGTTGGTGCACAGGGAACGGTTTCAAACTACTGCATTACTGCAATCGGCTAGAATTCTCAGGAGAGTCCTGGAGACCTGAGCAGATTTGTTGTCACTCCGACTCAAGTGAAATACTATCAGCTAACGCTTGTGTGAAAAACCAAATAATAATAATAATAGTAAATGTAGACTATGAGGTAATAGAGATGAGACTGTAAACCATATACTCTGCGAATGTAGCAAACTAGCACAACGAGAATGCAAAACTAGACACGACTGGGTTGGGAAGGTGATCCACTAGGAATTATGCAAAAAATGTAATTTTGACCATGCAAAAAAATGGTATATGCATAAACCAGAATCTGTTCTTGAGAACGAAACGCATAAAATTCTCTGGGACTTTGAAATAAAAACGGATCACCTTATCTCAGCAAGAAGACCAGACCTAGTGTTGATAAACAAAAAAGAAAGAACTTGTCAACTGGTGGATTTTGCAGTGCCAGCAGATCACAGGGTGAAGCTAAAGGAAAATGAAAAAATGGACAAATATCTGGACCTTGCCAGAGAAGTGAAAAACTTATGAAACATGAAAGTGAAAGTGATACCAATTGTGGTTGGTGCACTTGGAACAGTCCCAAAAGGATTAGAAAAGGGTTTGGAAAGTCTGGAAATCAGAGGAAGAATTGAAACCATTCAGAACACTGCACTGCTGCAATCTGCCAGAATACTCAGAAGAGTCCTGGAGACCTGAGGAGACTTGCTGTCACTCAGACTCCAGTGAAAGACCATCAGCTAATGCTGATGTGAAAACTCAAAAGGAGTAAATAATAATAATAATAATAATAATACAGTCAATCATATAATAAGCGAATGCAGGAAACTAGCACAAAGAGAGCACAAGACTAGGCACAACTCTGTTGGAAAGGTGATCCACTGGGAACTGTGCAAGAAAATCAGTTTTCACCATACAAGCAAACGGTATATGCCCAAACCTAAACTTGTCCTAGAGAGCGAGACGCACAAAATTCTCAGTGATTTCGAGGTACAGACGGATCACCTAATCCTGGCCAGGGGACTGGACCTAGTATTAATTGTCAAGAAAAGGAGAAACTGTCATCTCGTGGACTTTGCTATCCCAGCCGTCCACTGCGTGAAAATGAAAGAAAGCAAAAATATAGAAAAATACTTAGACCATGCCAGAGAACTGAGGAAGCTGTGGACTATGAAGCTGAAGGTCGTACTAAGTGTAATTGGTGCACTTGGAACAATCCCCAAAGCTCTGGAAAAGAATTTGGGTGAACTGGAAATCAGAGGAAGAATCGAGACCATCCAAACTACACCACTGTTGGGATCGGCTAGATTACTAAGAAGACTCTTGGAGACCTGAGGAGACTTGCTGTCACTCAGCCTCTAGTGAACCACCAGATACGACAGGTGGGAAAAACTAAAATAATAATAATAATAATTTAAATTACTGTGTCATTGTGTTCAACAAGTTGATCATAGAAGCGTATAACAAAAAGGTCTGGGCTGAAATGTTGATTCAGTGGCAACTTTGAAAACCACTTAGATTCGATGATATTAGCAATGTATCAGTGGTTAAGGTGGTTTCACACACATATATATATATATATATATATATATATATATATATATATATTTGCTTGAAGGCAGTTACAATGCTTATATCGTATAAAATTCGATAATTAATGAAAACCCTTGACAAGCTGATTTCGCATGTATCGTTTACTGTGTATCGGTGGCCCAGTGGTAAAGTCTCAGACTCTGCGTGCTGAGTCCCCGGTTTCGATTTCTGTCGGATGGAAGTCGTAAGTATACATCGCTGATGAGACTTAATAAAGTTGAAACAGCTGCTGTACGATGTTCTACGTAGTGGGCGATATTTGCCGAGTTCGCTATTTGCCGAGTTCGAATTTTATACGATATACGCATTATAACTGCCTTCAAGCAAAAATATAAATGATAATATACTTTACTCAACAATGCTTCTAAAGCAAACTACCTTAATATATATATATATATATATATATATATATATATATATATATATATATATAATGTCGTCGTTAAAGGGTTTATTCTTATGTGTATGATGTTCACCCATGCGTCCCACAAATTATTATGTTTTAAAAAATTGATAAATATTACAGTACTTATGCAAATAGTGTTTATTTTAATTGCTGAAAAATACAGCTATTATAGAATCGGTGTTTATGACAGAGTATCCAGGTAGTAAGTAGGAAAAATAAGAACAATTAATTTTATATTATTATTTATATTTTTTGCTTGAAGGCAGTTACAATGCGTATATCATATACAATTCGACGATTAATGAAAATAATAATGACAAGCAAACTCGGAAAATATCGCGCCCTACGTAGAACATCGTACAGCTGTTTCAACTTTATTAAGTCTCATCAGCGATGTATACTTACGATATTTGCCGAGTTCGCTTGTCATGATTATTTTTATCAATTATCGAATTTTATACGATATACGCCTTGTAACTGCTCATTTTCATTCTCACCCTGTTGTTTGTTGGATGAATTTTTGGGGGGCAGTTTTGATACTATGGCGATCAATTCCTCTTTATGGCATGTATCGGGACAATGGCCTCTATTTGGCCGCACTTATCTCCTCTCCAAATAACATGCAAAATATTGGATTACATTGGATTAGATTAGATTACACTGGATTACATGTTCACATCAGTCTGACTTATTGCCAAGATGGATTGGTTTCTGAAAATTTGAAAATATTTGTCCACATTTGGTCTTCCGCTACCACCAACAGATAGGCTAGACGGGCGGTCGGAGAGTTACGTCAAGCTCTAGCACCTATATGATTAATCCAATCCTATTGCCCTTATGGTAAGCATCAACACTTTTTATCATATGGGTGCTATAAGGCGGTGGCTGAGGGTCTTAGTGCCCTGTGAATAACGTTAAATTCTATCTGATGGTTAGGTTCCAGCTTTGGAGGTCTGGGGAATGTGGAGCACTCCTTCATCACCATTGCTCCCAGGTCCACTCTGGCCCCGAGTGGTAGTACCTGTTAGGGTCCCACCTATGGGGTAAATTTTTAAAATGTGTTTATAAAAAATTGAATTTCCATTAAGAATGAATTTATTTCAAAACTTTGTCCGCATTACATGACCTACTGAGTTTGATATGCCATAAAACAAACCAAACCAAACCAAACCACTAACAGAGACATCTTGTGGGAAGATGAAAAAACAATTTAAAAAATTCTCCATCTTAGCGACACCCAATTCGTGCTTTTTATTTCTTTGTGAAATTCCAACTTTTTCTGTAATAAAAATGTGTGTGGAACTAAATTATTCAATTAAAATTCCACCCTGTCGGCGGGAACTTAGAATAGTACCCTGAAATAGGGTAAGTTCCCCCCCCCACAAAAAAGTAGTGTTCTGGGTATGACCCTAAATTGCATCTGATGGTTCTGGAGCTCTGGTGAGTGTGGAGTGTGGAGTACCGCTTTTATTGCTATTACTCTTGTGTCCATGGGATTAGCTTCACGCTATTAGGCATGGCCTCCCTTCAATAGTAGTTTAAACCAATAAAGTTTTTCTTTTACTTATATATTTTTTTGATAATTTGTACTACTATTGGTTAATAAATTTCTTATTTTTTTCTTTCTTATTTCTTGTACGCTCTAAACCGGAGTGGTAGTACCTGTTAGGGTCCTATCTATGGGTCAAATAGATATGTTTACAAAGGAACATTGGCCTTTATGTGAATTCCGATAAAACAGAGTATATATGTTTAAAAAAGGAAAGAGGCATCTCCACACTCGACGGTAAGCCACTAAAGCCAGTAGAACAATTCACGTACCTAGATGGTAATATCTCTTCCACAGAAAGTGATGTTAATGCAAGCATAGGGAAGGCATGGTCCGCTATAAACAGATTATCCGTTATATGAAAATCAGATCTCACCGACAAGTTAAAGTGACAATTCTTTCAGGCAGTGGTGGTATCAGTGCTACACCACTTGGACGTTGACGAATCGCCTGGAGAATTGGCTAGATGAGAGCTGCACAAGAATACTGTGTGCGATCTTCAACAATCGTGGAAACAACTCCCCACAAGGAAGTAGATATACGGCCACCTGCTCCCTATAACACAAACCTTTCGAGTAAGACGGTCAAGATATGCTAGACACTGCTGGAGAAGTAAATATTTACTCATAAGTGACGTCCTTCCATGGAAACCAGCACATGGACAAGCTAAGACAAGTCGTCCAGCAAATACCTACATAGACCAGTTCTGTGCAGATACTGGATGCTGCACGGAGGACCTACCAGAGACAATAACCGTCCCGGTTGACGAGAAGTTGTCATGGATATCCGTGCTGCTGGCGCGACATGATGATGATGATGATTAGATAAGAACATATGAATCCATATAACTGTGCAAATAAGTGATTAAATAGAAATTCTAACCTGAAACCATATAATTGTTCGTAAATTGTTAGTACTATTGTTGAAATTATACTAGCGCAATTAAAAAAATGTTTTTAAACGATGACCCCGAAATTCCATATATATATTTACCAACCCCTCCGCACGAGCAGGATGTCACACAAGGTCAATTTCTTAAACGAAGTTTAACAGGTTTGATTTTCAGAGTTTTCCTTCTCATAGACTGGTTACCTAGCCAAAGTTAAAGAGCCGAGTCTACCCTGCTATTTACCCATAGCTAGGGGGAGAATTGGATTCATACCTTTCCCAAGGGTATTAGCGCTATGTGAAATTCAAACAGCTTCGTCCAGGAATTGAACTCGGATCGACGAGTCCATTTCCTATGAGTCTAACCATTAGACCACGCGTCTCCAACCGAAATTCCATATAACTGTGCAAACAAGTGATTAAATAGAAATCCATTTCCTATGAGTCTAACCATTAGACTACGCGCCTCCAACCGAAATTCCATATAACTGTGCAAACAAGTGATTAAATAGAAATCCTAACCTGAAACCATATAATTGTTCATATATTGTTAAAATTATGCTTGGGAAATTAAAAATTATATTAATTATTTTCAGTTTATCTTAATACACATTATTCCGTCAAAAATAAAAAAGACGTAACATAAATTTATTAGCAGGGCGCCATTTAATGAATATTTTCAGAGGCCAACGACATGAAAATTGATGGAGGGGCACAGGGCGGCCATTTTCCTCTTGCAAGGACATTACATTTCTTATAAAGTATGTATCGTAATTAACCCACTCACAAACGATGGAAACGTGATGAACGTCCGTAAAATCGAATTCCGTCAGAGAAAATAGAATATAAATGACTCACAAAGATTTGTAGTTCTTTTGTAGATGTGAATAATTAACTAAAACGCTGCTTATCCAACCGGAAATCGTCAAGGAATATTTATTATTGTCGTTATATAGAAGAAAAATTGAAATCACTGAAGGAGTCCAAATTCTATTATTCCTTTGAGGATAGCATCGAGCGCCTTCAGGAAGGAATCATTTAAAGAAGGTAATTCACTATGAATCTTACCGGCTCAATAATATTAGGAGCATGGCTGGATAGAAGATAATATTGGGATTATTTGTAGATTAGATAGATAGGTAGATAGATAGGTAGATAGATACATACATAGATACATAGATACATAGGTAGATAG